>JAMPIV010020057.1:0-399781 GCA_024509875.1 Oreohelix idahoensis | reverse complement strand
TCCAACGTGTCCGCTAGGATGGAAAATAGATGTTTGCAAATAATAATTCGCCTAACACTATTAAATTGGGATGTAGGCACTCGTTAATAAATGGTGATGATATAATCACAACTTGGATAACTGTGCATAGGAGACATTTGTAAACGGTAATATGACCGGAAGTGGCCGTCGACGCGAAGGAAAACTCAACCCTATGGCATAATGTACCTTCATCCAAGTATGGACCAAACGCAATCATCTCCTACGGTCCCACGACCCCATCACAACTACCCAAATAACCAAAAAACAATAAGAAATGGACATCAGATACTGATGTGCTACGGCACATATGCGTTTCCATTTGACGGAATCACAATTTAAGGGTTTTTGAGTATTGTGTTAAAGTCTTTTAAATGGCCCTGCGAAATATGGCAATAATGTATCTTTTACGGTTCCCACAAGAATTTCAAGGAAAATACCCAATCGCATACATGGATCGAAATAATGGACGTAGTAGGAGTCAAAAAACACATGTAGCGGCACGAACTATCGCTACAATATTCGAGATACTAGTGCTAGAGTCCAAGGGCAACTTTGGCTTTGTGCAATCATAGTCAACTCGCAACTGCACCACCCAGGTCTGGTCACCACAATACGCAATTTTTGACACGCAAAAACACACACCCAATTCCATTGCTTCATGATCATCCCAATAACTCACACCGACATACTTGCTCTTATCCACCACAACCCCAACAAAACTAAATATAACGTGTGCACTATTTTTCTTGTATCACCTCCGCATCTCTTTCATACAACGGGACAAATACCAATGATACATCAAGGTACGTTGAGGATTCAAGAGTCCATATGTAAGCACGATTCAAGACCAAACGGTCGAACAAGGAAACCAAATGAAACCAGGGCTTATTTCGCATAATGACTAACCAGAGAGTAGCTCTCCTCACTTCTCAGTGGAACCAAACAGGAAACTTATAAAGGACCACGTTGGTCATTTATGTAGTTGTACATCATCTGGGGGATTCATAACTAATTGAAATTTGGTCTCAGTGAGATAACATCCTATATACTCCTGCTATG
Source organism: Oreohelix idahoensis (assembly GCA_024509875.1). Taxonomy (NCBI): domain Eukaryota; kingdom Metazoa; phylum Mollusca; class Gastropoda; order Stylommatophora; family Oreohelicidae; genus Oreohelix; species Oreohelix idahoensis. The sequence continues at coordinate 398,701 of JAMPIV010020057.1, read as the reverse complement.
TTATTTGTTAAAAGTTGGAACTGGGAACATATTTATACTTATATAAGACCAGAGTCACACTGGAACTTGCACCTCCACATATATACCTATAACTACAACACCCAAGTGACACAAGAGGGAGATTACCTTCATGCCCAAGTAGAGGTAGACCCCTCCAACACTACAATCCTCAAAACGAGCCTGATCAAAACAGTTCGTACAAGTATTAAACGTTTGTCAAGATAATGAATACCCAAGTCATAAGACTATCTCAAAATCCTTTTCGATGGATAGTTATAGTATATAACACATACAGTTTGAATATGGTCTTAACCTTATTAATCCAATTTTCTCAACTAAAAAAAATATAATTGCAAGTCCAGGGAATTATTCACAATTACTTCACCGTGAAACAGACTAAGGGACGTAATATCGCTAAGTTAAGACCGCCGAGGTGTGGACAAGGAGGGGTGAACGAGAAGCAGGCGAGTGACAATTGCACTAACTGCTGGTCGGGAAAAGAAAAGAGGCAAAGGGGGATAAAGATAACTCGTGACGGAAAAAATAAGTTAAATTATTTTAGAGACAGAGCTGACTAATGATAACCACATGAGAGTTTGTATTTTCTTTATTAATTGTTTGTCACAAATAATAGATAAAGTTCTACTAGCAAAACAAATGCTTAGGGAATAAACATACGCAAAGTATATGTATGGCCCTCCAAAAGCGTCATTACGTACTAGAATGGGCACAGGTCCATTGAACATGTCGTTGAATCTAGATACCTTAAGATTGCCGGAGAAATCTGATTTTAGCGTTGAACGCGATCTGGGTCAGCGTACCTGGAGAAGTAGTAGAAAAGCATACGGGGTCCACTTTTGTGTTATTGACAGTGCTGTCTTCCTTTTCAGGCGTATTTTATTTTATTGCTAGTGTAACTGACGTAGCCTATTTCTGGTAATATCTTTATGATAGAATCTTAAAACCGTAGCGAGTTCTCTGTTAGCTTCGTGGTACTTCGACCATGGCATTTGTAACCACTATAATATGGGTTCTATACACACATGCAATGTTGCCTTCAATGATAGGACTGATCTTTGGTTTGTGCGTTAGGAATCGAATGAATGTGCACCTAGGGATTTCTAGTCTACTATTTTTATATGCATACTTGTACTATTGTTGATTAGACTAAAGGTAGTTGATCATAGTGTTTGGCGTGTAAACGGTTATACTCACTCACAATGCAATGCTTCTGTTATAGATTCCGAAAATTCAAACTTCGAATGTATTTACCACTGTAAATAAGTAAGTCGTTTACTTCTATCTTTCAAACAAAAACAATCGGCTTTCTAATCATCTATTAGCAAACTCGCTTTATGAGGTAATTAGAAATAATTATTAAGTGTGTACTCATGGGTATAGTGGCGAGGCTGGTACGGAAATAACTAAAACCCACTAAACACTCTGCTCCTATCCAATGTCGTTATGCATCAACATAATAATTAGGGGCCACTTCCATGTACACACCAGTGGTAAACAAATCACCCCGATAAACTAACATTTTGTCGACAACACTGTAGATCCAATAATTGAATATGTAAGCGACTATATACACAACAAAAAAAAATTTATAGTGGAAAGGGTTAGTATCAAGAATTGTCGAAAGTGCGTTGTAGTTGGGGTTTAATTACGGTCCCTCTCCGCATACGTGGAACAAATTTATGTCGCACGTCTTCGGGGCGGGATTACGGCAAAGAGGGGGGTTGACCGTGGGGAGTCATTCTTATAATACTTTACAGATTAACTAACGGTAACCGATTCGTTGATTACGCGTTGTATGCATTAGTGAAAATGGGCATCTTTTTGTGGCTTAAAGTACTGCTCTAACTCCGCGAGCATAATAAAATATAATTACACATCTCGTTATTAAAACAATTCATATAATTCCAATTTCCTGTTTTGGTGAGGCAAAGATTTATTATGGGTTTTAGGTCGACGGCTTCTACTCTAGTGTGCTACAATAGATATAGACTGTGTATCTTGCCTCGCTAGATAGACGAAATGTATGTGGTGTTAGTAGTGCTACTATATTTAAAGGGTCATGACCATGCGCCACTGCAGCCACCAAATATCCCAAATGACACTAGTGGCTTTCCTGTGTAAATCATAAAACCAATAAATGTTACGTACTAGGTCTAGGGAATAAGTATGGCATCACGAAACTAAGCAGACTCGCACGACTGTTTTTCCCATGCTGTATAGATAATGTAAACTGGATCTCCGCATAGAACTGTGTCGGTGGTAAGGAGCAAGGACCATAATACAAAAAAACAGCGAGACAGGAAATATAACAACGCCCTCCAACACAACAACCTAAAACACATGATCGCACACTATTAGTCTACACAATAACACACTCCAGCAAAAATGCTCACTAACTAAGATAAAATCTTCTTGAAGTCCCACTTACTTGTGGATATTGATGTAAGATCTCCTTTATCTCTTCTCCAGCCTCACCGTTAGTAGTATGATGGCCAAAGAAAAGATAGGTGGCCGGGGGGGTGAGGGGGGTTGTATCACCCAACGGAGAGTCAATTAAAATTTCTTACAACTAAGGGGGACTCTCGAGTTGGAGAGCCGCAGAAGTGATGGGTTTTTTCGACGGGAGGATTGAACTGAGAAGTTGGGGGTATTATTAATTTTATTTGTCTCTGGCCTTGTGTGGTATCCTTTATGTGTTGGCTTGGTGAGGGATCTATAAGTTTTGTCTTTTTTTAATAGTTTCTACTGTTCTTATCGTTGTGGGTGTTCTTAGGAACACAACATACTCTATGTAGATTTAAGTAAATAGTCACTATAAGGTGCACAACGTACACACAAAAGGAACACACGCATATTAAACAGATCGAAACGAACAACATGATCAAACCAGAAAGGTTCGACTGGAACGTGCCAGTTAATGAAGTTGTGGTACACTACCGCCAATATCATCAAACAACCTATAGTCAGTTAAAATGACGTTAATTATGGGATTTCGTCACATATTACTGCCGTTTTTATTTATTTACTGTTTATTTGTTTTATTTCTTGCTTACGATAGAATCAGAATGACATATATACTTAGTGACTTAGGTCATACATCATGACTTATCACTTAAGAGGCCAGCAAGAATAGATTTATCGATTGGGAGTGGAGTGCGTCTTGGTTTATTGCGTGTAGGTGAGTTGTTTTTTAGGAAGTAGGTGTCTGGGGACTCACATGTTGGACGTCGGGTAGCGGGTGTTGGTGCACACGTAGGTGCATCTTTTTATTCACAATAATCACAATATGGATATTCATTAGGCCTTTGTAACATATCATATATTTTTGCCTATAAGCTCTCATAGTATGTTCATATGTGCTCATATTAAAACAATTTATTCTGTTGCAACATCGTTAAAGATTACATATTTTAATTGGTCTAGTTTTTGCAAATTTGTGTATACTAAATCGGTCGTTGCGACTAAATAGCTCAGATGAGCAGAGGGCATAAAAGCATTGCTTGGATTTTATTTATGGAGCGTTTAACTTATAGGTGTCTTACATACAACAGTACATATTAGCCATTACACACTTATATCGGAGGATAGGGACAGCGTTCAACGTGTTCTTGAGTCCGTATGTGGTCTCCCATTGTAAATGAACTGACATCTCTCAATGCGAAGTGGTTACATGCAGTCAGAAGCCAAGTGCATTCCATAGTTTTCGAATGAACACTGTGTCCTCAGATCGAGAGCCTCCTTTGTGTAAGATCTAAGCATAGGTAATCGAAGAGCACTTACAAAGAATAAAGAACTGGACCGCTTCCCTCAACATTAGTCGGTGTGCGTTCAAATGGAACTGATAGTCATTTTATATAAATAACAAACCAAAACCAATCCGATAAATTACTTACAGTCCCTTGGATGGAACACTGAATGGTGTATGTTGAATTGAAAAATTTTTCTCTGACACACCTAGTTTGTCTCCAGCAAGTAAAATGCGAACCAGGGTACCTGGGACTCTGCTCTGTAGGTTTGGGAAGGACACCAAAATCACACCGGCCCAAACAGAAAGGAAACTAGGGAACATTGTATCACCCCACCCGCCTATAAAAAAGATAAACTGGACATTAGTATAGCTGATATGTCTCTAACACTTTACTTTTCTATTTTTGTTGTCCCTGCTAGTCAGGTAAAAACCGTACAGGGACCTTTTGTCATTAAAAGCACCACAGGGGTGATCACCAGGCAACAAAAAAATAGGACAAAAGCCCCGTGCAAAAAAAAAAAGACGTAACGGCCTAAAGTGTGCAACACGGTTTTATCAAATGGCTAACAGAACTAGATTCCCATAGCGAATTCGTATTCTTATAATAAATTATACCATTGTTCAAAGTTACGCATATGACACTTCCTCAAGATTAATATATCGTGGAGTTACAAGCCGGGGTTCATAGAGTATAATATGATTTAGAAGTTTTTTGTAAAAGGGAGCAGTGTTTAGAGCAGGTTATACGGGGGTTGACCTCTTCCTAACAACGGAACACAAAAACGAAAAGTTTTTACGCTAAATTCGCCGAGCATCCCCTCAAAGGTCACCCTAACACAGAAATCGTAAGCAGAATACTTGATGCCACAACATAAAATGTCCGATACTTATCTCATACATATGATCGGAGTACACGTCATGTCGTTTGATTTTTCAGGTTAATCAGGTGGGTACTAATTAAAAATACATTATTGTGAAATTCCATAAACTGGAATGTCACTTTCGCTATTTCACAATGGAGGGTTCCTGATATGAGGTTTTTATTAATACATCTTTGCACGGCGCCAGCACTAAGTCTGCCGCTAACTACATTGCCGAACGTAATTTTTCGCAGAGAAATTGAGATTCTTAGCAAAAAAGAATCCAATACAGCAGTTTGTAACTGGGCATCTCGACTAGACGATAGGTAAAATCGTATCTACTATCTATATAAATTAAGACGCTGTATTCTGCATTTCGCGTTATATCAAAAATCAATTTATTACAATTAATGGTCACGAGCGTAAATTTATTTCGTTTCCCCCCCCTCCCCACCCCCCCCACCCCCCCCCCCCGCTCGCACTTAAAGTTTTTGCACTACAGGACTAAAAAATAGTGAGTTTGGCAACTGACATACAAATGACTCTAGATTATCAGTCGGAAATCTAACTAGGATTGTATTTTTACTGCTCACGTGCACACGTGCCACCACTCTATCACAACCGAACCACACACCACCTCTACAGTTCTCTAAACCGCAGCCAATGCTGCTATTATCATCATCCTGCCATACCCGATACAGTCCAGTATATTGAAAGCCAGCACAAAAGTCACAAGGTGCTGTTATTAAGTAATATGGCCTTGCCTGTTTTAAATGACTTCAAAAAAAATAGACAAAAACTAGATATTACGCTTCGATTTCAAAGAACTTCTTGGAACAAACGAACTATGGATTCATACAACATAAAGGGATACGTGCTGTTTGTTGCTTTGTTTTTGAAAGTGTCGTATTGCGTAGTCTAAAAATGTGATACAAAGACACTTATCCTTAACACCCAAACAATCAGGCCATGGTTTAAAAAACTCTGAGAGAGAAAAAGTGAAGGCCATTAAAAATGGTCTCTGTTTCCTGGCTACAACAAAAACAAAGATCAGTATTTTTAATGAACTCAAGTAATTGGAACCAAAAATATAAAGCCTACCGATACTTTTTGTAACAATTTGACAATTGTGGAATTCGAAGGGCAAAACATTTCTCACAGATGGGGAAAAAAACTCATCAAGGAAACTTTTTTGAGCAGTGCTGCCAATTTTGTTTGTGATTTATCCAAAGAAAGAAAAAATAACTGTTCTCGGATTCGAGGAAATACGGGTTCTGGCACCGAGATCAATTGAAGGCGCCACTAAACTGATATGGCTGAAAATTATAACGGGTTAATCTTAAACCACACAAAACATTACTGGTTACAATAGCCTGCGTTGTAATTTATGGTGTCGCTCTTGCGGGGAACTGTCGTCGAATTTCTGTGGAATGAGTGGCGCGCCAAATAGATATAGTTGCCCATAGGGGGGGGGGGATATTGTGGACAACGATCTAGATATATTATGAAGAACTGTGTACTTGATACACTTTTGATGGCTACAGCCAAGGGGAGGAGGAATTCATAACTGCAATTTGTAAGCTATTTTCGAATAAAAATCAGAAACATTTACATGATTACAAATTTCTAGTAGTATTACCCTACTTTGAACTTTGTCGCCCCTGACATTTTTGTAAGAGACTAAACAATCTAGGAAGAAATAATGTAAAAACAATAAACGCAGATTTTTTGTATCTTAAAATCGTTCATAATACAAAACTAAACTTAAATTAAAATACAGTGACATACGCCCAATTCCATAACAACCAGTATGACCGACGCGCTCAGCAAGTATTGCCGAGACTTCATTGCCACACTTCATTATACAACACCAAGCGACGAGTTTTTGGTCGAACAGATTTCGACTCCACTATCCTTTACCGAACTCTTATAGGAATTGCGGACATTTCTCAATAAGATAAGTAGGGTAGGGCAATAACATGATTAGCTTAGGCAGGGATATACGGATGTGGGTTATTACTTGATCTTCACTTGGAATAACCTCACTAAAATAGGCTACTTAATGCAGCCATACCACTCGATCATACCAGAGAAATGGAAATACACAAACAAAATCAATAAACAGCCACCACTTTCCATAACACACAAGAAGCCGATAATTTGGGAGAAACTCACCAAAAAAGACTCATTGCTACGCCCAACTACGTTCGATTACGGCTTTAGTCTCCCGAGCAAAAACAAGGTCGGTTACAATGTTAACCAAGTTAACCATAACAAAGTTAGAATCAGAATATTTAGTAATCATGTACTTATTGGAAGCTACATTCCAAATGGTCGCGTGTCTATACTGATTGAAAAAAATAAATAAAAGAAAACAATTATAACGGGGACATTGTAACCACATGGAACGAAGGAAAAATGAAACATGTAGATTGATGTGGGGGTTAAGGGCGAGTAAATTGTATAGATAACTCTTTGGAACATCATACAATCAATGTTCGGTTGCAGTCGGCGTGACTAGTTTAGCCTTAAACTTAGCGTTTCGTTTACATAGTCAACGGTCCAATAAAACAATGGGAAGATCCCAAAAACCAAGTACTACACTGATTCTTTTAATCGGCAGCAATGGAACAGAGAGAAAAAAAATTTTTACAATGCTAAATTCCAACTTTTTGGATACATTATATATTCAGTAATTGTACACCAATGATTGAGTTCCTTGATTCCAAATTTCATTCGATAAATCCTTAGCGTTAAACCGCGTGACCCCCAAACGCAAAGACAGCCCATCTCATTTATAAACTAATACCGATTTTAATGTCAACATAGAAATAAGGATGCTTCAGCCAAGACAATCCCAAGTAGCACGTTTTGATTCCATGTAAACGCGATCCTCCATAATCACACAAAGAATGTAAAACTGAGTTTTGCCTTCAATTCACACCAATCTACCACAGTCGTGTCTGTTGGTTGTAGATAGGACCTTTAACTTTTGAATTATACACAATTAAGGGCAATGGGAGACGAGCTGATTGTAACTGCTATGTATTATGGACAAATACCACCAAAGAGTAATACCAACCCGTACAATTTTTTATGATTTCAATACTAAACAATCCACAAACATTTTTGAAACAATCACAACCCTATATCTCTCTTTCAGAATCATCCCCAAACGAACCCTCCCCCACCGTGGAGAGCATACCCCGTTTCGACACCAACATTTGAAAAGCCAAAAACACATCCGAAATTCGAAACCTCGGATCTAGATCCTAGATAGGAGGTTTACTCGGAACACAGACTCTAATAAAAAATATTTGTATACAAGTTGCACACCATATAAAATATCAACACACACCTCCATCCTCTTGAAAGGAAAGCCTGCTCGTAGAGAATCCTAGTCACGCTCTGCCCACTCCATCAGCAACTTGCTGGACCCTGTCAACATGCACACATCATGCTAAGAAAATAATTAAAAGCGTTTCATCAATCTATCCGTTTTGAAGAAATATAAGTTATGTGAGGACATTATTTTGTTCTAAATCGTCGGGTATATTCTTATGGCACAGTCAATCTTTAAATTACTATAAATATACACAACTACACAACGTGGAACAAAATTATTTCTCATTCACATGAAATGTGTTTATATGTCCAAAGAGATAGTCGCCCTATCCACCATGTGCTCTTCAAGAGCACAAACCAAATTAAATAAGAAAAACATCTTGCGCCCAAGTGATCGTAGTATGGGTTATTGGTACTATCATTTTGTACACATAAAAGAGTGTGGTGTAATCTTGTCGTTTTTTCTATTGAAAAATCATGTGTATATTTGAAATTAACTTTTTCGGAGATTATAACTCGGACGACACGCAGGAAGTTGGTTAGGAGTAGTTTTGGTCACGTCACTGCTGAATTCTGTTTGTCTGATATTGGTTAAAATATATTTGATAGATAAGCTGGTGCTGTGGTTAATTTGTCGGATTTCTTAATCGTACAGTAGTATGGACTTTATACAGTATTGGTTGTGATTGCTATGTGTTATTGTTCATGAACGCTTTATAGTATTCGGTGTCTCAATAAATGGACGAGGATATTACCTATGTTTCACACTATCTTCTTCTGAAAATTATTGGAAACGAGGACACACAACACAATATTTAGGGATTTATACACGTGTACTTAGGGGAAAAAAATATAAATGCTGTTCAGTTCTTAAATTTATAGACAAAAAAATAATTTTTTGTATTGATAATTTCAGTTTCCCATCTTTGTATTAATTTCCCAAAATAAGTGACATTTTTACTTCTCATAAGAAATAACTGATCATCAAATTTATCAAAGTCTATAACTTAAACCTGCCTAATCAATGGAACACAAATGGTTAATAATCAAGACACATTTTAATGGTATTCAACTACAGTGTTGTATAATCAAAAAAATATGGGATCAATCGGTACTCTTCACAATGGCACACTTCAACGAAAGTTCGGCACGACTATCTCCCAAAGCCACAGTAAAAAAACTCCACCTCCATTAATGACATGGGTACAACATCATATTTAAATGCAAAACCTTCTATACCTGTCCTGCGCAATCAATCACACTGACACACCTCACTCTCAAGTTTGCCCCGAACCCCTCAGCGGATACTAATCAGGATACGTAAAGCAGCAACTATAATAATGGTGTGCTCCTACTATTTCACTGTTTGGTCTAATGTCCTATACTTCTCATCTATTCACCTGTTCGTGTGTCAGATAAAACTAGAAATAGTCCAATGACTAGTGCTTGAGTGTAATGTTACCAGAACTGTTGTACAATGGGAATTATAATACATCGGTGCATGATAATGTCATTAACTATATTATCAACAGTGGCAGCGCCAACACAAACTTCTCCAAAAGCGGAGTAATTACGAATTAATGTTTCGTATATTATAACAGGTATTGCGAGTGTAAACACCACAAAATTGCTATATCTTTGATGCACACTTACAACTCTTGTTTTCAGGACTCATATGGTGCCTGTGAATTATAAATATTAAACATAAACGAGTATTTGGCAGGCACTTGTAAGAAAGAAGAAAGGAAAACTAGCCAAGAGGAAACTCTTACATCGGCTTACTGGTCCTGCAATAGTTATCACTCTATGAACCCGTGAAGAAACCAATAACAGAGAACAAAAAAAAAAATACTAAGCCAAAATATGATTCAAATATTTTTATCCGTGCTACTATGCTACTAAAAATTAACTTGATGCTACATGTTAGGCTTTGCTAAATTGCTTTTGAAAATTTTAAGAGATGCAGAAATGAAAATTTAAAATCAAACTACTGTACTTGTTTTTGAATGGTTAAAATAATTGTTTCATGCTTTACCTCATCATGTGTTTGGGGAAACTCCAAACTCACAACGAAGACCAAAGCTGCTGCTGCGTCACCCGCACACTTCTATATGGCAGCGAGACATGGACAACTGATGCTAGGCAAGAAAGAAGGCTCAATACCTTCCATCTACGCCACATCCTCTGCATTTTAAGGAAAGATAAAGTGACAAATGTCGAGGTGTTGTCACATGCTGGCCTTCAAAGCATGTATACACTGCTTAGACAGCGCAGACTACACTGGCTTGGCCATGTCCGCTGCGTGGAAAATGGTCGCATCCTGAAGTATATCTTCTACGGACAACTGGCAGATGGCAAAAGAACAGCTGGGTGACCGCAGCTGAGATTCAAAGATGTGTGCAGGAGAGACAAGAGGGCACTGGACATAAATCCAGCAAGCTGGGAGGATGAAGTGCCGATTGCACCAAGAGGTGATGCTATCTGTGGCGCCACCTCAGATTAGGTGAAAAGAAGCTCACACAACAAGCAGAAGAGAGGAGAAAACGTCAAAAGGAACACCAGGAAAATAAGCAGCTGAGGGCTGTCATCTCAGGGCCGCATTCCCATAGTCAGTGATGACTGAAGGGGCTATTATTATTATTATGCTTTATCTCTTATTTTCACATGAATGTCCATCTTTGAGCAGAATTCTGATATGCAGAATTTCAGATAAGTCAAAGTACTTTTGATGGTCCCTGCAACTTCTACTTATTCAGATTGCACTGTATATATATACACAAACCTACATATAAAAGGTAAACGTAGTGCCAAATCAGAATGTCCGGGGGGGGGGGGGGGGGGGGGGGGGGGAAAGAAGTAAAGTGATATTGGTCTCCATACTTTAAAACTATACTAGGTCATCTTCAGTATTGAGAGGTAGGGTGGGGACCAGTTTATTTGTAAAGTTACCTTCCTTGCTGCCTTTTCCTTCCCTAACTCATGAGCAAACTACTTCCTTTTGATTATTATCTCGGAGAACCTACTCTATTTAAACACTATCCCTTTGCACGTCTGTTCGAGTGCGATGTCATGTAACGACTTCTCACCGACTTTTTCTTCTGCCTATTATTTTATTCCTCTAAAAATCTCTATCGCTATATTGAAAACAAATTCCCTTCGGATATCTTTTTCATTCTTATAATGATAAAGTCTCTCTCTCTCTAGTCTTATATTCACTGTATTCGCTAGCTCACATTCTCACGGCCAAGGGCAATAAATTATTCACTTAGCCAGCGAAAGTCATTCCACTGGAAAGATGAAAAATAGTGCTACGACAGTCCGGAAGTCAACTCTTTGTTTGTGTCACGAACTGGACACACGTACACAGTGGATGCTTGGGCCAGTTAAAATGAAGTTAACTTGATACCCCTGAAACCAAAATAGAATTTGCAACAATGCCACCCAAGACACAACCCACCCCTGCCCAGGAACAGCATCCTGGAATTTTGGAGGGATTATAAGTCATTCCACTTGTAACCATCGCTCAAAGTAGAAGCGTATATGGGCCTCAAACGAGGCTACTTTGTGGTTGAAAAAAATCCGTGAGGGTTTAGTTGAGCGCAGTGAGTTGATCTAATATTGTTATATGAATAACATGAATAATCATATGTTTATCCACAGCTTATTATTGCAGTACCTTTTGTTAAGCAAAGTATAAATGTATTTCCATTTTCAGTGACAATAATTGTTATTTGCATATTTACAGATCACTCAAACTAATGTATGAGTTTGCTGAGGTCATAGACCTAATTAACCCCTGATCTTTATCTCACAGCCTGGCAGAAATAAGACAAGTTTAAATAACTGGTGTATATTATTGTTGTTACTTTGGGATTTGCATACTGACCCAAGCAAAACAGAAGTGTATTAGTGGTCCTTCTATTTTCTATTTCTTATAAGACTTCAGTGTTCTCTGTCAAGACTACAAACTTGATACAAGTGTTCTCAATCACTTCTTCTCCCTTTGTCACATATGGGACATTAATGTGTTTTTTCATGATGGAATGTTCTTTGCATGTATTTAATGCAATCCTATGCATATACCATGTTGTATGATTGAAGAACTATGCTGTTATCAGTTATATGAATGAGATTTTCTACAGGAACCAGAACTTTAAGAATGTTTACAATTATTTAGCTATTTAATGAATTTACCACTTGACTGACAAAATGTAAGTCAGCGGTTCTCAAGCACTTGAGACCATGACCACCCTCCAAATGATTTACTGCTCGAGTAGCAAGCATGTAAATCATTGATTCTCAGACCTTGGTAGCAATGACACCCCAACATGTTAAAGCAGCATAGGAAACTATTAACCAGTGGTTCTCAAACCATTGTTGACAGTTACCCCAAAATTAAAATACTGCTCTATGGGCACTAGGTGAACCAGTGGTTCTCAACCATTTGATGACCCCAGCCCATACCTCACAGTTTGTGAAACTCATTGCCCACATGGGGAAAACCACTGCTGTAAATAAGCAGACAGCCAGATAGAGACTGAGAACTTAAGATACGCTATAATGTCAGTTAAGAAGGAGTGTTTCATAGATAATAGATAACACACTGTTACTGAATGGTAGTTAGCATTGTGTTAATTTAACTTCTGATGGACGCTTACCGGCCGTCAGACTTAGGAGATGATTGCTCTTGAAACCACTAATGGGACCTCAATTGTTTCCAGTCCACCCAGGTTGCGGTTACCAGGTACTAACCCAGGTTGCGGTTACGAGGTACTAACCCAGGTTGTGGTTACAAGGTACCTAAACTAGGTTACGGGTCCAGGGTACAAACCAGGGTACGAGTCCACAGTACCAAAGATTACCCCTACCCACCATACCCTAATAACCAGGTTACCTTACCATACCAAACCATATCCTATCACCCAGTAACCATACCACACATCCCATAAGCAGAAGAGGTATTCAGCAGAGGTGACTTACCCCATCCTTATCTGTGATGTGCACTGAGTCCAGGGAAGCAAACTCTGACACCCTCTGAACCCACTGAATCTGTTATGAGACCAAAGTGCTGGGGCAGACCAAACCAAGAGAGTCCGAAACAAATCATCTCCGCAGCTACTACAGGCCTTCGGAGAGATGAGTATAACACCTACCAGCAGTACAGCAATAGAAGAGATCTACTGTCCATATGATGGCATACTAGCTGTTTTTTTTCTAAACATTAGAGCTAAACTCCTTTTTCATATTTATATGTATATTCAGATATGTGAGAATCTATACCCTTTTATTCAATTTAACTTAACAGCGTCTGTTGTTATTTCTCTTGTTAACTTTATTTGGGCTGTAGTTTGTTTTAAATATAAATCTACACCCTGGGGGCTCAGCCATAATTAAATTAACTTCTATTGGGTCGAGATATTTTAAATGTGGCTGGACACCAAATCTCTTTCTCAACCTTATGTGCTTTACACAGTCCTTTGGTAGGATTCCTGAGGAAGAATTTATCGTCCAGAAAATATCCTGTTTAGTGGCCAGAATTCTCTTTTAAGTAAATTTCTAGTACACTAATTCCCGAGGAGAGGCAGTTCCATTACAAACTTGTAAACTATCAATAAGACATTATTATCTTTATTCTTCCATTCCATCCAAGCTTACACCTTCTCCCTCAAAATAAACCATTTCACAACATGCGACACAGCCTCATGCCCAACCCTCCTTAGTCCCCACCTATGACACACAGATAGAAAGGCCTTCTACACACAACCACCCAATCGAGATACGGCCCTGTTGGAAACACTCTTACAAATGTAACAATAACATAAGAAATGCCTTTGTAAGTTATCTACCAGAAACTAAGATGCACAATAAGAACCTGTTATTGAACCAGTGATAGTCTGATAGAAATGAGTGTAAATAGATTCAAAAATTCTGTGCTTACATTTCCAACATTGGATTCCTCCTCCTTTTCTCCATCAGAGTCTGGGTCCTAAAATGAATGCAATATAAAAAGTCAGCAAACACAAACAATATGAACATTAACAATAAAATCAACGAATGTCAAATAAAACCTGTAACATGATGACAGGCTGTCATGACAAGAAAAGTATACAGGGCCAACTAAAGCTTATTATATGTTCTTCTGATAAAACAATCTTTCTAGTGTTGGGGTACAAGCAAGGATAGCAACATTTTATCTGCATGGACGAGAAGACATATATATATTTTTTAAAATTGCTTTTTAACTGTAAAAACAAAAATTATCAAAAAATATGTTTCATTCAAATGTGCCCAGAAGGCTGACCATAGTGGAAGGCAAATGTTACCTGTTTCTGGGCCGCTGGAGAAACAGTCTCATCACCAGGTTCATTAGCTGTAAATATATGAAAGTAACACATAGATCTACTTTGTTTTCTTATACAAAATAAAATAATATGAAAGACATAGTACTTACATAGACTACAGTACTTTCTTGTACAAAATAAAACTATAAAAGACACCTGCACGCTACAAATAACACACAGATCTACATTATGTTCTTGTACAAAATAAATCTATCCTCTTTTCACGCAACATGCCTAAGAAAAATTCTCCGAATCTTTTGGCCAAATACCATCACCAACAAAGATCTGCTTACTCGGAGCAAGCAAGAGGACATGCACACCATCATAGCTGGCAGACGCTGGAGCTGGGTTGGCCATGTCCTCAGAAGAGACCCCGATGCCATCACAAGAACAGCTATGCTATGGACCCCTGAAGGAAAATGAAAGAGAGGCCGACCAAAAACAACTTGGCGGAGGACTGTGGAGGCTGAGATGCAAAGAATGAACCAGAGTTGGGGCACTGTACGAAGGATGGCCGCCGACCGAGCAAAGTGGAATCAAATTTGTTGTTGCCCTATAAGACGCCACCAGGCGTAATGGCCACTGACTGCTTTGACGGTCGGCGGCTAAGGATCAAAGAAGAAGAAGACAAAATAAAACAATATAAAAATTCACCTGCACGATACAAATAACAGACAGATCTACAGTATTTTCCTGAATGAAACAAAATAATTTGACATAAATTTCTATGATACTAAAATTATATAAAAGACACCTGCACACTACAAATAACACATAGATCTATGTTATGATTAATATTCATAACGATTATGTGGATATAATAGGCAGCTCAACAGGGCTCCTTTTTTGTTTATTTTATGCGGAGTCACTTATTAATAAAGGAAGTGACGTCATGCCGATATAGTTGTCTGGCAGACATTGGCTTATTCTAGTAAGGAAATGTGTGCATATTCATAAAAATGCCCAAAGGACGAGTATTTTTTTGTACAAAATAAAACAATATAAAAGACACCTGCATGATACAAATAACAGACAGATCTACAGTATTTTCCTGAATGAAACAAAATAATATGAAAGAAATTTCTATGATACTAAAATTATATAAAAGACACCTGCATACAAATAACATTCAAATCTACTGTGTGTTCTTGTAGTAAATAAAATAATATGAAATACATTTTTATGGTATTAAAATTATATGAATTATACTCGCATGATACAATTAGCTCAGATCTACTGTGATTTCTTGTATGAAAAATAATATGAAAGAAATTATTATGATAAATGTGATATGAAAGATACCTGCATGATACAATTAACTCAGATCTACTGTGTTTTTTTGTATGAAAAATAATATGAAAGAAATTATTATGATACAAAAGTGATATGAAAGACACCTGCATGATATAATTAACTCAGATCTACTGTGTTTTCTTGTATGAAAAATAATATGAAAGAAATTATTATGATACAAAAGTGATACGAAAGACACCTGCATGATACAAATATGACCTATGCTTTCAAAACAAAACTGTATTGAAGATACTTTGCACCTGTATGATATAAAATAATATAAACAAATTTTGTATGATACAAATTATGAAGTACACACATATAATGCAAATGTTATAAAAGGCACTCATATGACATTGTTATTGTTGAACAGAATCGACATCATTGCACTCCGGGCAAACCCATAGGTGCTCAGTCTCCCTCAGTATATGTCGAATACTGTGAATGCTAACTATTCTTGTAGCTCGCTGGTTGTATACACTACAGATGCATCCTCTAATATGTCCATCTCTGCTAGCCTTACGTTTGATGCCTAATTCCAACAGTCATAACCTTGATGATTCATCTATTGCAGTGTCATTCTCTAACAGGCGATCATTAATTGTTCTCAGTATCTCTCCCTTATCCATATCCTTTGTCCCCACTGTGGGTGTTCGTGATGCTAGTCTGTCAGCTCTCTCATTACCACACACCCCTGCATGACCAGGACAGTAGATCCACATTAGCTCCTGCAGACTCGAAGCTTCTATGAACGTTTTCCATATGACATACATTTATGATATACATGACTTAATGTAGTGGCCATACTTATGGCAGTTTCTCATGATGGAAGTGTTCTGAATGTTTGTGGGTAGTTAAGAAAAGGAAGCTGGGATGGTTTGGCCATGTCTGCAGAATGGGGAGAAAACTACCATGACAAATATGGGAAACCAACAGCCAGGACGACCTAAAGTTTGCTGGCAGGACATCAGATAATTTTTGAAGAACCGAAGACTGCTGAACCAGGCCAAAAAGGCAGACAGCTTAAAGAATAGTGCTGCATTCTTTCTGGCTAACCTCTACACCCCTCGTTAAAAGAGGAATGACTAAGTAGGTAGTTAGTAAGGAAAGCAAAAGTTACTGAAGAGGTGATAAATTGCTGTTAAAAATATGCATGAAATGTTACAGCATAAATATAATGTAGAAAGATGACAGAATGTGTCACACATTGATTCTGTACATATTGTATTGTAAATGTTGACAAACGTTGTATGAATTAGCTTTCTTATTACTTGACGTCAGGAACTGCTATCAAATGACAAGATCCTGAGAGAATGAGATGAAGGGTGACACAACAGAAGGGAAATAACAAGACCCAACCGCTTTGTGGATTATCTTTAAAAAGTAACTCACAAAAGTGTAAGTCACAACTGAAATAGGTGTAATGTAATCTAAGCTACTAAAATGACTTAGACAAAGATAAAATGCAGTACATGAGATCTCTTAATGAATTAACAACTGGGGCTAAGTATTTGCACAACGGCGTCAGCAAAAGCTTTCTTCTTTCTGTGGTGAGCCCTGGACATGTGAGCAGCACATGCTGAACTGTCTCGTATGGATGGGTGCTGTTATGGCTATTATGCTCAGGTGAGGGATTTAATCTGTTTAAGTTCTTAGTGCCAAGTGTTTTGTTCTTAGTTGGAAGATTTTGTTCTGCTCCATGCATCGTAGGTTGTTGATGTTGTCATTTTTGTTTGGGTAGGTCAATTCTATATACATGGCACATCAATTAGACCCTTTTGCCCCTCAGTTTAGCCATTCCTCTTTCAAGCAGTTTTAAAGTATTAGTTTACTGGCAACAATGGATAATTGGGATGATGATGGCAGAAGATGGCAAAATTATAATTAAAAACAAAAAAAGGCGCAGAAAGAGAGTAAATATCAAAGACTACAGTACTATGATACGGAATAAACTAAACTGTCTTCTAAAATTTAAAGCCTCCCCACCTATTTTAAGTCTGTCTACTTCATCAGCCACTTCTGATTCTGGTGGTTTGACTTTTTCTTCTGGTTTTCTCGGCCCTTGACCTTTTCCAGCGGGAAGTTTTTGTCCTTCAGAAGGTCGCTGCTGCTTCTGCAAATCTTTACCCTTTTTGCCCTTTCCTTTTTTTTCTTCTTTTTGTGGTCCTGCAGACTGAGGAAAATGATAACAGGTAACATTCAAAATATTTAAACGTATGTATGGGAGTAAATGTAAAATGTCCTACTCTACAACTAAGAACAGGAGCTGGTAACTCAGGAGCTGTGAGGTTCTGCTTTAGAAACACTGAGCTCTCTAAAGATCTAACTTTATTAAATCATCTCCATTTTCAGAGTATTTTTTAAGTAATCACCCATAATTTTGGAATAAAAGAAAACTATATGTAACTTTTATCTCAGCAGGACTTGACTTTTCATGGGGAATGCAGAAAAAGGACTTTTAATCACGAGGAAAGACCTTCAGCTGATGGCAGGGGACAGGAAGATGTGGCATAAGTTTGCTGAAGGCCTATGCTCCTTGGGGACCTGAAAGGGAAATGATGAATTCTGGAACTAGAGTGTTTTAAAATGCCGACGGGAGAGAGCTTGTCCAAAATTTTCCTAGCTTAAGAATTCTGTCTTTTTTTTTCCCCCCTAACCCAGGGGTCGGGTACCCGCGGCTCGTGAGCCACATGCGGCTCTTTGAGCCATCTCGTGCGGCTCTTGGCTCTCTACTACTTAACTGTTAGTGAATGAGGGATACCATGTGATTTTTTTTCTTGCAGCTCTTCAATTTGTTAAAATGGAGACAAAATTAAATATTTGGCTTTGTCACGGAAAGGTTCCCGACCCCTGCCCTAACCTAAAGGTCTACCAAATCATCCCCTCTGATCTACTAGAAGACCGAGATCGACTGGATGCTGCCCCCTGGCTTAGAAACATGGCCTGTTAACTAGGAAAATCATGTCCAGGATCCAGACTTCTACCAACCAATGCCTTTGTTGCATTAATACAACCAGTAGTGCCCCTGGCTGGATGAGAAGAGTTGGAAGGCCTTGGAAATAGGACAGTGGAAAAGGAAATCAAAGTATGGAAATCGGAGAGTGAAAGAAATAAAAGTAACAGACAGAGAGAGGCACAGAAAAGAGAAAGGCCAAATTAAAGGCATTTTTAAAAAAAAGCGCAAACAATGATTAAATAAACACAGATACAGAGATAGTAAGAGTAGAAAGCATAATGATAGCACAAACATCAAATGAGATTCAGTACAACAAGACAGGTAAATACAGATAAAGAGAACACGTGAAAGGAAAGCAATACAAGGGCATAACGCCACGCTGGAACTTAGCAAGACTTTTTTGACATCTGACTTTGGATGCCTCCAAAAAATGTTACTGAAAAATAGTTACGACAAAGCTTGGTGATGCCTTGAATACACTCACAACAGAAAGGGACGCCACAACATTCTATGTAAGGAACAAAATGACAGCGACTTGACGTCAATTTTGTTGTACAGACCTAAAGACACGGGGAGAAAAAAAACTTCAATAACAAAAAAACTGCAGAAATATCTCACCAAGCACTTTTGATATACACCCTTACAACAAGAACGGAATGGCCAACAGAATGAGTCGTAAGGACATACTAAAATCAACCAACACCAAGCTCAAGTACACTGCCAAAATAAGAGGAAACCAAGAGGCCATACTCTGAAGAAGTCTTGCAAGAATACAGACAGGTAAGTTCAACATGCAAAGAAAGAGGAGAGAAAGTGAGTGAACTAAGGAATATATGGAGAAGACAAACAGAAAAGAAGATGAAAAGTGTGAACATGACCTGAAACAAAAGGTGAAGGAAAAGCACAGAAAACAGCAGTGAACAGAGTGGTGGTCTTCACCTTAGTACTGCTTTATTCCATCTCCACTTTTGGCCAAAACTGACCTGAGGTCATCAATCGACATCATATAGTTTAATCTACCATCCTACACAGTATCATCCAGTTAACATGTTTGGATCATCACGCAAAATTTCATTTTAATGTCATATCCTTCTTGTAAACTAGTAATTAAAAAAACTTATGAACAAGTTTTTTTTCAATTCTAGGTGAAGTGGAGATGGAATAAGGCAATACTAATGCAACACAACACTGATCCATGAGTCACCGAGCTACAGATTCGGGGCGAGTTTCCAGGAAAGAAACAGTTTATTTAATTTTAAAATCACACTGGAATTCTACCAAGAATAATTGTCAGTCAAGAAAGTTGACAATTTTAAATAAATGATATTATGTTTTCAGAAGCACATAAATGTAAATATTACATTTATGTGCTTCTGAAAACATAATATCATTTATTTTAAAATTGTCAACTTTTTGCCACAGCGATACAGTATTTATGTAAGTCAGTCCTAAAATATTCTCTACAAAAAACAAATAAGGTAAAAACAAAAACAAAGTCATAGTTAAACTCACTGCCAATATCTCCATTCTAAGTCTCCGTTCTTCCTCATCTTGGTCTGCATACTTATCCTTGATTTTCTTTAGTTTTGCTCGCTGTCCCCTCTTTGGCTGGGCTGTAGGACCAGCTGGGCAACTCTCTGCTGACTGCACAGACACAAGATAGTCTTATTACATGACAGGGTAGATTTTCAGTGGTTCTCAACATTTCTTTTTTGCTCATGGCCCCTTTCTGAGCCTCATTTACCTGTAGCCCCCGCCCCCATAATCACTGTTAGCTGGAAAAAAGGATCTTTACTATCTTACCACGGCCCCCTGGGGGGCCATATGGCCCACGTTGAGAAACACTGGAGTAGAAGACACAACCAGAAACATGTATCAGTCATATGAGTATAAATAATGTTACAGAGTGCAGGACACTACTAGAAACACACAAGTCATATGAATATAGATCAGTGTTTCTCAAGCGGTGTGCCGCTGCACACTTGTGTGCCGCAAAAATTTGGTAAATTTACTTATTGAAGTATATTTTTAGTGATCATGCAATATAAAACTGATCTTACAGCATGGATTCATTCAATAATAAGTGGAGCTACTAACTTCTTTGAACAAAAATAGATATACTTCAAAATTGTTTTAAACAATTAAAAGAAAATCAAATTGAGAGTTTTCTTTATTCTAAAGTACTCACGAATTAGTGTATTTAATTTAGTATATATCACTGTCAGATAGGTGTGCCGCAGATTTTTAGAAAATTGAAAAGTGTGCAGTGAACACAAAAAGGTTGAGAAACACTGATATAGATGTTACAGAGTACAGGACAATGTTACAAACACAGCTGGTGAGTACAAGATCATATTTTTGAGAAAAAAAGTCACGTTACAAATGCATATGAATATATATATCACAGAGTACATGATAGTGTCATGAACACAGCTGGGTACAAGATAATAATACACTGCACAAGACACGCTGTTACAAACACTGGATTTAGACACTATTATAGAGTACAAGACCTAACAAGGTTGAAGGCAAAAACAAAAATCATAAGGGTCACTATAAGAGACTTGGTATTCGCTGATGACGCTAAAATCATCACTCAAAATCAACAGGAGCTTCAGAGCTTGATGAATCGCTTCACTCAAGCATGCAAGGACTTTGGCCTCACAAAAAATCTAAAGAAAACAAATGTGCTGGGTCAGGATGTGGATGTTGCACCAGTTACCACTATCGATAACTATAAACTGGCAGCAGTGCACTACTTCTTATACCTGGGGTCTACCATCGACAACAAACTCTCTCTGGACATAGAAATTGACAGCCGCTTTGGCAAAGCTGCAACCACCTTTTCCAGCCTCACAACGAATATCAAAGCTGCAGTATATAACGCCTGTGTCACCAGCACACTTCTACATGGCAGCGAGACATGGACAACCTACACTAAGCAAGAACAAAAGCTCAATACCTTCCATCTACGGTGTCTACGCCACATCCTTGGTATTCTGTGGAAGAACAAAGTGACAAATGTCGAGGTGTTGTCACGTGCTGGCCTTCAAAGCATGTACAACACACTGCTTAGACAGCACAGACTACACTGGCTTGGTCAAGTCCGCCGTAAAGAAGATGGTTGCATTCCGAAAGATATATTTTATGGACAACTAGCAGATGGCAAAAGAACAGTTCGGCGACCGCAGCTGAGGTTAAAAGATATATGCAAGAAGAACATGAGGGTACTGGACATAAATCCAGCAACCTGGGAGTATGAAGCAGCTGATCGCACCAAGTGGCGATGCTCTGTACGGCGCCACCTCGGACTGGGCAAAAAGAAGTTCTCACGGCAAGGAGAGAAGAGTGGAGAAAACGTCAAAAGGAACATTAGGAAAATAAGCATCTGAGGACTGTCACCTCAGGGGGGCACATTCCCATAGTCAGTTATGACTGAAGGGACTATTATTATTATAGAGTACAAGATACTGTCACAAATGCAGCTTGGTACTACAGGTTTATAACCTTTTATTTGAACACCTGAAAACTGAAATATTCAGAAAATCGAAACTTTCTCTGGGCGACATTTTGATCACAATTTGGGCAATTTCTGAATATTTTGGATGACTCTGGACTATTTCTGAACACAGTTTGGGTGGCTAGGACTATTTTGTGCTAAATTTCTTTTCAAAATATGATTTGGGCAACATCTAAAAACTGAAAATATCCGGTTTCTGAAACAAAGCTGTCCTGAGGATTTCGGATAACAGGCTACAGACCTGTAGATACTTTTACAGATTACAAGACACATTGTGTCACAGTAGATACTACTATAGAGCAGTTAAGGTGTAGAAGTCACTGTTATAAAAACAGTGAGTGCAAGGTACTGCTACAGGAGTACATAAACATATCTTTGACAAAGAACAATATACTTTAGCTGAACTATATATATATATATATTCCATGACAACATGAAGGGAACAGTCCAATATGCTGGAAGCACGTCACAGCCCTTTGATATACGAAGTGGCGTTAAACAAGGCTGTGTTCTGGCTCCGACCCTCTTCGGGATCTTCTTTGCCACACTCCTGAAACATGCATTCAGAGAATATGCCTTCACACTAGGTCAGATGGCCGTCTGTTTAATCTTTCAAGGCTGAAGGCAAAAACAAAAATCAGAAGGGTCACTATAAGAGACTTGTTGTTCGCTGATGATGCTGCAGTCGTCACTCAAAGCCAACAGGAGCTTCAGAACTTGATGAATCGCTTCAGTAAAGCATGCAAGGACTTTGGCCTCACAATAAGTCTAAAGAAAACGAATGTGCTGAGTCAGGATGTGGGTGTTGCACCAGTTATCACTATCGATAACTATGAATTGGCAGTGGTGCACCAATTCACATACCTAGAGTCTACCATCAATGACAAACTCTCACTAGACACAGAAATCGACAGCCGCATTGGCAAAGCTGCAGATACCTTTGCCCGCCTCACATCGCGTGTTTGGGGAAACTCCAAACTCACAACGAAGACCAAAGCTGCGGTATATAACGCCTGCGTCACCAGCACACTCCTTTATGGCAGCGAGACCTGGATGACCTATGCTAAGCAAGAAAGAAGGCTCAATACCTTCCATTTATGGTGTCTACGCCACATCCTCGGCATCTCGTGGAAAGATAAAGTGACAAATGTCGAGGTCTTGTCACGTGCTGGCCTTCAAAGTATGTATACACTGCTTAGACAGCGCAGACTTCGCTGGCTTGGCCATGTTCGCCACATGGAAGATGGTCGCATCCCAAAAGATATCTTCTACGGACAATTAGCAGATGGCAAGAGAGCAGTTGGGCGACCACAGCTGAGGTTCAAAGATGTGTGCAGGAGAGATATGAGGGCACTGGAGATGGATCCAGCAACATGGGAGAATGAAGCTGCCGATTGCACTAAGTGGCGATGCTATTTACGGCGCCACCTCAGATTGGGCGAAGAGAGGCTCACACAACAAGCAGAGGAGAGGAGAAAAGGTCGAAAGGAGCACCAGGAAAATAAGCAGCTGAGGACTGCCACCTCAGGGGCACATTCCCATAGTCAGTTATGACTGAAGGGGCTATTACCCTCTCTATATATATATCGGTCGCTGTCTCGAAAGACTGCGTGTGGTGATCCCGGTAACAGGCCCTCCCAGTTCATTGGTTAGCGAGGCAGTGGTTTGTGCGTGTTTGGCTCCTGTCTCTGTAAATCGCAGCCCCGGTCGTGATGTGAGCAAGCCATCGCATCTCCGTATCGTGGCTCGACAACGGTCTTGATAAAAGCCCCGCTCTCGCAATGAGCCGTCAGTCAGTAAGCTGGTGTCGCTTTCGGCCCATCCTGTCCGACTAGGGGAAAGTCTAGTCGGCAGGCGGCCAGTGGTTCTCGCAAGAATAAAATCGCCGGGGCCGGCTCTGCACAAACCGCTGACTCTCACAATGCGCCACCTCCTCACAATGACCACCTTTGCAGGGTAGAGAACCACCCAACTCTTGGCATTGCACACACGCCAATTAGTGGGTCTGGTGTGACCTCCACCAGCTGCGCCTGCTGAGTCGGGGAGGTTCTCTGGGGTTGCAAGAAAGCCCAAAGCCAATACCCCAAATTTTGTTGCAAGGGTAAAAGAGTGAACAGCTCGGACCCTAGCGGATCGGAACGAACGAACGAATATATATATATATGTATCAGATAAGAGGTTACAGATCTATGTACGTACTATGTATACACACACACACTCATCCACCTACACACACACATACATATTTATCCGCAACCTCTTATTTGAAATGTGTGGGGATAGTTACGTTTCGGAAACTGAGTTTTTTTTTTATTTTTTATTTTCATATATTGCCCAAATTGCGATCAAGAAGAAGCCCAATTTGCAGGCAAGCAGTAGCCCAACTCTCGTCGATCCTTTAACATTTGCTGTTGTTTTTTTTTTTAAGTACGGCCTCGATGTCTGTTGCACTTTAATCTTTCCTTTTTTAAAAGTGCTAAGTAGAATCAGGGTAATATTATTTCTGTCTCTGCATCCTAATCCTAGGCCTACATACTAATGCTAAACCGCTAATAGTAAATGGTTCCAGCGTTGTTTAAAAAAAAATAATAGGTACAAGCCACAGAACAATGAACGCTAATGCTAATCTTAACCATAACTATTACCACGTTTTGAGTTTTCAAAAATAATTATTGACACAACAGCGAATGAAATATATATATATAATCACACACTATTTGTAACAAAGCGTAGACTTTAATATTCCTATATGATTCCTTGTTTTTTTTTTAAAGGCATTCAACATGGTTGGTTAAAATGTCTTAGTACACAGGCTGAAATAGATATTTAAAAAAAAAAAAAAAAGACAAAACAATAGATATTTCACAATTCTGTGAAGCTGATGTACATAAACTGAAAATTATCTGTGTAAAAAAAAATCAAGTCAGAGTATAAGAAAGTACATGCCAGACCAAGAGACATGTTAACCCCTTGAAACCCATCATTCTATATATGGCCATCATCATGCTATGTGACTATATAATAAAACATGTTTTAAAGCCTGCTCAGTCACATATAGGTTATTTTATAAGTGGATTTCTTCCTGGTTTATGAAACAGTTTTTATTGTTAAACCTGCATTCTGCCTTAAACGGATGAACAAAGTACACAATTTGGCAGTCCAGTATAAGAGTTCCAGGGCGTTAAGAGTTTAAGGAATGGACCAGCTGAAAGCTGGACACTACAAGAACTAAAAAACAGAACTAGCATAATGACCAACAGTGGATCATCAACAGCAAAAAGGGATGAAAAAAATAAAACTTTGTTAAACATAATCCACGCCTCAGAAAACTGAACAGTGTGAAACAACTGAATAACCTTGGATTTATCTTTGCTGGTATCAGATTCAGCACCATCATTTGTTGCAGATGTGCCACTATCTAATGATGAGACTTTATCCTCATTGTCACTGTTGTTTTTATCAACAGGTTGACCTTTCTTCTGTTTTTTCATATCCCTGTTGAAAAAAGATATAAAATTCAAACATGTGTAGAATTTTTGGTGGAGTTTCCAAACAATGTTAACAAAACACTGTTGACATGTATATTTAATTCAAAGGCACATATCAACTTAAAGGCACATACAAGAAGCTGTAAACAGAACATTTACATAGATGTATGGACTGACCAGCTAAACAAAAAAATTGGCTAAGTCCCTTAAAGGTTAAAGTGTGGATCTAATTTTCAAGGGACACTACTCACCTTCTTTGTTTTGCTGAAAGTTTACCACTTTTGTTGGAGCCCTGCAGATGAGAAAATGAAAAATGATCAAAACTCATCATTTTAACTAAGAATTGGGGAAGAGAAGTGAAAAATAAGAAATAAATTTTAAAAGCCAATAAAGTAATTTAACCACAAAGAAATTTTTTTTACATGGTTAAAAAAACCCATGTTAATAAAGACACTATGTATACGAACATTTTGTTATCTGTGTCAAAGTCAGAGACAATATGATACATATGTCTGTGTTACAATGGAACAATGTAAATAAGTTATCTCTCAGTTTTTTCACAATGTTCAGTTTTCTGAGGTGTGGATTATGTTTAACAAAGTTTTATTTTTTTCATCCCTTTTTGCTGTAGATTATCCACTGTTGGTCATTATGCTAGTTCTGTTTTTTAGTTCTTGTAGTGTCCAGCTTTCAGCTGGTCCATTCCTTAAGTTACCTCCTGTATACCTCTTCTCATCCTCGGGCCTGTCGTGACTCCCTTCCTTTTTCACAACTTCTCCGCCTCCGCCGTTTGTGCCAAGACGACGATGACTTCCACTTCCGAGCAAATGAGATGTTGGATTTCTTCCGTAGCAGACTTTATCCGGAACATGTTCTCACCTCTGCTCTCCAACGTGTGCTCCCCATCTCTCGTCAGGAGGCCCTCATACCTCACTATAAATCCACTTCAGATAGAGTCAAATTAATCTTGACCCATCACCCTCACAGCACTGCTGTCAAACAGATCCTTTTCCGCCACCTCCCTATCCTCCAAGCAGAGCCTGCGACCCAAGAAGTATTCGGTGAAGCACCTTTGGTGGCATATAGACGCGACAAGAACTTGAAGGATCTTCTTGTTCACCAGCCGTTCCCAAAGGAGAATGCCACTCACTTTGGCACACTAACCTGTGGTCGGACACGATGCAACACGTGCAAGTATGTCATCTCAACCCAGAAGGTGTCCTTTCCTAAGGCTACGTACAACATCACTAGTAGCTTCACGTGTGAATCACGTAATGTCATTTATACGATCATATGTAAACGTTGCTGCAAAACCTATATTGGCCAAACAGGCAAACGACTTGGGGACAGATTCAGCCAGCACTTAAATGACATCTCTCAGCAAAAAGTCCACACCAGTTGCCACACACACTTCAATTAGTCCTGACCACCAGGGTCCCATCGACATCCAGGTCACTGCGATCCGATCCTGCTCCTCTGACACTGCCAGCCAAGAAACAGAGCTTGAGAACAGGCGTCTTATCCACCGCATGGGGTGTCTAAAACCAGCCGGTATCAAACACTTCTACACACACTTTGTCTGAGGTCACCCTTTCCTCTCTTGCTTGACTCTATTTGGACTCTTTCGCACTCTTATTCTATTCTTCTATTTTTATGCCATCCTCCATAATATGTATGGATGTTACACGTTTTACTAATTTGTCTTGATTTTTTTATTTTTCATATTCATTTATCTCCTACTTATTCTGTCCTCTTCTATTTCCAGTCCCCACTTTTATTATATTTGGGTAGTTTTTTGTTCAGTTTTGTTTTTTAGTTTTTAGTTTCTTAGTATGTATTGTGTACATCCGGGGTCCAGAAGTCACTTCCTTTTCAGCCATGCTTCGCCTTCAGGGAAGTACCTAGGTTTTATTTTTATTTTTATTTATTTTTATATTTCTTTTAAGTTCTTATGTCTCCTATCTAGCCTTAACTTTCTTTCTTTTCCTGACGAAGGCCTTGTGGCCGTAACATAGACTACTTTCTTTGTCTTTTGTCCTCGTAAGACGAATCACCTTTTTTCGCTTTTTTTTTAACCCCACCCATTGTACTCCACGTCTTACCGCAGTTCCCCTCAACTTCCTCGATTTTTTGTATATATTTTTTTGACTGCACCGTATCTCTGTTATCTCGTATCTCTAGCCTATCTATTTCTCTACTCTTCCTTCACACCTTATATTAGCGCACTCTACCCTATTTATTTATTGTTTCATTAGTCTCCATTTTTCATTTAGCGTTTTATAGCCTATGTTATTTATTATTTTATTTTTATTTTTTACGTTTTTTTATTTTCTGGACGTTTTACTTTTCCCCACTAATGCCCTCTCTTAAATATTTTATCAACTCTCTCCGTTAGTGTCTGGTTACCACCCAGCTTCAGCTCCCTACCTCCTGATATATCCCGTGCCGCTATTGAGCTTTGCATTCGTTACTTTCAAGAAAAAACTTAGATTCTCTTCTCATCTCCACTTTTATTGTCACACTGCCTCCACCACAAAATTCTTCCTAATGGATTCTCTTTCCAATTTTCATCCATCTGCTGGTACACTCAATCTAGGGGAAACCAACGTCTTCCTACAACGAATTGAGGACCAGATGTGGCTTTTCAACGTATGCGCGTAGTGGCCGCCAGTCACTCCCGCTCCTTTTTATCAGACCTCAGTGCCCAACAAGACCCAAACTTCTGCTTCACTTACGTTGTCTCCACCTCCTACAAACTTCCCTTTCTATTCTATGATACGCACCCCCACTATCCCACACACTGAACCGCAGCTGCATGAATTCCTTTCCACGTCCAAACACCATAAAAACTATCCCGGCTCTCATCCCTACCCCCAAAGCTACCCCTCCATCCTCCACATCCATCATTTGCACTCAGGCTAATTTATGGTAGTCTGCATCCTCCCCCCAGATCTACCCCTCTCATGATTCTGAGGGAGAGGCGCTCTGTTTCTTAGTAAGGGCTTAAAATTTTGTTCCTCTTCGTCCGGTACCCTAGACCAAATACAATCTCCTCCAGGATGTTCATCGGTTTCCACTGTCGCATGAGGCTGAAGTTCATCATTTTAGAAAGGAAGACAGCACTCCGCAGTCTCAGGCTGAATCCGACATCTTCGCACGCTTTTCTGACCCTACTAAAAAATCCCCCCTTAATACACCTAAACCTGGGGCCTCTCATGCCCTGGAACCTGTATATCAAAGAAACACCATCCATGACATTTCAGCAGCTCCGCCCCGCTCTATGCATAGTTCGGTTAAAAGTTAGATTGCATTATTCCAATTTCTCACTTCGGCAGAGTCCTGCGCTCTCTCCCTTCTTCGCCGCAGGCGAAGAGACGACATTTGTCATCAAACCGGCTGTGACAAGGGAAGGAGCCATTGTCGTCTGGCAGAAATGTTATACCTAAAAAAAAATGAAGGTAATAACCAGGTAACCAGTTGACCAATGGAGCTCTTTTTACAGGCCCAGGACCAGCGATGTGGACTGTCTCTAACAATCGCATTGTACACAACACTATTAAACAGCTCATCACTAGTAATGCTCTTCCTCCCGAAGCTTCTCTGTCTTAGGATTCATGACAGCTCTTTGGGTCAAGCCTGTATTCTACAGCACTCCCCAAAAGACATTCATAAGATTGAAAAACCTGGCCCTGACCTATTGTCTCAGCCTGTTTCCTGTCCTACTGAAGAACACATTTCTGGACTTCCCTCGATAGCAATTTTCAGCCCCTATCGTTCGAGAAATCTTCCCTCCTTTGTGCAAAGACAACAATTGCTCTTAACAACTTTCTTAATCCTCTATCCGACTCTCAGCAGACCGCTCCTACCGTGCACTTTTGTACTCTTGTTAGACGTCTTCCGTTCTCTGTACACCTCTATTCCCCACTCTGATTGGTCTCCGAGCTCTTCGGTTTTTTCCATTGTACCAACGCACTTGCCCTTCTATAACCACTGTCACTCTTCTCCGTCTTGCTGAACTGGTCCTTCAACTGAAGTTCCTTTGAATTCATCATGGTCAGTTTTTTGACCAAAATTAGTGGGTGTTGCCATGGAGATAGAAAGAAGATGGGTCCTAGCTATGCCTGCCTGTTCATGGGCCATATGGGAGCATCAGATATGGCAACAATTACTCCGTGTCCTTTCCCGGGTGATTTACCGCCAGAAAACCTGCATGATATCTCGATGATAGGCATAGGGTCTCACAGATATGTCTGAGACTGATTTATATCGCTTCATCGACTTTGTCAACCACTTTTCAGACCCCACCATCAAGTTCACCTCCACTCGTCTCCACAGTATCTGTCAACTTCCTTGACATTACTATTTCTATCACGCCCTCCGGCCTATAATACCTCAGTATACTACAAGCCGACAGATGCCCACAGCTACCTCCTGTATACCTCTTATCTCATCCCATCGGGGCCTGTCGTGTACTCCCTTCCTTTTTCACAAACTTCTCCGCCTCCCGCCGTTTGTGCCAAGACGACGATGACTTTCCACTTCCGAGCAAATGAGATGTTGGATTTCTTCCCGTAGCAGACTTTAATCCGGAACATGTTCTTCACCTCTGCTCTCCAACGTGTGCTCCCCATCTCTCGTCAGGAGGGCCCTCATACCTCACTATAAATCCACTTCAGATAGAGTCAAATTAATCTTGACCCATCACCCTCACAGCACTGCTGTCAAACAGATCCTTTTCCGCCACCGCTTTTTATCCTCCCAAGCAGAGCCTGCGACCCAAGAAGTATTTGGTGAAGCACCTTTGGTGGCATATAGACGCGACAAGAAACTGAAGGAGCTTCTTGTTACACAGAGCCGTCTCCCAAAGGAGAATGCCACTCACTTTGGCACACTACCCTGTGGTCGGACACGATGCAACACGTGTAAGTATGTCATCTCAACCCAGAAGGTGTCCTTTCCTAAGGCTACGTACACCATCACTAGTAGCTTCACGTGTGAATCGCATAATGTCATTTATACGATCATATGTAAACGTTGCTGCAAAACCTATATTGGCCAAACAGGCAAACGACTTGGGGACAGATTCAGCCAGCACTTAAATGACATATCTCAGCAAAAGTCCACACCAGTTGCCACACACTTCAATAGTCCTGACCACCAGGGTCCCATCGACATCCAGGTCACTGTGATCCGATCCTGCTCCTCTGACACTGCCAGCCGAGAACAGCTTGAGAACCATCTTATCCACCGCATGGGGTGTCTAAAACCAGCCGGTATCAACACTTTCCACACCTTTGTCTGAGGTCACCCTTTCCTCTCTTGCTCTATTTTGACTCTTTCCACTCTTATCCTATTCTTCTATTTTTTTATGACATCCTCCATAATATGTATGGATGTACACGTTTTCTAATTTGTCTTGATTTTTTATTTCATATTCATTTATCTCCTACTTATTCTGTCCTCTTCTATTTCCAGTCCCCACTTTTATTATATTTGGGTAGTTTTTTGTTCAGTTTCGTTTTTTAGTTTTTAGTTTCTCAGTATGTATTGTGTACATCCGGGGTCAGAAGTCACTTCCTTTTCAGCCATGCTTCGCCTTCAGGGAAGTACCTAGGTTTTATTTTTATTTATTTTTATATTTCTTTAAGTTCTTATGTCTCCTATCTAGCCTTCACTTTCTTTCTTTTCCTGACGAAGGCCTTGTGGCCGTAACGTAGACTACTTTCTTTGTCTTTTGTCCTCGTAAGACGAATCACCTTTTTTCGATTTTTTTTTCAAACCCACCCAAATAAGTTATCAGTAACACAAGTTCTAGAACCTGATTCTTCTTCTTCTGCGTTCAGTTTGTAGTCATGCTAAATCTGCAGGCCTGTCGCCAGGACGAAGTCCACAGTCTTTTCCAGGTCAGCACGGCAGCCCCATAGCTTCTGCTGGAGCTCAGCACCCCTTGGCCAGGTCACACGTTGCAGGTAATTATGGGTTGGACAGTTTTGGAGAATGTGTTCGGGGGTCTGGATTCCAGTTCCACGTGGACATTCATTTGTGTGGGATATCCTGAGGCAATAGAGATGGCCAAGTAGTCTGCAGTGGGCCAGTTCTCAGGCGGAAAATGGTGGTCTGTTGGTGTTTGTTTAGATGGTGGATTGGGTCATCTCTGCTGTATACATCCCATTCCTCCTTCCACCGATTTTTTTACTTGTTGTGGATGATAGTTTTTGGTTCTCGATAGGGCAGTGAGTGGATGTATTGTTCCATTTTACTGCCACTTCTTGTTCATCACGTTATCATTTCTGATGTTTTGTATTGATTCCAGTAATGATCTGCAGTCAGTGAAGATTACTATCTTAGCCGATGGCTGCTGTTCTGATCTGGTGAGGATTTTCAGAGCTTGTAGTACTGCCATAGCTTCTGCCCTGAAATTGGAGGAGATCTTTCCGGTTGGGAAGGCCTTTCGGATGATCTTTCCATTTAGGAATCTTATAAAAAAGCCTCCTCCATCATTCTTTACTGCCCCTCTCTGTGGATCCATCTGTGTATGCGTGTGTCCACTCCTTCGGATTGTACTTTTCTTCAATCATTTCTTGAGCCAAAGTTTTTAGTTGTTGGGGGGGTCTGGTGGTCTTTCTTGTTTATTCCAGGGACTTCTGTGATGATAGACATATTTTCATGGCAGTAGTCTGGCTCCTCATAATCAATTAACATTTCAACCTGATAAAGCCTGAAGCATTTAATGGACTGAAGAAACTAAAAGTTAACGCTGTACTTCAGTCCTATTAAAAAAAAAAAGTCAACTTCCATCCCTGTAATACTAAAAAAAAAAAAAACTTTCCTTCCTACTTTGTTACATTAATAAATGTAGTTTTTCTGCTTATTATTTGAACTTCTGTTACAAGCTTTTGTATACATTTTGTTTACGTTCTATGTGTCTCTTGGTTATTTTTGTTCCTGAAGAACATTTTCTGGAAATATTTGCTAGTCATACCCCGCTTTACGACGAATCGCTTTCCAACGCTTCGCTCATGTGACAGTTTTCAATTACCACCCATTTCCATAATACGACGGCTTGACTCGCTCATATGATGCTTTTTTGACATCATCATCATCATCATCTCATCCCGTAACCCGTCATGGGTCGTAGGGGTGCCATGGTGGAAGCATCGGCAGACAGGGTCCTCCACTGCTCTCTATCCTCAGCAATGCGTACAAGTGTGGAAAAACCGTGTCCTGCCCATTCTTTGATGTTATCAGCCCAGGATTTTCTCTGCCTTCCTCTTCTCCGTTTACCTTCGACTGTTCCCTGAAGGATCGTTTTCGAAAGAGAGTCATGACGAGTTACATGCCCAAACCAGGCAAGCTTTCGACGTTTCACTATTGACAAAAGTGGTTCTTGGTGGCCTGCATAGGTGTTTATCTTCTCTCTAACATAGACATTTGTTTTGTGCTCTTTATAGCAAATGCGCAGAATTCTTCTATAACATTTATGCTCAAAAGCCTGAATCCTTCGCTCCGTATCTGCAGTGAGTGTCCAGCCCTCACACCCATACAAGAGAATAGATAATACAAGTGATTTGTATAATTTGATCTTCACAGGAAAACTGATGTTACTTTTCCAGATCATATTCAACCTTGTCATGGCAGCTGAGGCCATCTCAAGTCTTGTCTTGATTTCTTTACTTGATCTTCCATCATTAAGCTAATCAGATCAATATCATCAGCAAAACGTCGGTGGTCTTGCACAGAGGTCGGCCCTCCAAAAATCCGATATGGTTGATTTATAATCGTATTAAGAGAGCCTCCATACGCATAAATGATGTTTGTCATCCTTTATGACACGTATTATATATTAAAAGGAGCACTGGTGACAGAGTAATACAATCCTTGGCGAACTCCTACAGTTGATTTTGAAAAATTCTCTCAATGTCGTTGCTATGCACCCTGTGCTTAGCAAATAAGCGGGTTGGTAGCACTGCTTGCGTCTACGCGTAACCCAAGTGCTTGTCCTTAGCTGCTTTGTCAATGATATCTATGATGTTAGTATCAAAATTGAATTTTCTCATTACTTTTTGACATCACACTTCTCGAAACTGCGTCGTCGCTGGTCAGAGTCACTTCCCTTTGCTCTCTCTGCTACGCATGATACTTCGAGACTCGTGTGTTTTGTCGCATTACACACGCATCATTGTGAATTAGCTCTGCCATTTTGTGATTTAAAGAAGTGTTTTCCAAAAGCTTTTCAGGATTTACGTATATTTTCACTTTTTCTACATTTTTTATTGTTAACAAGAAGATATGTACAATCATCAGAATCTACCTCATCAACATCAGCAATCCAAAGCGCTATAGAAAGAATTGATGACTGGACCTGCTGATCTACGAGAAGATGTGGGCCTCTCCTGTTCAGACTTTTCCTTCAATAATTCGGCAGGCTGGTCGTTCTGCGAAGAGATCATCATCCCATCATCAGTTGCCATTCTCCACAATGAAACAGGTTGGCCTGTTAATGGATCTCACCCATAGCACGTCTTCTGTCTCTTGTCTTTGGTGTGGCACTCTGATAGACTCTTTCCTGTCCATCTCTTGATGTTATCTTCCCACTTATAGCGCTGTCTTCCCCTTGCACGTTTGCCTTCAACTCTCCCTTCTGTTATGGTCTTCTGCAAGGTGTTATGCCTTTTTATGTGGTCAAAGTATTTTAGCTGCCGAACTTTGACCTCCCTCAGAAGAATACTATGGCTTTAAAAGATAAATAAAATACTGTTTAAGATTGTTTATTTCAATTCTAATTTGATTAGTTAGGCTTGTAATGTGGCCATTCCAGTGCTGTACTTGCTACAGCAGTGAAAAAAAAAGGCCATGTTTCACTTTACATCGATCTTCGCTTTACGACAGTGGCCTGGAACCTAACATGTATGAGCGAGGTATGCCTGTATTTATGTGTGTTACAGAACACATGGAAAAGAGAACTGGAGATAGACATGAAGGGGATGAAGAAGAAACGGAAAGACCTTGAGCAGATGGCATGGGACAGGAAGACTTGGCATGAGTTTATTGAAGGCCTATGCTCCTTTGGGAATTGAAAGAAGACAAGAAATGTGTGGTTGCCAAAAAACGAGACGCAACAATAACACGAAATCAACAGTCCACCACACTAGGCAGCTCTAATTCCATTTTTGGGTATGATAGTCCTTGTATATATACATAAGTTTTCTAAATATCTTTTTTTTTTTTTTTTTTAAGTCCTATGATTTGATTCTACACCCATAATTACTAAAAACACTTTGTCCTTATAGGTTTTTGTTTTCATCATTTAATTTTTAATCGCATAAAGTGTAGTGTTAGCACGAGCCAAGGCGATACAACTATACCCCAGCTCATTGTTATCTCTGAGGCATACCCAATCTAACTCCGTCCATAGTAACACGTAGGAGATAACATTTGAATTTCTAGAGCGTGATGCTTTCTATCAATAACCCTACAGACTTTTTACTGTTTTGCACTACATGATATGGACCCTGTTCTCTTCGTCACAACTCCACTAGCCTAGTGGTTTTCCTCCTGTGTTTTTTTAAAATATTTAGATCATCTTTATATTTACCTAATTTTTTCTTTTTTCACGTCAAAACATGCATTTTCCCAACACACGTAATCTCTCACTCCTTTTAAAGAAAAATCTTTTTTATTTAATTATACAGTTTTTCACCTTTTATTCTCCCTCTTCCTCGTTTATTTTATTTTTGCGCATTTAATATTATAATATATTTCATTTTCCATCCCTTTTTAAAAATTTAGATTTATATTACCCCCCCCCCACCCACGACCAACCTGACTGCAAGCTGTCTCAAGCTATGGATGTTCGCTCTGACCCTGCAATTATAATTCCAGAACAAGAAACTGCCATTAGCTAATGCTTATACAATCGGCTTCATCCTCCAGTGTAACATCATGTCCTATCCATTGCCAATTGAGAAAACAAGGCCATCTTTTACACTCCTAACTACGCCTAATGATAAATCACAGGTTATGAGGTGTAAACAAAGAAATTAAAGGTACGCAAAAGAAAAGAAGTATTACATAATGATTCTGTTAGAGAGAAAAAGGGGCCTCTCTGTTGATAAAGTGATATGAGAGTACTGTACTTGTAAAACTAAGCTTGATTAATCGGCATTAGCCAATAGATTGATTTCAACACCTCAATAGCACGCAGCCCAATCCATTACAATTACAAGCCTTTCACAACATATGTGACATGCAAGAAGATTAGGAAGATAAACATCATCATTTCCTTTTTTCACTTGTTATGGAGCATGTAGCCATGACTGCAGCTAGTCCCCTTAAAGGAAACCCACATCAAAGCACTCTTGTAATGATGGTTTGTGCTGTCATTTTTTTTTTTTTTACGTACGCCCGCTATTACTCGAGGCGAAATCTCAGGTTACCTGAGACTGATTCTACGTGAGTATCCTATTTTCCCTGTACGCTGACAGGTGTCCTCTCGCCATTCAGGCAGATACTCGCCGTCTTCGGAGAGTACCCATTAGAGCTGGGTAGGCACAGGAGCCGTTCAGGTTATTCCAGTCCCTGGTCGATGACACCTCTTCAAATGCACTCGCCCAGGGGATCGAATTAATAATCCTGTCCGATCATATTAATGCAATGGTCGACGATACTTCCCGGGACTTGAAACTGGATTGATTATAAACCATGGATACGACGGCTACGATGCGTAAAACCTGATGAACACAGCGGGTGCTCTCCAGTATGTCGGTAGTATTTATTTTACATGCATGTGGTTGCCAGTGGACTGTCAGATTCGCAACCTTCCATTGTACCGCGATAACCCCCTATACAAGAAATCTCTTTTCTTAAAATCACGAAAGAAATTGCTACGATGTTAAAGTTTGCAGTTTCAGTCCTGTTGACTTTCTGTCATCCTCAGATGACCCTAGGCATTCTCCACCCAATAGGGCAAAGGACAAGACAGATTTATCACGAAAATATTTTGGCAGTAAAATCATGGTCTGTTGCTAAGCAATTAGTATAGATAAGCAAGCATGTTTTGTGGAACAAATGTAAAAAAATGCAACGCCTTCTGTATTGACAGACATCAAAGTGGAAGGAAGAGAACTGTAAACAGCACGTCGCGATAGTTTAGACGCCTCTCCACACCTTTCAGTATATCTAAAATTATCTTAATAAATACAATCAATGCACTTCTGACCTTCTCCCGCAAGTGTGTATAGGTACGCCAATTTCTCCAAGAGTAAAAGAATGCCTATACACATGATACATATGTGTTCAAGCTGGCTAGTTACTTGCTTTGTGCGTTCACTACTCTCTGTGTAGGCTCCCGTATATGATGAAAACACAAGACATTACGTGAATTTGCTTTTTTTAATGAAGAAAAAAAGAGAATGATTTCAGTCTATTCAAACGATTTCACTTATAATTTTGTACTGACATGTTTTGATTCATGCAGCTGTAGTACAGCTTTGGTGGGGGGCCTGAAGGTGTTGGTGTACTCTTGAGTTGCTCCGCAAGTTGTATGCGTACTGGCTATGAGCTCTCACCCTAGAACTGAGATGTCTTGTAGGGATTGCTGTAATATCTGTCAGAATCATCGGCTAACAGGTTAGTTGATCCTTGGCCGACTGCAAAGAACCAGACTCTCCACATCTGTTGTGAACCCGCGGGCAGACATAAGTGGTAATTATAAAGATCCGTAGCCTCCACGTTTTTCATCGAGATGGCCAGAAATACCCACTTACTACTGCCTCTTCCTTATACTATTATGATGATACAGGTAAGTTTTACTTGTTGCTTGCGCTCGCGCTACGATTTTTTAGTCTCCTCTTGTTTCTTCTTCAGACTATTTGTATCATAATTTACTGCAACACTGCATGGCTCCTCTTGAGCATCTTCATCTATTGCTCTCATCGTATCTAACTCGCGTCGTATTTGCTCCTAAATCTATCAACACTAAGACAAGAACCAAGTGTTTGAAATAGGGGTTACACAGCTGATGGGCGCACAGATAAGATGCTGGTAAGGAGTGAAGTATATATCTTAACTAATTTTATTTCATGTTGAATCCATATGAGTAATATGTACCCATCAAAACAAGGACAGGAGAAGAATTAAGGCCAACAACTATTACAATTTCGCATTTAAGAGTACGAGACCTGATTAAGTTGAATATAGGTAACAGAGTGTGTAATTTGACTAATTAGACGACTTACATTACAGCCTCTGTTTTTACTTCACGGAACATGTCAATAAAAACAATGTTATAAAGAAGAAGTGAGATATTTTTAGTTGAATCTCACTAAGGACTATAGATTGGATTTACATGAGTTCGTTGTGAACTGTTCAGTGCATATATGATCAAGCGTGTGATATTGAGAGAGTGTGGAGAGTAAAGGTCAAAAATCAATAAGAGAAGGTGTTGGAGACTGGTAGGAGAAAGGCAGTTGTTATCGTGGGGTAGGTCCAGTGATTGGTCATGTGAAAGTGAAGACGCATGAAAGTGAGATGATGAACGAGTTTATGTTGAAATGCATCAGTGTATCAGATACTAATTGATCGGTAGCAGATTGTTGCTATAGAGCAATTATTCTACTAGGAGTGTTATTATCGTACCATTAAGTCTTATCACGATATTCAATACCGCTCAATTTTGTGTTATTGTCTTAAATAACAGATTTAGTATGTTAGTAGATTAAAAACTTGTTTGGAGATTGCACCTCGGCAGATTGTGAAAATGTAGTCCAGCATTATCTAAAGTCACTTCCCTGTTGGAGTCCCTGTGTTACTGTGATGTAAACTGCTAGACAATGAGTCTGACACGGATGGATTACAGCTGACTATGTTTGTTGCATGTATAGGTCTATAAATACTTCATGCCCTAGTTCAGTGGGAACTAGCTCGTGTCAAGAACCTTTTTTGTAAACGAACGGCTATCTTTAAAATGTTTGCTTGTGTCCTAAATATATATTTTAAGACTGTCTGTGTTCCCTCCTTGAATGAGTGCTACATAAAACTGATCATGAGCAAAGACTGCTTCTGGTAGGTATACACTTAAATGATCAAATGATTGACCCTGAGCTTTGTTGACAGTCATGTTAAAAGCTACAATCAAGCAAACTGATGACACCTTAAGAAGACAGGAAAGCTGGCATCACTTGGCTCTAAATTGAAGCGTGGAATGAAAACCTGTCCACCTTAATTATTGCCTGTGATGATCTTTTTGTATTTTAAAAAAAGAATCAGTCCTCTGTCTTTAGTTTTAATCGAATGTTACAGTTAAAAAAAAGAAAAGCAAATTTTAAAAAATACAAAAAACAACAATAAAAATGGGTGGCTCTTTTATAATGAAACTAAATTATTAAACTTCTGCCTTATTTCTCGATGTCAAGAGATCTGTGAAATCTGAATAAAGTAGATTTAAGGCTTCTATGTGGGATGATTCTAATTGTGCTATGTGTGCCATATCCGTATTTTAATTAAAAGCTGGTGCGATCGTTTCTAACACAATGACCAATGCACCCAGAAAAGATTGAAAGGCATGCATCTTCTTTTAATGGGTGTTCTAGGTAGCTTTCACTCAAAGTACGGGACACTGTACACTGTTTCCATATTTTTTTCTTCCCTTTTACATGGAAGTTACCAAGTAAACTCTCATGGGGATGATTGATATTCGGATGTTTGGATAGTGGTGACAGTTGGTACATCGCTGCACTGGCTTTCTGACAGTACCCGAATCTCTCAGTTCTGGAATAATCTTAATCAGCCTTTAAACTAGTTACGTGACATGGAGATCCACAAGACGTAAATTATAGAAAGAAACTAGCACAAGAAAGATGATGATTTAAGTTTTCGAGCACAAGACAACACATAGAACTTTAGTTCTCTCATACATTATTTACTCTTCAAGATTCACAATTAAAGGAAAAGATAAACAATTAATTGATTCCGCTTTGTTCTAAGAGTTGTATAACAATACTTTTACCTTACTCTTAGTTCGTTCCCCTTCTACCGTGAAGTGGTAGAGGTTTTGCAAAGGCATTGAGAACGGCCCAGATCGCGCATAGTTAACTAATACACAAGCTGTCTTCTTCCTGGGCATTTCTGGTTTTCTCATCTACTTTAAGTAGTCGCAATATCGGAAAACCCCTACCCTCTCTCAAAGTTTGTTACTTAATGGTCTGGACTCCTTCCAGCGGACTCTCTGGGTCGTCTTTGGGGGGTGAGGTCTCTAGTTCCCTGGCTCCTTTGTTTGCCCCACTGTGCTGTTGTACACTTCGTCGATGTGATGCCGAAGATTATTCTCACCAGTTTCTGCAGGAATCATGGACCAATCACAACCAAACATTGAGTTTGGATCTAGTTCAGTATTTGGTTAGTAATATGAAGAAAAACGCGGGGTGGGTTTTAGCGCCGCTTGGGACCATATGTCTGGTTGCGGGACCCATCGTCTCTTCTTGTTACTTCATCTACTCCTTCCTTCTAGAGATTTACGCGACTCATCAGACTATTGCCTGAGGTTTGAGAATTCTTAGGCTCTTTGGATTGGGTTGTAGTCATATTGTTCCACCTTGACTACCATCCATATGTCAAAGTGAAATCATTCGGGTAATGGAAGACAGCTTAAAGGGGCTGAGAATGCGGATTTATTGCTAACAATGCAAATCTTCGACTACTCCAAGGTTTCTTTCTAGAGCCAACATCTATTCATCTTCGCTGAAGGAATCCTAAATTTATGGCCTGTTAATAAAGTTAATCCGCCTAAGCCACTGCTTTTCGTAATAGCCACTCCGTTCCATTAGTGGCAACCTCTTCTTTGAATGCCTCCCACATATTTATGCCTCGGTCTATAATCACGCTCCCGAGATATTTTAAGGCAGTGTGTTTGCTACTGTCACGTAGGGCTTTATATTCATTTGTTAATTTCCATACTCATCTTCTTCCCTTATTTGTCGCTTAATGTTTCAGTACTGTCCTTTAGAGAATCACAATTCCAAAACTCTCCTCTCTGTTTTTAATATCTTCTAGCCTGTGTATTTTTTTATACCTGTCGATATTTTTCACATCCACATTCGGTTTTGTTGCGATTACATTTATTTCTCAATATATATTTTTCGCAGCAATCTAATTAGACCTGTTTTTTTCTTACTTTGTAACGCGCTGAATTGATGCCATGCGTATGGACGTTATTACCGTTATGATGATTTCAGCAGGCTGTAGTACATCTGGCGTGATTCTAAGGTCGGCTCTTCGATCGCAATTATATATATCACCTTCAGAATCGTGAGCTACTCGCGTTATCATGTCTAAACGATAACACCTTAAATTGCAGCGCTGAAAGCAATTACTTACTCGGCATTTGTAACCCGAGTGAGGTGTGTTACTTTAATCTGCACGGGCAGTATGCCAGACATTTGGACGGGAAAGAAAATCCCAAAAATGACACGGCGATCACTTGGGCATATGGAGTCAGGTCTGCTCATGGTTTATGATTCATTGGTCAACTCGCGTATATCCCTCGTAGTCGATGTGTTCGCGCTCGCAGCTTGGAAAAGGTGGAGACCAGTTACGGATCACGGTTAAGCGGACGTAAATACGTACATGGCAAGTTGGTCGGAGATAAATTTCGCTTTGGACGATATACGTTTCGGCACACTTTGTCTTGATTTGTAGTTATAGAACAAAATGATTCCTGGCGCACTTCGCTCGCAAGTTTGAAATCTTAAAATTTCATTCTCGCTCATAGAGACGTTCCACAGTAGAGTAGGTCGCTCGAAAAAAACAAGAATAAGCTGTTAGCTGACAGATACGGCTCAGTTTGTGTCTGCTAGCCAAATTGTGCCATTACAGATTCACTATTCTTAGAAACATTATCGTCGCACAGAAAGACTATTCTTCAGAGTTTTTATTCTTAAGTTGTGCGGACTACCTGTAATTCGTTGTGCGTTGAGGGCTAAATTATTGATATGTATAGATATATTGATTTTGTGAGGTGTTAAAGTGTGTAAATTGACGCTTAATGTTCATGGTTTAATCTATTTCTTTTTAGATGCAGAACGAGGAAATAATAGTAGCGTTATGCGCCATATTATATTCTTCCTAGGAGAAGACTGAAGTCATTTCATGTCGGACATACAGCGACCAGACCATAAAATATTTTAGATTTCTAGAGCTTATTAACGGCAATTAGTAGCCTATAGTATGCAAATTTATGATTTAACTGAAACCTCACATACGGATCAGAATCGAGTAGGTTAGTATTTTTCTAAAACATAACGTATAAATCTAGATCCAGTCTTCATGATCTGATGCACAGGGGATACGCAGACGCTTTGTTGCACTCATTGAATGGTGAATATCATTCAGATTACGCACGTGTTCTGTAATAATTTATGAGGATCTGCTGATTTTCTGTAAATAGTAACTTACGTTCACGGGAAGTTTAAGTTAATTGATAAGCAAAGCCTCTCGTGCTTGGCAAAGTTTAAATGTAAGTTTTAACCATTACAGATTCCTGTTCATAGTATATATAATATGTGAGGAGTGTTATTGTTTCCTCCCACACCAGTGTGAAAGTTTTGGGTAGTGACCCTACTTTACCAAGCACCTAGTAGTAGTGAGTTTCCATACTTGTGAAGGAAATAGACATGTCCTTATTTTGAATCACCACAGTGGGTTTTTCTCAAGTAACACTGATCTGACGGTGCAAGTTAGACAGAAATAATAATATCCCGCCTTATAACGGGTTTTCAAAAGACTGTAATGAATAAAATACTGGACCTTGTGGAGCCATTGCACTTAATTTCTTCTAGAAACTCCTAATATAATTTGCCTGCACTGGGGTGGCATGTGGCGTGAATATTAACACAATCGGTCATTTTCCCGACTAGATTATTATCTTCATGTGGACACCGACCTGACATTCATCATTTTTTAGAAACCTACGCTATTGACACTGTGCTCTGCTAACTCCCGCGCCTGGAATAATTGTTAGGTGACTTAATCAGACATTTGAACAAATTTGCCTACCCAAGTAGTCGTTCCCGGAGACTCCAAGTTAAATACGTCTTTTGGAACTGGGGACTTCTTGGCAGAAGACTGCATTTTTTTGAGTCTGTGTGAAAAATCTAAAAATCAATGTGTTCCAAGAGGCAGCGAGCAAAGTCGTGAGTACATGTATGAGAGGCCATGGCGGAATGAATGAGTGTACGCTGGTTTGAGTGATATTTTCACTATTATATCTTTGACACCCCGTTGCTGTCCTATTTGTTTTTTTCAATCTGCATAATTTGTTGCTAAGGCTAGAGTTCTTGTGTTTTTTGTCTTAGGTTAAATCAGATTTTTTTTTCAAACTCTGTGCATATAATTACGAGATAAAACAAAGAAAAACTCTTAGACTCAAACCCTATGTATCTGTGACTCTGGCGCCATCATCTGTTCTCTTAACGGGGCCGGGCTAAACCTAGAGTTAACACTATAACGGGGCTATCATCCTTGCAACATTTCCTTGATTTTTTATGACTATGTGTATATGTATTTTCCTTGATGTACTTTCTTTGATGTTGTGAGCCGATTTTTCCTGATAATAAAATCGCTCTTGAACTTAATAATCGTGTTTGGTCCGCTCGTTCTAG
Organism: Oreohelix idahoensis; assembly: GCA_024509875.1. Lineage (NCBI taxonomy): Eukaryota > Metazoa > Mollusca > Gastropoda > Stylommatophora > Oreohelicidae > Oreohelix > Oreohelix idahoensis. The sequence goes on along the minus strand of JAMPIV010020057.1, from coordinate 355,475 downwards.
ATAATATATATATCATTGTTATAGTTTTCCCACGTCTGTGTGTTTACCTGTCGTCACGTGTATGTGCGTGCCTGTGAGTGATAGAAATATACGTAATATGTATATTGGTGTAGTCTGTCTGACGCTGTAACAACTGTTGTAGAAGATAGGTGAGAGAGAGAAGAATTCTTTTCGCTTTCAGAGACAGCCACTATATCAAAATCTATCATCTCACGTGTGTGGAAATTCTATTACCTTTCACTAACTCTCACTGAGTCTATCACCTATTCAAACCTATTCAGAAGGGACCAAACCTAGTCTTAATTCTCCTATATCGGAAATCTACGACAAAATGGGGACCAGACGTATCGTTTCCGGTCTTTGAACTTAGAATAGGAAGACGAGTACGACAAATGTGGACTCGTCTATCTGGAATCTTTGTATTTAGAATGGCGTACGAGTACGGACTAAGGACTATTGATGTATTTTGAACTTAAGATTAGATTTAGTAGTATAGAGTGTGATGTGATGTCTTGTGACTGTGTTATATCTTTTTAAAAAAAAAATTTACCCCCTAGACTAGCGATCTGTCTACGGGCGTGCTGCCCACCCAAACTAATAAGTTTTTTTTTTCCACAGCATCTTTGAATAATATACATTTTGGTTACAGGTTGATTTTGTGTCGGGATTATATGTTGTTAAACTGCCTGATTGTAATACTAAATGCTGGTAAAGTGGTGAGTAGTGTATAACATTCACTGGGTACTGAAAGCGTGCAACGAATGGCGTTTTTGAACTAAGTTAAGGAGTGTGTTTCGGACTTTTTGTCCAGATTAATTCCCTCCCTTACCCGATCTGACTTCAGGGGCGAACTTATAGTGGATTTTTAAAAATTAAGGGATTATTTTTCTCTTTAATTTTTGCAATATTCTTTTGCTTTTCCCACTGTAGCAACTTATTTTTCAGTTGTAATCTTAACTACCATTTATTTGGCGTAGTCGTGTTTTGCATTGAGTGCTTTATTGCCGATAATAGCAGCGATAGTTAGATTTTATTTTGGAGGGAGGTATCCCAGGGATGGGATTTAAGATATATCATCTTTTGATTTTTTTGGGTTTTTTTTTTCTCGTAAGTGGTAGGAACCAGGTTATTCTTTTTCCTATTTTCTATCTCCACGTGTCTCAGTCACTGACATAATATGGCCGAGAGGGCAAAGCTTAGACAACTCCTCAGGGACGAAGCGAGAGGGGAGGGACTGGAAGGAGAGGAAGCGAAAGCTTTTGTCAGAGACGAACTTGAGAGATATGATTGCATGCTGAAGCAGAGAGAAAAGCAGCTGAAGCTAAGGAGGAAAAAGAAGAAAACTCAAAGAAGCCGAAGCAGATGACAGAGAAGGGAAAGCAAGCCGAAGCTCTTTTACAGCAGAAGAAAGATGGATGAGGAAATGGAAATTCGCAGGATGAACGATGAGGAAAAGAGAGAGAAGGAGAGACAGCATGAGGAAAGACAGAGGAGAGACAACGAGAAGAGAGAGGAGGAGACAGCAGAGGAGAAGGAAGAAAAGTGAAGAGACAGCACGAGTTGGCTCTTAAAACTCTAGAGTTCCAAAGTCGTGGCTGCTGCCTCTACCTCAGCAATGGAGAGTCTTCTCCTCACATTTCTTCCTTAAACTGACCCTGCTAACACTCAATCTCTTCTCAACTAAAATGCTATGTCTTTCACTCTTGAATCTTTTCCTTGTCCAAATGATGAGAAGATTGACACATGGTTAGAAAAATTTGAGAAAAATTGCAACTCTGTACGGGTTAGAGAGAGAGGTTCGCGTTGGAAATATGAAACTTTCCCAGGCCCTAAAAGGTTCTGCTTATGATGTTTATTCTAAGCTGGAAAGTAGCCAACAAGACGACTACGATGTGTTGAAGAAAGCGTTACTGGAGCGCTTTGAAATGAACGCTCGCAAGTTTTTGCAACTGTTTCGCAACAGCCGGAAAGAGAATTCTGAAACTTTTCACCAGTTCTCATCTCGTCTTAAGGGATATCTAACAAAGTGCCTTGAGCTTTCGCAGCTCCCCTCTACCTATGAAGGTCTTGAGGAACTTGTTCTAACTGAACAAAATAAATAAAGAACACTTTGTCTGCTGATACCCGGAGATTTCTCGCTGAGCAGGGGGGCAGAAAAAACTTGAAGACATTTTGGAAAAGTCTGAGCGTTATCACAATGCGCTGGCTGAACTACCGGCCACAAAGCGGAAACCGACAGAGGAGCATTTTCGAAAACATAACCTCGAGCAATCTTCTCAGGCTTCTAACCAAAACAACCACAGAGAAACTGGACCTCAAAACCCCCCTCCTGAAAAATCCAAGTTCTACAAGAACAAGTACCCCAACCACCCCAAACAGTCAGTCTGATCAACCCGACCGCCCTACATGGCAGCGTAGCCAGAAAGGACAAGGTGGCAAAGGGAGAACCCCTGAGCACGGGACATATGATCAGACCGAGCACACCGAGCCTAAACGCATCGGATGCTTATTGACAGTCTCGCAAGGCGGAATTATTGACAGTGATTCCCAACCTGTTGGGGATAGACCCTCAACGCGAGGTACTGTTACTTTGAACGGTTCTCAAACTTCTTGCTTATTTGACACGGGGCTTTCTTATGATTGCATTGTTGCCAGAAACCTGGTCAAAAACCCGGTCAAGAGACAGGAGAGACCGTCAAACTTTGTGGAGTTCGTAAGAGTGATGCACCTACAGCGCTTCCCATCGCATTGGTGGAGATACACTCTGACTTTGTCAGAGGTGTGATCAAAGCGGCTGTTATGGATGATCCCATCTACCCAGTCATACTTGGCGGGAGATACGTGTGTATTGGGAAACCGGAAGAGCCGATTGTGGCAGCAGTAACTACAAGAGGGCAAACCAAGAAGGAACGGGATGCCCATGGCGAAGGAACCCAAACAGCACGGGGACATTTTTTCTGAGGATGGCGTACTTTATCGGAGAACGGGCAAGCCTGACCAAGGTTACAACCAGCTCCTAGTACCGAAACAGTACAGAAGCCAAATCCTAGAAATGGGGCACTCTCTTCCCTTTAGCGGACATATGGGACAGAACGCCACAAACCAACGTATAACCACTCATTATTGGTGGCCAGGAGTAATACTGATATTATCAGATATGTCAAATCCTGTGCCCAGTGCCAACGTGTGCCACCCAAGCAACGGGCACCCCCAGTCCACATGGGTGAAATGCCAATAATGGGAACACCATTCGAACGGGTTGTGATCGACATTTTAGGGCCTTTCGAAAGGACTAAAAGAAGGAACAGGTTTATCCTGACCTTAGTCGATACATGCACTTTATGGGCAGAAGCTATCCCGCTAACATGCGCAGATGCCAAGCATGTCGCAGAAGCCCTCGTGCAGATTTTCACTCGGTTGGGATTCCCTCAGCAAGTGTTGACGGATAATGGATCTCCATACCGAAACCTGTTGATGGATGAGATCGTTAAGATCTTGAGGACCCAACACATCCACACTAAGCCCATATACTCCGGCGGGAAATGGGCTCGTGGAACGTGCTAATGGAAACCTCACCATGATGCTAAGTAAGCTGGCACAAGTGAAACCTGAAGATTGGGATCTCTGTATTCCTGCAGCATTATTTGGCTACAGAGAATCTCCTCATACTTCCACAGGATTTCCGCCAGCTACACTCTTATTTGGCAGACCCATTAAGGGCCCGCTTGAAGCCTTACTTCAGTCTCTGACAGACGAGAAGGCGGATGAGACAGTCGTCTCAGCAAGTAAATATGTGTCGGTTTTAAAGGAAAGGTTGAAACTAGGGTGGGACCTAGCAACGACTAACTTTAAGCGAGCTCGCACAAAGCACGCTAACCGATACAGGGAAAGTCGCGGAAGAGAGAGAAACTGGAAGCAGGAGAGAAAGTTTTGGGTGTTGCTCCCCTACTGAGAACAACCAACTGAAGATCGGATGGCAAGGGCCGTTTACCGTCCTGAAAAAGATTTCTAAGGCTAACTACCAGATCTCTATTGAAGGAAAGGAGAAGGTTTTCCATTTAAATCTCTTAAAGAGATACTTGGAAAAACCAGTGCCAACCTCCGACCATCTCCTGACGATCGCCAAAACTGACGAAGATGATGATAGTGGCAGGGATATTCCACCGCTATCACAGGAAATCTTTCAAAAATGTCAGAAGCGGCGACGCTCTTTCAAGCGCGCATATGAGACATTCCAGGGGAAGGAAACTTTGAGGAGTGGACTTGAGTAGGAATTGGACAGAGATGGAGGGGGAAGAGAGAGAGGGAAGAAGACAGACACCCCGAAGCTACGGTTATAGGAAATTAAACTCCATAACGTAGACATGGAGTGCTTCCATATCTTAAAGGGGGGAGGCTCTGTCACGTAGGGTTTATATTCATTTAATTTCCTACATCTTCTTCCTATTCTTTCACCCGAAATTCTCTCTTTTTTATTATCTCTGTATTTTTTTTTTTTTTTTTTCCTGTGTATTTTTTTCATCCATTCGTTTTGCGAATATTATTTTCATATAATTCGCAAACTTTACCTGTTTTCCTTTCTCTTAAAACTGAGAATCGCGCTAGGACGATATTACGTAGATGTCAGGGCTGCAGGGCGTCAGAAGGCGTGATAAGTCGGTTCGCTGAACACAGGACGTAGCAAATCGTCTACATTCTCACCGAGCGCGCGAGCTTCTTCTCGGCATTAGTCCCGGTGAGGTGTGATACTTTACATCTGCACCGGTCAGTATCCAGACATTTGTCTGGAAAATCCCAAACTGACACGGCGCTCACTTGGGCCATGGTCAGCTGTAGTGTGAAAACTGCCCTGAAATGGAGTCAGGCTGTCTGGGATTTGAAACTGACACGCGTACATCGTGGTCAGTAGGTGACAGTTACGACACGCGTTAAGCGGACGTAAATGTTGGGAGTAGGGGAGATAATTTCGCTTGGCGAAATAAGTTTGGGCCCTTTGTCTGATTTTAAGATATTGGCCAAAGTTGAAACTTTAATTTCATTCTCGCTCATAGACTCCACAGTAGATAGGTCGCTCGAAAAACAGAATAGCTGTTAGCGAAGATCTCAGTTTGTTTCGGCAATTTGTCGAACTTCTAGACTTCCAGAAATATTTTCAGCATTTTTTTTCTTAAGTTGTGCGACTACCTGTAATTCTGTGGTTGAGGTAATTAATATGATAGATATATAGATTTTGTGAGTGTTAAAGTGTTAAATCGCTTAATTCATTTTAATCTATTTCTTTAGCGCAGAAGAGAAATAAAGTGGTAGGCTATTATATTTTCTAGGGAAGCATTCAGTGGAAAGCAGACTAAAAATTGAATTTCTAGCTTATAACGGCAATTGTAGCTATTTATGAATGTAATTTAACTGCTAATACTCAGTCGAGTGTATTTGTCTAAACTAACGTATAAACTCTAGAATCCAGCCTCATGAATGGTGACGGGATACGCACGTGTTCTAAATTTATGAGGATTGCTGATTTTTAAATATAACTTACGTCACGGGAAGTTTAAATGATAAGCAAAGCTCTCTGCTTGCAAGTTTAAATGTAAGTTTTAACCAGTACAGATTCTGTTTATTATATTATATGTGTTATTTTTCCTCCACACAGTGAAAGTTTTGGGGTGACCCTAACTTTACCAGCACCTAGTAGTAGTTTCCATACTTGTGAAGAAATAGACAGTCCTTATTTTGAACCACGTGGGTTTTCTCAAGTAACACTGATCTGACGGTGCAAGTTAGACAGAAATACTAATATCCCTATAACGGGTTTTCAAAGACTGTAATGATAAATACTGGACCTTGGAGCCAGCACTTAATTTCTTCTAGAAAACTCTATATAATTTGCTGCCTGGTGGCGTGAATATTAACAATCATTTCCCGACTAGATTATATCTTGTGGACAAATCTGTGGTGTGACTAAAGTGAATCCTATACTGAGGGAAGGCACCGACCTGACATTCATCATTTTTTTTTAACCTACGCTATTGACACTGTGCTCTGCTAACTCCCGCGCCTGGAATAATTGTTAGGTGACTTAATCAGACATTTGAACAAATTTGCATACCCAAGTAGTCGTTCCCGGAGACTCCAAGTTAAATACGTCTTTTGGAACTGGGGACTTCTTGGCAGAAGACTGCATTTTTTGAGTCTGTGTGAAAATCTAAAATCAATGTGTTCCAAGAGGCAGCAAGCAAAGTCGTGAGTACAAGTGTGAGAAGCCATGGCGGAATGAATGAGTGTACGCTGGTTTGAGTGATATTTTTCACTATTATATCTTTGACACCCTGTTGCTGTCCTATTTGTTTTTTTTCAATCTGCATAATTTGTTGCTAAGGCTAGAGTTCTTGTGTTTTGTCTTAGGTTAAATCAGATTTTTTTCAAACTCTGTGCATATAATTACGAGATAAAACAAAAAAAAACTCTTAGACTCAAACCCTATGTATCTGTGACTCGGGCGCCATCATCTGTTCTCTTAACGGGGCCGGGCTAAACCTAGAGTTAACACTATAACGGGGCTATCATCCTTGCAACATTTCCTTGATTTTTTATGACTATGTGTATATGTATTTTCCTTGATGTACTTTCTTTGATGTTGTGAGCCGATTTTTTCCTGATATTAAAAATCGCTCTTGAACTTAATAATCGTGTTTGGTCAGCTCGTTCTAGATAATATATATATTACTGTTATAGTTTTCCCACGTCTGTGTGTTTACCTGTCGTCACGTGTATGTGCGTGCCTGTGAGTGATAGAAATATACGTAATATGTATATTGGTGTAGTCTGTCTGACGCTGTAACAACTGTTGTAGAAGATAGGTGAGAGAGAGAAGAATTCTTTTCGCTTTCAGAGGCAGCCACTATATCAAATCTATCATCTCACGTGTGTGGAAATTCTATTACCTTTCACTAACTCTCACTGAGTCTATCACCTATTCAAACCTATTCAGAAGGGACCAAAACACTAGTCTTAATTCTCCCCCCCCCCCCCCCTATCGGAAATCTCGACCCAACTTGGCGTTCCCTCGTCAGTAGGGATTTTTGAACTTAGAATAGGAAAGACGACCAAACACTCACAAACTATAATAGTTTCATGTTTCCCACAGCATTATCCTTGAAATACAACTATAACATTTATTCGGTTTACAGGTGTTTTGACCTCCCTTTGTCGAGGCTATAATTTGTTTAAACCCTGCCTTGATATGTTCAATTACTAAAAAATGCTGCGTCGTAAAAGTTGGCTTGTGAAGTGTTATTATAACATCTTACATGCCACTGGTTACTGAGGCTCGAGATAATTAATAATTAAAAACAGAAAACGGCGTTTTGAAAAAAAAAAAATAACTAAGTTAAGGGAAAGTGTTTGTTTTTCGGACCATCTTTTTTTGTCCAGATTAATTTCCATCCCTTATCCCCAGAATCTGACTTACAGGGGACGGAATCATATAAGGTTTGGGATTTATTACAAATTTAAGGGCATGATTTATTTATACTCTTTAAACCCTTTTGCAATAATCTCTCTTGCTGTTTCTCCTATACTCTCGTAGTAGCAACTCCTAAAACATCTTCAGTAGTCAAAATCTTAAAACTAACCCCATTTAAGGTGTAGGCCCCGTAGGAGTCGCCTTTATGCACATTGGATGTGTCTTTTATTGCCGACTCCAATACGACAGCGATTAGTTTAGAAATTTGATTTACTTTGGATGGACGGGTATCCTCACAGGGTTAAATGGATATCATTGAATTTTGATTTTGGTTAATTTTTTTTTCACTCGGTACACCAGTGCGGTCAGGGAAACCCTGTTGTTAGCCCCCCCCCCCCCCCCCACCTCTTTTTCCCCCAATTTTCTAATCTCCACGTGTCTCACAGTCACTGACACCATAATATGGCCGAGAGAGGGCAAAGCTTCAGACAACAAACTCACCTCAGGCGACGAAGCAGAGCAAGAGTGGAGGTAGGATACACAGAGACGAGGAAGGATGGATTTGGGAGAGGAAGCGATAAGCTTTTTGTCAGGGACGAACTGTGAAGGAGAGGATGAGACAGCGCAAAGCTGAGGAGATCAAGTAGAAAAAGACAAGAACTACAGCTAAAGAGGAATTAAGAAGCAGAAGGCTAGGAGACGAGGGGAAAGAGCAGCCGTCTCAAAGCTTTACAGCAGAAAAAGAAGATGGATTGCGAGGAAATGGAAAATCCGGGTAGGTTGCCCCCAGCAGCCATGAGGATTGAGAAAATAAAGTAGAAGGACGGAGGACGCAAATGAGAACGAGAGAGGGCAGGTGAGAACAGGGACTGCTGAGAATAAAGAGAAATTGGAGAGCGGAAGACAGCATGATGTTGTGTATCTCTTATCAAAATAAAAAACTCACGAAATTGCCACAAAGCTGCAGTTGGGGGCTAACCTGTTCAGGCTCTACCTCCAGCCAATGGAGAGTCTTCTCTCCTCACTATTCACTTCCTTAACCCTGACCCTGCTTAACAGAATCACTCAATCTCTTCAAACCTAAAAAAGCTCTGATATGCTATAGTACTTTCACTCTTGAAATTTCTTTTCCTTGTCCACATGAACAGATGAGAAGATTGACACAGATTTCTGGTTAGAAAAACAAAATTTGAGATAATTGCAAAACTCTGTAAACGGATTCGCGTAGTTTCAGAGAAGGTCGCGTTGGAATATGAAAATATAACTTTCCCAGGCCCTCCTATAAGAAAAAAAGGTTCTTGCTTAATGTTGTTTATTCTAACGAGCTGGAAAATACCAGTAGCCAACAAGACGACTTACGATGTGTTGAAAGAAAGCGCGTTAATCTTGCGAGCGGCTTTGATACCCCATGAAACACGATCCACTCGACAAGTATTGTTGCTAACTGTTTTAGCACACAGCTGGGGACAGGAAACTGAGAATTCTGGAAACTTTTCACCACCAGTTCCCACCCCATCTCGTGTATATCTTTTAAGAGGAAGATATATATCTAACCAAAAGTGACTCCTTTGAGCTTTCACGACAGCTCCCCCTTCTACACTTAATGAATGTGCTCTTCGAGGAACCCAGGAACTTGTTCTAACTGAACTAAAATAAAAGAAACACCACTTTGTCATGCTGATACCACGGAGACTTTCTCGCCTGAGCAGCGGCGGCAGGTAGAAAAACTTGGAAGTACGATTTTTGCTTAGAAGTATAGAGCGTCGTAATTCCTCACATATGCGCGACTTGGCCTGAAAGAACTACGCGGCACAAGAAGCGGAAAAACCGGACAGAGGAGCATTTTTCGAAAAAACATAACCTAGATCTACCAATTCTTTCTCAGGCTTTGCTAACCCAATAAAACAACACAACCAGAGAAGAAATGGACATCACTATCACAACCCAGATCTGTTACGGTAAACTAATCCCCATTTTCTACAAGAAAACCCCCCCCAAGCTAACCAAGACCACCCACCAAATACAAGTGCCGTGAATCAACCCGGGTCCCCCCGCCCTACATGGCCCCCAGCCCAGCAGCCAGAAAGGACCAACGGTGGACGCAAAGGGTTTAGAGAAGAATAAACCCCACTCCCGAGAACGGGCATCATCCATGATCAGGACCACGAGCCACTAGACTCAGAGCCGAAACGCCTGTCGTACTGCCCCTGCCATTAAATTGGACGCAGTCTCGCAGATGCGGCGGAAGATGTTGACACTCGAAACAAGTAGATTCAGCAGACAACCTGTGTGGGGAGTAGTTCCAGACCCTCAAGCGCGATGGCATGTTCGTGCTAATCTGTTTACTTATTGACCACGGTTCTTCAGGCCTCAAACTTCTTGCTTAGATCTTCCGTCAACGGGGGCCTGGGGGTTATTACGTTGCAGTTAGCCCCCATTGTTGCTTTGCAGAAATCGCCATCCAGGGGTCGTTTAAACCAGGTCGATAAGGAGACCATGCGAGGGAGAGATTCCTGAGAGCAGACACCGGGCTCAAACTTTTGTGGAGTATCGTAAGAGTGTGATGCGGCACCTACACCGCCGCTTCCCCATCCGCATTGTGGTGGAGATTACACTCTGACTTTGTCAGAGGCGTGAGACTCAAAGCGGCTGTTATGGCGATAGATCCCATCTACCCAGTCATACTTGGCCCCCCCCGGGAGATACGTGTGTATTGGGAAACCGGAAGAGCCGATTTCGTGACCAGGCAGCAGTAAATACAAGAGGGGCAAAAAAACCAAGAAGGGAAACGGCAGAGCCTATGCGCCTAATTTGTTTACCCTATGGAAACTTACTAAAGGAGAGCGCTCAATACAAGGACCCTGAACTTTGGGCACCCTTGCCTGCTTTAGGAAAACTGGCCCACCCATTGGCTAAGGAAACCCAAACACGCGCACGGGGGACATTTTTTTTTCTGAGACGATGGCGTTATACTTTATCGCCCCCCCCCCCCCCCCCCCTGAAGAACGGGGCAAGCCTGCCCACCAAGGTTTACAACCAGCTCCTAGTACCGAAACAGTACAGAAGCCACAAATCCCTAGAAATGGGCGCACTCTCCTTCCCCTTTTAGCGGACACCTATGGGACAGAACGCCCACAAAACAACGTCCAATCCGACCTATAACAGACTCAATTATTCGGTGCCAAGAGACGGTAAAACACTGATATTATCATGGTACACGTCAAATTCCTGTGCCCCAGTGCACCAACGGGATGTGTACCCACCCATCAAGCTAACGGGACACCCACCACGTCCCACAACATGGCCGTGAAATATGCCAATAATGGGAACACCATTCGACACGGTGTAAAAGTCCCCCCCCGTTGATCGACATTTGTAGGGCCTTTCGAATGAGGACTAACCATGTAGAAGAAATGGAACCAGGTTAATTCCTGAACCTTAGTCGATACATGCACTCTTATGTAGGGCAGAACGATTAGAAGCTATCCCGCTGTACATCGCGCAGATGCCAAAGCATGTCGGCACAGAAGCCCTCGTGCCAGAATTTTCAGACTCGGTTGGGATTCCCTCTCCAAGTCGTTGACGGATTAATGGATCTCCATTACCGAAACCTTGGTTGGATGGATGAGATCGTTTAAGATCTTGAGGACCCCCCCAGCAACACATCCACACCTAAGCCATATACTCACAGGCCGGGAAATGCGGAATTCGTGGGATTTCATGTTTTTGCTAAATGGATGCGCAATACCTGTAATAATCATCGAATGGACCTGCCTAAGTCAGGTCTGATCCTGCGCACAACTAACAGTGCATGAGACACTATGTTACATCCCCCCCCCGATAATAATCTGTAGTTCTCTGAGGCGTTAGATCGTTCTGCATTCCTGATACTTGGCGCACATGATATGTTGCTGGATCTTTACAGTCAGATATTATGTAGCGTCCCCGCGATAGGAAGATGCTCATAATACTGAGGTAAGCATCACATGTAGAATGCTTGTCTTACCGGCTACAGCCTTACTATCATCTATGCCCTTCATCTTGGAGGGCGTAGCCATGACCACCACCCCTTTTAGCCGGCCCGCACCAATTGATAAGCCTTACTTTCAGTCCGCATCTGACAGGACGAGCAAGGCGGATGAGGACAGTCGTGCCCCCCCCCCCTCACGCAAGCCTTAAATATCGTAGTCGGTTTTAAAGTGAAACGGTTGCCGAATCAACTAGGGCTCGGGACCTCCCCAGCAACGACTTAACTTTAAGCAGATGCTCGCACAAAGACACGCTAAACCGAATATACAGGAAATGTCGCGGGAAGAGAAGAGGAACTGGAAGCCCCAGAAGGACGCGAGAAAGTTTAGTGTCCTGCATCCATACCGAGAACAACACCAACTGAAGATCGCGATCCCCGCGCAAAGGCGCCCGGCCCCCTTTACCGTTTCCTGGACAAAAAGATTTCTTATGGCTAGACTACCACCGAATCTCTATTGAAGGAAAAGGACGAAGGTTTTCACATTTCTCATTTCATCTTTAATCTGAGTGATACTTGGATAAAACACTATCCACCCAGTTGCAAACTCACTCCGACTCCATCACTCCACCTGGACCGATTCGCCAAAACTGACGAACGTTGATGACGGATAGTGGCCCCCAGGGATTATTCCCATACGGCCCCCTAATCATCCACTCCGGAACTTCTTTCAAAAATGTCCCTAGCAGCGGCACGATGCTCCCTTTCAAAGACCGCGCATATGATGAGACCCCATTCCAATAGGAAAGGAAAAACTTGTGAGAGTCACGTGGACCCCCTTGAGTAGCGAATTTGGACAGAGATGGAGGGGGGCTCCCCAAAACAAGTTTAAGAAACAAAAGAGCGCATACAGAAGGGCAACAAAAAACACACAACAACACACAAAAGACGGATGACTCAAGATAAAACAACAAGAACCCTAAACAGCAAGACTCAAGAGCTTATTATCAGCGAAATTAAAAACTCCCATAAAACATAGTGACATGGAGGATACTGTGCTCACTCACATCAACGGATAATGGAGAGATGGGTGGCTATGTTCAAAGTATGACCACACGGTGGATTTGTCAATGTAACACTGTCCTACGAGCATTTTCTCCTATTCTTTCACACCCAAATTCATCCTCTCCCTTTCATCCTATCATCTGTCGCATATTTCCTATTTTCCCTGGTTATATTCTTTCCATCCATTCGTTGTTTGCGAACCCCCCTATATTATTCTACTTTAAACCATAAATAATTCGCCACACTTCTTACCTGGTCTGTTCCCTTTCTCCTTAAACTTACAAAACTCGAGTATCAAATGCGCCGATCAACACTCATCTAGGACGACCTATAAATTAGATACGTATGCCTCAGGGCTGCAAAAGGAGCCTCCGTCAGAAGGCCACCCGTAGTATAAGCAGTCGGTGCGGCTCGATCCTAGAACACATGGACACACATATACCCAACGTCTAGCAGATATATTCGAAAGTCTACATTCTCACCAGACGCAAGCGCCGAGCATTCCACCTTCTCACGGCATATTAGGTCCCCCCAGTGACTGAGGACATGTGTGATTACTTTACCATCCCTGCAAACCCCCCGGGCACGGTATCCAGTATACCAGACATTCTTTTGGCTAGGCCTGGAAACCACAAATAACCAAAACTGACACGAGACCTGACTCACTCTCGGAGCAACACCCCCCCTCCTATAGGTCCAGCTAGCATAGTGCTGAAAAAAACCACATCGACCCTACAAACTCGGTCGTGCCTCGAGCCCCACCACACCCTGATCTGGGAATTTGAACAAACTTGTCACGCACCAGCGACATCGTCCCGAACGCCCGTAAGTAACAAGGTCCGCACAGTTACGACACGCCTCCGTTAACGCGGACACGTATATTAAATGTTGGGCAAAAAACGTAGAGAGGAGAAACAACGCAGTTAATTTTAACGCTAAATTTTGGACCGTAAAAAAAACCTCAAGTATAGTCTATCCGAGCGCCCTTTGTCTGATTTTAAGAGAACTTGGACCAAAGTTTGAAACACTTTAATTTCATACTTTCTCGCTCATATCTTGACCTCCCACGTAAGTTCTATAGGATGTCAGCATCGAAAACCGAAAAATACAGAATAGCCCTACCAGTCCTAAGCGAAACAACGATCTCCAGCCCCCTTGCTCTACATCGGCAATTATGCTCGAACTTCTAGACCGACCAGCCACCAACGAATTATTTTCAGGGACACAATTTTTTTATTCTTAGAAGTCTCCGCTGTAGCTCCGCACGCACATACCTGTACCATTTCTAAGTCGCGTTTGACCCAACAGGTCCATAATTAATTTTGATAGACCTAATATAGATTTGAAAACACACCACCCCCGTCCCCCACAGCACCCCCAGAACGTGTCTTTAATATAAGGTCTCGTTTAATTAATCGAAACTTAAATTCGCTTCATCTTAATCTATTTCCTTCTTAGAGCAGACCCTACCCAACCCCAACGAAGAGAAAATAAAGTGGTAGGCATCCCTCTTATAATTTTATAGGGGGACCAGCCAATCCAGTGGACAAGCAAATTCAAATTAAACATTTCTAGCTTCTTAGGCTTGCTATAAACGGCCTCTATAATTGCCTAGCTATTTATAAATTCTAATACATAACTGCTACCAACCCACAAATACCAGTCGACAGTGTATTTTTCACCTCAAACTATAACCGTAATTAAAAAAACTCTGGAAGCCAGCATTCAGCACTCATGATAATGCGATGGACGCGCACACCCAGAGGCCGCGACATACGTCACAAAGATAGCCTTCAAATAATTTCAAATGTGAGGATTCGACTCCCCCCCATGTTGTTGTATAAATCCAGTAGATCTTTAAGTCCTGGGAACACCCCCACGTATTATAGTTAATGACTAAGAGCAAAGACTAAACTCTAGCCTGCATACCTGGCAAGTTATTTTCCAAATGTTCCCAAAGCGACTTTTAACCCAGCTACAGCATTTATGTTTAATCTATATTAATATGTGGTCTTATTTTCTCTACCTCCAACACCAGTGGAAAGTTCCTTCGGGAAGTAAAGGTAGTCCGAAACACCTATAACTGTACCCAGCAACCTGACCACTCAGTAAGTTAGTTTCCCATACTTGTGAAAAGACTTATGGACCCTGTCCTCTATTTTGACACGTGGGTTTTATACACAGTAATAAACACTGATCCTGACTCGCGTGCAAGTTTAGTCAGGAAATACATAATATCCTATAACGGGTTTCTTCTCAAAGCTCTTGTAATGATAAAATACCCTGGAGACCTTGTGCCAGAACTAATTTGTCTTTCATAGGAAATCCCTCCCTATATCAATATTGCTGCCTTCCCGGGTGGACCCGTGTAATATTAAACAATCCATTTTCACCCCGTCTTGCTCTCCCTTACTCTCGCTGTGGACAAATTCTGTGGCTGGTGGACTAAAGCAGGAATCCTATTACCCGAGGGATCTGGACACCCCCCCGAACTCTGATCATTCATTTATTTTTTTTTTAAACCTACGCTATTGACACCTGTGCTATGATAACTTTCCCCCGCGCCTGGAATTTCTTGTTAGGTGCTTAATCAGACATTTGACCCCCACAAATTTGCCCAGATACCCAAGTAGGACGTTCCCGGAGACCCTTCACAAGTTAGATACTGTTTTTGGAACTGGGGGCTTTCCCCCTAGGCAAGAAGACTGCATTTTTTCTGGTTGTGTGAAAAAATCTAAAAACCTCAATGTGTTCACCCAATGATCCCCCCGGCCAGCAAAGCAATCAGCTAGTGCAGTACATAGTGTGATTAGCCATGGGGAATGAATGAGCCTGTATGCTGGTTTGGGTGATATTTTGTTTCAACCCCATTATATCTTCTGGACACCCTGCTTGCTGTCCTATTTGTTTTTTCAATCCAGCATAATTTGTTGCTCGGCCCTAGAGTTCTTGTGCTTTTGCTCTTTGGTTAATCGACAGCCCATTTTTTCAAACTCTGTGCATATCTTATAATAAAGAGTATAAAAACAAAGGGGGGGGGCACAACTCTTAACTACAAACCCTTTGTATCTTGTGACTCGGGCGCCATCCCACAAATCTGCTTCTCTTTAACGGCGGCAGCGGCTAAAACACTGACAGTTATCCCACACAATATTCACGGGGCTCACTTTCCTTGCACCTACACTTTTCTTGAATTTTTTATGGACTATGTGTATATAGCTAGTTCACTTCGATGCATACCCTTCTCTTTGATGTTGGGAGCACCGATTCTGTTCCTGCATATTATAAATCGCCTCGTGAAACTTACAATAATCGTGTCGCCTTTGGTCAGCTCGTTCTAGACTTTATTTATATATATCATTCGTTTATAGTTTTACCCTCCGTCGGTCCGTTGTGTGTACATGTACGTCCCACGTGTATGCGCGTGCCTCCCGCCTGAGTGCATAGAACATATCGGAACTCTATGTTTATATTGGTTGTAGTCTGTCTGAAGCCTGTCCCCTAACCAACTGTTGCTAGAAGATAGGTGCCGAGTGAGGAAGATTCTTCTTTCGTTTCAGAGACAGCCAACTATATCCCCAAAACCTCTTCCTCATCATCCGCTGTGCTGGATATTCTATTATACCTTTCACCACTAACTCTCAACTTGGTGTCTATCAACGATTCAATCACCTTTTCAGAAGGGACCATAACCTTCGTCTTACATTCTCCTATCACACGGAAAAATCCTACGGACATTGGACTGCTTCCAGGACCTGTTCTCCCAACTTACTCCTCTGACGGTTTTCTTTCTTTCAGCTGCGAATATCAACCCTTGCGATTTTGTCTTCCCCTAGACCGCTGCTTAGTGACCATCCCTCTCATTCTCCAGCTCTCTCTTCACATTGCCATGACATCGGCAGGTGTGCATTGGTTGCTGATGAGCACCCCCCGCCTTTGTCCTCTGCAATATGCCTTATCAAGGTTTTTAAAGAAGCGTCTTCGCGAATTTGGCAGTCAAAACGCCCCTTCCAAGGCATAAGCACCGAGATGCGATGTATAAGAGTAATTGCCCTCTGCCATGTAATACAACAAGCCGGAGCCACATGGAACAGTTTAGCATCTCGCCAATCTTCGACAATATTACCCTAGGGGAGGACTGAGCCCCTATGGGTTGCTCCGGAGGTGCACATGATGTCAATTCTGTTCAAACAATCCCCCCCTTACCCAACAGTCAACATACCAAAGTGAAAAGAAACAAAACAGGAAACGTACCACGCATGGCCGCTGCGGTAGCGCACTTTACAGATCATACCCCCAAAATTCCCATTTACCCCTACCTTAACCACTCCCCGTGGTCCCATGTCCGAGTACGTAGCTTGCCCATGGGGGGGGGGGGTATTGAATGCGTGTACTGAACCAGAGACAAGACGAACAGAACAGAAACTTACTATACTAATACCATCAGGCATGTCCATCACATGGAGCGACCGTAAAATCTGGAGGTTACCCTAGCACATGGCTATAGGCCAGCCTCACCATTTACCATAATAAAAATAAGATTACTCTAACATGTGACTATCGCCATTGCAAGGGGTCAAAACCATGTAATGCTACTGCCTAAAGGCCTTACCCTGGAGGACACACGCATGCAGAAGCGATGGCTTCCTTGCTCCATCGCGAGGCAAAAAAAAAAAGAGGGAAATCATATCATCATTCATTTGCTCGGCATGCTTCCGGAGCATAGAGTTCAAACCCACTGCACCCGCTCTGGCCCCCCCTTGCAGAAAGCATGCATCAAGCAAGCCCTCTTGCAGTGTTGGGTTTCTATGTAAATCAAATTGTATTTACATAATAAGGAGTGTTGAACAACAGAAGAGCCGAGTAACACATAGATATGGACGAATGAGGAATAAAATAACTGGTACAATGTAAAAAACACAGCATCAAAACACCCCCTTATACACGGGGCAATCCAAGCAATCCTGGGCATCCTAATACAAATATCCTTTAATAAAATGAATGGGACCTCGTTGGTAAAACCCCAACTGGTACGAAGAACAGTCAATCTAGTGTACAGGACAATCAACCATCAGAAGCCACAACACCATAAAAAACCATTAAATCTAAAGAAAATCTCAGAAAAAGAACCACTCCTAAAACAACTCATAAAGACATCAACCAATATCCACTACACATTTCTAAACACCATTGAACACCCTTATAACAAGAAACAAGCACAAGCCATTTACGCCAGCCCGTGTAGTACGGAGACTCTCAGAGTCTGTAAAACTTACCTTTATCTCCCTTGAACTCCGCGGCCTGGTACGTTGACTAACCCCAACCCTTTGATTGTTGCCGTGGTCTAGGAAAACACTCAAACTCTTGGGGGTAAAGCCCAGGTCAACAGCATAAGCATGCCATCCCTGTGTTCTGCATCAGTCACTACTCGCTGTGCTCCGTCGCTTTCGTACACTGAGTCACCAGCTGCGTCATATTGTTCCCGAGCTTTACATTCATCCAGCCATTTGCATTCGCTACTTCAAACCACTGGTCACAACGTGACCGCACTTATTGTCCGTGCTTTCACCCGGCTTACATCTTATTTCTGATGACCTTCATCATCTAAACATGATTCGTTCTCCATTATACGTCACTAGCCAGAATCCCCTTTGGCCATTTCTCATAATGCTTGCTGTGCAATGCGGGCACCAAAACAAAAACGGTGTCATCTTTTGGTGGATAAGCCAGCCAGGTGCTCAGCAGAGGTGCTTATCTGACAGAACTGTTGACACTCTCCGTCTTGGTCTCATCATCTTCTTCTTCACTGCCACTATCATCGCTAATGTCAATATCTACATCATCACTTTCTTGGACCGATAAGGATACCGAATCTGTTACTGACATAGCATCGTCGTCAGTTACCTTCACTCTTCTCTCCCCTTTGTGACGATCTATGCTTCCTTCCTCAAGCTGGATGAACCAATATGTGAAATCAGTTAGTTGCAAATTATAAAATAAGACACTGATGTGGAAAAACAAATAATATAAATGGAGCCATAACACTACCTCAGCCTGATGCAAGCATAACTTTTGAGGAGGCAAAGAGTTTTATCAGAATCAGTTACAGAAACAAATGGAATGTAGAACATCCAGGGCACACACAGAATGATGCTTACTACCAGCTCCACCGAAGAGAACAAGTGGTAATCTTCAGACTCCGCACTGGCCACAACAGATTGAGATACCATCTATTCAACAAGCTAAAGATAGGAACTACCGATCAGTGTAACTGTGGCACTGATAAAATGACTGCTGAACATCTGCTTCAAAGTTGCCCCTTATATGTGGTACAGAGAAAGTGCATATGGCCGACGCCAGCTCCTTTCGTGGAAAAGCTTTACGGGGATTCAAATAGCCTCAAACTGACTACTGCTTTCTTTGAGAACATTCAAGTGGACGTCTGAGAGTGTACGAAGAAGAAGAAGAAGAAGAAGAGCCATAACAAATTCATCAAAAATAATAATTAATTTTCTCTGCTTTATTCTCAAAACAATTATACTACAAGTAAGTCATTCACCAAAACTATTATACTACAAGTAAGTCATTCACCAAAACTATTATACTACAAGTAAGTCATTCACCAAAACATGGTAGAAAATAATTATGTTGTTCACTTTATGCTGCATGCCCTGATGACGGCACTAATTTCTTCTGTGGTCATTTCATTCATTTCTATTTTGCTTAAGAAGTAACAAGAAACAGTGGCATGAAAGCATAGAAGCTTCATCTATGACGGACAATGAGGCTTCGCTGGCTAAATTTATGGTGGAGGCACTTATTCATACTTACCTGAACTGCTTAAATTTAAGTGGGAACAATTCCAGAAATTGTGTCACAGAAAAGCAACAGAGACAGGAATATTTCTAGAAAAAACATCCTGTGCCATGCATTATATTGGGAAGCAATGCACATTATTTAGTTCCTAGGCGGGAACACGGGGTGAAAAGATTGCAACTTTGGTGAGAAAAGATGGGACATGACATTACCGATAAGACGATTCTTTAATAAGGAAATTTAAACCCTGTTGTGAATACCGATTACTTTGAAAATGAATGAGCTTTAACTCTTTCAGTCCCAAGCAAAAAAGTGGATTTGGCCCAAGCAAAAATGGCCACCGCAGTGCGTTTTTATTGTTGTTGTTTGGAAATAATTTTTTTAAATGTTCATATGCATAAATAACTTTGTTGTTGTATATGAAACTGAAGGTAATTGGATGTACTTTACTCTTGTGCTACAATTATAAAAGCTTTCATTGAAAAATGATTAGTTATTCAAGGTAAAATGGAGGATATGTGCTTAAAAAAAATAATTAGTTATTCAAGGTAAAATGGAGGATATGCGCTTAAAAAAAAATCGCTTTAAAAATCTAAAATAAATATCTCAAAACAGAAACACATTCACTCTTAAACACGTGTGGTATTTAAAAGAATGTACTTGCAATCGGAAATGACTTTGTGTGTAGTTATAATTAGAAACAGTCTCAAACAGAGGCACATATACTTAAGGCTTTTTAAAGTCGATTGGGCCAAGCGCGTCTAACCCCTGAGCCTTTATAAAGTCGATTGGGACTTAAAGAGTTAAGAACTTAGAAACCAAGCTCCAAAGAGTTATACGGTAAACATTTGAACAAAAAGATGATGCTACTCTAAGTTTAGTTGATTTTTCTCCTCCCTGTAGGTTTAACAAAATTATATCTAATGCAAGAACTGAGTTCTATGTTACCAAACATGAATTTAGTGTCTTTTTAAAAATTAAGCACAGTGTTTGTGTTAATAATGAAAGGAACAAGTTGGGTCATTATCAAAAGAAACAGATGTCCTAAAAAAAGCTTCAGAATTTTAGTGTAATGCTTATACTTTTAGATAGCTACATTTGAACCAATATAGTTTTTCTTAATAAATTAACACAAGGTAAAAGTTTCTCTGAAAAAAAAAAAACCTAAACAAAACATATTTTATAAAGTAAAGAAAACAAAAGATTATGTTTGCAAGTTCACACCTATACAGTACTGTATCCCTCTATCCAAAATCCTCGAGACAGCTTTTTTTAGGTAGCCGGATTTTTTTCAGTTTTCAGATGTCGTCAAAACTGCATTCGAAAAGTAGACCAAATCGAACAAAACTATATTCATAAATAGCCCAATGTCGCTCAAAATAGTCGGAGATCACCCAAACTGTGACAAAAAAGGTAGTCCAAAGAACTTTTACTTTTCAGAACATTTTGATTTTCAAAATATTGTGGTTTTCGGATCAATGAATACAGGCCTGTACTAATGGCACACATTTTTATACCGTGTTTACTCCACCAGCATTTACAGCCTTCATCTGGTGTATATGAACAGTATATAAAGTGTACACAACGAGTTTGCAAATGTATCATCATCATCTCAGCCCGTAACCCGTCATGGGTCGTAGGGGTGCCATGGTGGAAGCATCAGCAGACAGGGTCCTCCACTGCTCTCTATCCTCAGCAATGCGTACAAGTGTGGAAAAACCGTGTCCTGCCCATTCTTTGATGTTATCAGCCCAGGATTTTCTCTGCCTTCCTCTTCTCCGTTTACCTTCGACTGTTCCCTGAAGGATCGTTTTCGAAAGGGAGTCATGACGAGTTACATGCCCAAACCAGGCAAGCTTTCGACGTTTCACTATTGACAAAAGTGGTTCTTGGTGGCCTGCATAGGTGTTTATCTTCTCTCTAACATAGACATTTGTTTTGTGCTCTTTATAGCAAATGCGCAGAATTCTTCTATAACATTTATGCTCGAAAGCCTGAATCCTTCGCTCCGTATCTGCAGTGAGTGTCCAGCCCTCACACCCATACAAGAGAATAGATAATACAAGTGATTTGTATAATTTGATCTTCACAGGAAAACTGATGTTACTTTTCCAGATCACATTCAACCTTGTCATGGCAGCTGAGGCCATCTCAAGTCTTGTCTTGATTTCTTTACTTGATCTTCCATCACTACATATAGTGGACCCGAGATATTTAAAGGTGTTAACTTCTTCTAACGTTTGCCCATTTAACGTAATGTTGGTCGGAACATGTTTCTTATGGCTATTCACCAATATCTTGCTTTTTTCTATATTAATTTCCATCCCATACGTTCTTGTTACTTTCTCCAGTCTAGAGGTAAGGTCTTGAAGTTCTGATTCTGATCCAGCTATCAGATCAATATCATCAGCAAAACGTAGGTTGCACAGAGGTCGGCCTCCAATCGATATGGTTGATTTATAATCGTAGAGAGCCTCCTGCATAATATGTTCTAGATATATATTAAAGAGCACTGGTGACAGGATACATCCTTGGCGAACTCCTACAGTTGTTTTGAAAAATTCTCCAATGTCGTTGCTTGCAAAAACAGCACTGCTTGCGTCCTTGTATAGTGCTTCAATGATATCTATGATGTTAGTATCAAAATTGAATTTTCTCATTACTTGCCATAAGCCTTCATGCCAGACTCGATCGAAGGCTTTTGTGAAATCGATGAAGTTATGGTATAAATCGTGTTGATGTTGGAGATGTTTTTCGATAAGTAATCTAATATTGAAGATTTGTTCTGAGGTACTTCTTTTTGGTCTAAAGCCAGCCTGTTCCTCTGACAAGATTTCTTCTGATTTCTGTTTTATTCTGTTCAAAAGTATCCTTAACATCACCTTACTTGGATGACTAATAAGGCTAATGGTTCTGTAGTTCTTGCAAATTTTTAGATTTCCTTTCTTTGGAAGCGGTATTACTAATGACTGCGTCCATTCTTTTGGCCATTTTTTTGTACTCCATATCTTCTGGCAAATTGTTGTCATGATTTTTACTATATCTGGTCCTCCATATTTCAAGAGCTCTGCTGGGATATTATCCACACCCGGTGACTTCCCTCCTTTCATCGAACATATAGCCTCTTCCACTTCTTCCCGTAATATTGCTGCATTTCCGAGTTCCCTGTTTTCGCACTTAATGTTGTTTAATATGCCTAAGTCAGTGTCAAGTTTACAGTTATATAATTCTTTACAATATTCTGTCCACCTTCTCATTACAGCTGTTTTTTCATTGAGCAGAGCCCCATTGCTATCTTCTATGACAGTTACCCTGGGCTGTTGGGGTTTTGTTAGTTTTCTTAATGTGTCAAAAGCTGCCTTGCTGTTACCTTTTATTAGCCCCGTATTAATGGACTCACATTGATCAGCAACCCATGTTTCTTTGGCCTGTTTCATTTTCTTCCTAATATTTTTATTCACCATACTGTATTGCCATGCTGCTTCAGGAACCTCTTTTTTAACCTTTTTCATTTCCCGCCGTGTATCACATAACTTCAGAATGTCATCTGTAACCCATGGTTTGTTTATTTTCTTTCTTTTACCAAGTATTTCTGTTGCTGATTCAATGAGCACGTCTTTCATGTTCTCTGTGATTGAGTTGATATCATCTTCCAAAAAGTTGAGAGCTGCGAATTTTCCTCCAACAGTTGCCTCAAAGATTCCCGCGATTTCTGGATCTTTCAGTTTGTCTAAATTGAATCTTAACTGAGAACATCTGTTTTGATTATAGTTCTTTTTAAGTTTAAGCTTGAGCGTCATCAATACCATGTCGTGATCACTACCAATGTCGGCGCCAGGAAAAGTCCTAGTCTTGGCTTTATTAATACTGGACTTGAATCTTTTGGATACAAGAATAAAATCAATTTGGAAATGTATCTCAGTTTTTGGGGCATGCCACGTTGTTCTTCTTGATAACTTATGAGGAAATAGTGTATTTGCAATGGTTAGTTTATAGTTGCTGGCAAATTCTAGTAGCCTTAGTCCTCGATCGTTGGTTTCACCTGTCCCAAATCTCCCCACTGTACCAGCCCAGTGACCGTATGCATCTGGCCCTATTTTAGCATTCCAATCACCTAACACGATGAGAAGATCTTTCTTTGGAATTTTTTTGAATTGCTTCATCCAGATTGTCATAAAATGTATCAATTGCCTCATCCTCATAGTCAGTAGTGGGGGCATATACCTGTATGATGGAGATGTTCTTTGGATGTGCTGCAATACGAATGGTGATAAGCCTGCTATTTATTGGGGTGCAGCTGATGACAGAGTTCAATCTATCTTTATGTACGATAAAACCTACTCCATGCTGATGTTTAGACTCATCTCCACTAAACCAAATTTTGTGACCATCATCCGTTATTGATTCACCTAATCCTGTCCATCTGACTTCTGCTAGGCCCAGGATGTCCCACGAGTATCTAACAAGTTCATGTGTTAGTTCTTTGACTTTTCCACACGCATATAGCGTGCGTACATTCCAAGTTCCAACAACAAAACTTTCTCTTGGAAGTTTCAAAACAGGTGTTTGTACCCCATTCGTTGACTTATCACTCTCAAGGGGCAGTAAGAGCGCGGTCGTTGTTAATCCGGGCATCGGCCGATCCGGCAAATTATTACTGAGTTGACTTTCCATCATAGCATTTCAGTGGGCAAGAGGTTTGCTTGGCGGTGCCCATCTCCTCTCCAAGTATCCTTACAGGTACATACAAAAATGTACCTGGAGCAGTAACAATAGCCCTCAATAAATCTGTAATGTTTTGAAACACTGTCCGATCGACACATCACAAAAACCGCCATCTTGGCTATTTGTATCAACACAAACAGCGAACTCAAATGTATACAAAGAGCTTAAAACTTTTTACCAAAAAAAAAAAAAAAGTGTATACCAACAACATACAAGTGTACCCCAACTGTACACATCTGTATATCAACACCATACAAGTGTACCCCAACTGTATACATCTGTATACCAACACAATATGAGTGTACCTCCATTGTATACATCTGTATACCAACACCATACAAGTGTACCCCATCTGTATAACAACAACATATAAGTGTACCTCAACTGTATACAAATACCATGCAAGTGTACCCCAACTGTATACATCTGTATACTAACAACATACAAGTGTACCCCAATAGTATACATCTGTATACCAACACCATACAAGTGTACCCCAACTGTATACATCTGTATACCAACAACATACAACAGTAGACCAATTCATACAACAGTACACCTACAGTAATGGTAGTCCCACAGCAGAATACTGCCACAGCGGAGTAAAGAGTTAGAGACTTCACCGTACTAGGTCCAGCACTATGAGGTGGGGTGACCAGTTCCCTTCCTTGCTGCCTTTCCCAACTCAAGAGTCAGGCACTCATTTACAGCTGGGTAGGCTGGAGCATGATGCCACCAGGTTTTGATCCCAGAACCCAGTAACTTTGCCGCCAATGGGCAAGTTCTCTTTACGCTTTCCCCAATCGGACGCTCATAACTACATTATACAAGTGTATGCCAACTGTATGCCTTACATAGATTACATGTGTATGAAAACAGTTTACAGGATATTATGCCAATATAATTCAAATGTATATCAATCATTTAGAAGTATAGACTATGAAACTAAATATTTCTTTTTAAAAAAAAAACACATACCTTAAACATGAATCCAAAGCCATAAATGAGGTAGGACGGAGGAAGAAAGTTTTTCTTACCTAAAAGGGGAAATTTAAAAACATGACTGGCATAACAAAAGATAGCCTTGCTGTGTATACTCATCACCTTTCAACTACTCAAAGAGCAAAAGCTTTCAACAAATTCATGCCAAGTTTCCCTGTCTTGTGCCATCAGCTCAAGGTATTTCCATGTTATATTTATCCCTTTCATTTCTGTCTCCAGTCCTTTTCTCCATGTGTTTTTTTCAGTCTTCCACTACCTCTCTTACCATGGGGATCCCAGAATAAGTACTGCCTGGTAATGCTATTAACAGGTTTCCTCACCGCAGGCATTAGTGAATGAATACTGATTTTTCACCCCTAACAGAGCATGGGGGTCCAAGCAGGACTGTTATTAATTTTGATATGATGCCATATCTGAGCATATGACACTTTGGTGGACTACTTTTCCATACCCGTTATTTTAGCTGGTCTGTATCCTACAAGATCACTAAGTGAAACTGACGACAAGAACCAGACAAGAGCCAGTGGAACAAGAGGTGAGAAGAAGCCGTTGACGATAAATAGGATACACACTGAGGAAACCTGCCGATAGCATTACAAGGTAGCCCTTGTTCTGGAATCCCCAGGATATGAGAGATACAGGGAGATCAAAGAACACATAGAGACAAGAAGTGGAGGCAAATATGAAGGGAATGAAGTAGACATAGAAAGACCTTGAGCTAATGGCAAGGGACAGGCAGACGCGGAATAAGTTCGACTAAGGCCTATGTTCCGTGGGTAGCTGAAGGGTGGTGATGATAATTATATCTGTTCTCAAAACTTTGGTAACAGCATTTACAGGATAAATGCTTCCTGAAAGAATAAAAAATATTGATTTAAGGAATCTCTTATTTATTTTTTGTGTGTGGAAAAGCTTGAGTGAGGAGAAAGCGGTCAGGAGAGGAAATAAGAACTGGGGTTCTGAGAAAATACTGTTTGCTGTTCAAGACACTGCATGTTTATAAAGTGCCTGCATGTTACAAATGCTAGCAGCCTGGCAGGAAACTGACTGAACATCCTGCAGAGTTCAGACCTTGTCTGTATGATATCTTAAGGCATTTACACACTTAAGCTCAGTGATAAAATAATCACGTCTAATGTTTCAAATAACAAAAGGACAGAACTACACCCTGTGTCTCAAATAACAAGAAATAACAATCAACTGTTAATATTCATTTCATTATCCCTCGGCTCCCCCAGGAGCATAGGCTTTCAACAAAGTTATGCCTGGTCCTATGTGTTTTTCAGTCTCCATCTGCCTCTCTTACCCTGGGGATTCCAGAACAACGACTGCCTTGTAATGCTATCAACAAAATTTCTCAATAAGTTTCCATTACTAGTATCTTCTTCTCATTTCTTGTTCCATGGAAATCTGCCTGAGTCTTGTCATTGTGACGACTGGCCCAATCTTCTCTTCATTTAATTTACGAGACACCATTTTTTTTTCATATTCAATGCATGATCGAAAATCAGGTAAACGTTGATAAATATTCTCCTAGCGTCTAGTACTATTTTTAGATAAACGACGTCATTCTAAACCTAACCTCAGTGGCCTGAAACCGGTTTTGAATTGGGGCAGACTGGTTAGACTTAGATAGAACTAGTTAAACCCACTCTAGGGAACCCCTCACGTGACTTTTAACGTTATTCATTGGAGCGTCTATCAGATACCAAAGTCACATGAGAAACGCTTCAGGTCACGTGCCCAAGCGGAAATAACACGCTAAAAGTTGGCGCCCAACAAGGCAACTTTTACTTGCATCCAGGCAGGCGAGGGGGCCCGACCTAATCTAAGACCGCTGCTAATTCACGCATTAAAGTACATTGAAGCCATGTGTCTAAATTGCTGATTAGAGTCCAATCTCTGAGTATGTAAGTGAAATCTCGTTAGAAAATAGTATTGTGGTGACATGTGTAGTACCTTGCAAAATCAACGCAGTGATTGGTACGAACTGGTTTTGCTTTATGATCGCATCTAGCCACATGGCTACAATGTGATAGGGTGTATTTTATGATCCCACGGGATGAGATTGTACAAAGTGTTCATATTAACTTTAATTGGAATATATATTAATTTCCATATTATTTTATTGTATTCGACCCGACGCTCAGACTAGAGGAAATTAAAATTAACAATAATGTTGACAGACTGTGACATATATTCATCATAATTTACATGACTATTCAACCAGAGATGAAGAGTTGGGATAATGTCGCCAGATAATTCTATAATACTGGTGTCCGACAATTACGAGGGACGGTCAAAAAGTATAGCCTCGTAATTTTTAATTTCATTCAATAGGCAAGAAAACAGATAAAATTCACATTGAAATGTAGCCCCAAGTCTGAACTTCAAATATTTATTTCTCAATGTAGTCTCCGTTATTTGTTACAGTTTTTGTCCATCTTCTCACAAGGGCATGTATCCCCGCACGGTAAAAATTTGTGTCCTTTTTCCTAAACCACTGGCGTACGGCGCGTTTAAGGGTCTCGGTGTCCTCAAAGTGATGTCCGCGAAGATCTTCTTTCAGTGGTCCAAACAGATGGAAGTCAGAAGGTGCAAGATCGGGACTGTAAGGGGGATGTGGTAATGTCCAGCCAAATTCTGCAATCGCATCAATGGTGCGTATAGCGGTGTGGCATTATCGTGCAACAGTAGTGCAGTTCTATGATCTTTTAATGGGTAAAGTCGCCGAAGACGAGCTCTAGGCTTCTTCAAAGTTTCAATGTAATGGTCTGCATTCACCGTGTTTCCCTGTTCCAAGAAGTCGAGAAGAATCACACCCTTCTCATCCCAAAACACGGAGGCCATAACTTTCCCTACAGATGGTGAACTTTTGAACTTCTTTCTTGTCGGCGATGTTGTGTGATGCCATTCCATTGACTGCCTCTTGGATTCTGGTTCAAGAAAATGAACCCAAGTCTCATCACCTGTCACAATATTCGATAAAAACTCTTCTCCTTCAGTTTCGTAATGGTGCAGGAGGTTGATTGCTATGGTTTTCCTTGTTTCTTTATGTCTGTCTGTCAACATTCTGGGTACCCACCGTGCACAAACTTTTGAATAACCCAGGTCTTTAATGATGTTCTGGACACTGCCTTTACTAATGGACAACATGGAAGAAAGTTCATCTAGTGTTACCTGACGGTCACCACGAATGATGCCATCAACTCGATGAATGTTGTGTGGAGTCACTGCGGTAGACGGACGGCCAGTCCGCTTTGCGTCAGCCATTGAGGATTGACCTACTTCAGCTTCGTCACAACGATGTACCCAACGTTGGACAGTGCTAACATCCACTGTTGAATCTCCATAAGCATTCTTCAAACGTTCGTGGATGCGAATTGGGGTCTCGCCTTCAGCATTGAGGAATTCTATGACATAACGTTGTTTTAACCGAACGTCTTTGGCAGCCATTTTTAAACTGTTACAGTGGTGCCACCTGTTACTGAAACAGGTTGGTAATGCTATACAGTGCAGAAGAGTGTTTGAGGAATCCTGATAAATTTACAAATTGCACACCGATGCAGTATTTACATACTTAAAAAATAGGAGGCATTACTTTTTGACCTTCCCTCGTATATGTTAATTCATCATAATTGACATGACGGTTAGGCAAGCTAGGAAATTAATGAAGCCGTATTTGTCTTCAGTCTATGGGGGAGCCTTGCACAACAGTCCAATCTCAGAGAAGAATATGGAGTCGAGCACAGTGAAGGCAGATCCAAACCATTCGAGACCTACCCGATGCAACGTCATAAGGAGAAGGGCAACCAACCACGCTTCACTATCAGCCAGGGGCTGAAAAGTTAAGTTCCTGTTTCAAAGGAAACTCATCATATCAATGTCTTAGCACGAGCCAGTAGATGAGGAAAATACTTGAATTTACTTACTTACTTAGTCGTTCCCCTTCTACCGTGAGGTGTAGAGGTTTGGAAGAGAGAGCGCCAGACTATCCTATCGGCTGTCTTAAAATACTTGAATTGTGAGACGTATATCACATTCAGCATACACACAATTTCCATCGACAATACCATCATTCACCATCCATTCATTTTAATTTTAAATAAACCAATTGGGTGTATATAATGTACCCCATGTCTTGTTCATTCTATTAGATGTTACATATTGTCTGATGTTTATCTTCCTTTATAAGGGAGGGGGGGCCTTGTAAAATATAACATATAATCCCAGTAATAATTAAGGATAATAATAATAGATAACTGAGAAGGGGACTATGGTAGCGAGAGACCAAATATCTCCTTACAAACTTTTCCAGACCTCGTCTAGTTAAGAGAATTTACACTCACTGTCTCCCTTCAGCCGGTCGAGGACCCCAACAGGACTTCTTGAGCCAAATCTTCCTCGGGGTGATCCCGGAAGAGCTTCACTTAATTTATATCTATTATTTCTAACTACTATAAGTTCTTATCCTTCCTATGCTACGCCACAGTAATCAGTTCCTCATTGATGATCTTGTCACACCATTCCAACCCTTCTATTCCATGCAAGTAACCATTTCTGAAAATATGTAACGTCTCGGTGAACTTAAAATGAATTTAAAAAAACATCACTTTGTCCAAACATCTTTCCATTTTCAGAAAATATTACATCTGTTTCTGCAAAATCTCCGTTTTGTTACCTCTGATCATAAAGCTACCAGTGGTCAGGTACTCTCCACTTGGTGCTGTTTTGGACACCTGGTCATGGTAAACCCACCACGCTGAAGTTACTACCTTGGAGTCCCACGCTGCACTGTTACAGATAGCCATAGTGCCTGCCTCGTTGAGCGTTTTGGGTGGCACTGGATTTCCTGTAGTGGACAAAGAAAGCTGACGTGTACAAATACCACCTCCATTAACTATACATTTGTATGGAACACTTCAGCTGCACCTGCACCTATTTCTTATACATATCTACAGTTTGGATGTAAGAAAGTTCTTCAATGCCGGATAGAGCCAACTGTGACATATGGAAATGAGTCATGGACAATTAGTAAACAAGGAAGAAAAGCTCTAGAGGCCAGAGAAATGTGGTCTTACAAAAGAACATGAAGAATACCATGGACAGTTAAAATAGAGTGATTTTCTCATGGCGTGATTTCCCTTCGACGGGCATGCTAGGTCTCAGACGCTTTTAAGGAAGTACCTAGTTATTATATTTATTTTTATTTAGATTTTTGTGTGCCCTACTTAACCCTCACTTTCTTTCCTTTCACTGACGAAGGCCTTGTGGCTGCAACTTGGCTATTTACTTTGTCTTTTGTCCTCGTAAGATGAATCACCTGTTTTCGATTTTTTTTCATACCCATTGTTGTAGAACTTAGAATGTTATAAAATACAGTCAATCAAACTTGTAGAGCTGATCATGCTATGAACACGAATGCATATGGGCAGTTACTCAGGAACAAAACTTGATAGACAAAACATGAGCCGGCAAGTTGGCAGGTCCACGGCAAACATGGCAACATATTTATTTTTCATCAAAACTGGCTTCATCAATCAACAACATGTGGCACAGAAGCATGTTTCAATAGTGTAGTTCTTCACAACAAATCATCTTCAGTCCATACATCACAATTATAGCCATCATAATATGTCGCAGGGTAATAAAGATACAATTGTCACCTCTCCTTCAATTTTGGCCGTTGTGTCTAGAGGTTTGTGTAGATCACGAGAACCCAAGCAATGCGGCAGAAATAACTTAGATGCATTATTCGTAATAAAAATACTCCCTGGACATGGTAGTAACTTCTGGACAAGTTAAGGTACCATCCGGCATAATACAAATACGTGGCGGCCTCCGAGATAACAATGCCACAAAATGTTAGAATCAAAGTCTCCACAATCTTGGGAGCTTGAAAAAAGGTACGTCCACTCCAGACGACTTCAAAAATACAAAAGGCCAAGATGGCTGACTGTTAGAATGCAAAACACATGATATATTACATCACTAGTGACCGGTGAGGTAGCAAAATATGCAGCGTTCAATATAAATGAAAAATCGTACATAAAAAAAATGACTTTCACTACAGACAGCTACATCTACTCAAATCAATGGATATATGCCTGCGTGTAGCAACATATTATAACATATTAATTCTATCCTTAACACCCATCCATCGTAAAATAGAGGAGGAGGGTGTACTGAAAGAAGCGTTTAACTCATGTTGGAATGAAGCAAATCTCATTCTTATCAATGTAATGAGAAAAATAAAGCTGGAATTTATCGCAACTACAGGAAAGATTGAAGGAAAACAAAAAGATATAGAGGATGGCCAAGAAAGAAGACACGGGACAGCTATACATCATGACATGGAAAGAAGTCAACAACAGAAGTGATAACCATAATTAGAGACAAGAAGTTATGAAGAGACATGATTACCTACACCAGCAGACATGGTACTTGAAGATCTACAGTACAAATAAACAAAAAAGAATTTGATTTCTGAACTAGAGCTGCATCCATCAGCCATGCAGTTCTACAGATAGAAAACAGATGTGCGTGCTTCTGCTAAATCTATGAGCTCTTTATAAACATTTTAAAATAATAATAATAGCCCCTTCCGTGAGAACTGACTACGGGAATGTGCCCCTGAGGTGACAGCCCTCAGCTGCTTTTCTTTCTAGTGTTACTTTCAATATTTTTTCCTCTTTTCTGCTTGCCGTGAAAGCTTCTTTTCGCCCAATCTGAGGTGGCGCCATAGACAGCATCGCCACTTGGTGCGATCGGCAGCTTCATCCTCCCAAGTTGCTGGATTTATGTCCAGTGCCCTCATGTCCCTCTTGCACACATCTTTGAACCTCACCTGCGGTCACCCAACAGTTGTTTTTTTCATCTGCCAGTTGTCCACAGAAGATATTTTTCTGTATTTTAAAAGACAACTATTTAACTGCAGGAAAGACGAAGCTTACCTCCACAGGTGCTCTATACACAGCTGTACTACCTAAATCTCCAGAATTAGTGGAGAGATGGGTGGAGCAACAGAATAACAATGATAACTTACCTCCAGGATTTTTAACAACACAGCTGCTAGCCCCATGAAGATCAGCATGAACATACAGGTCACCTATACAAAGAATAAACACACAAAAGAAAAAAGGCATAAATTTAAAGCAGCACTATAAGAGTTGTATACCCAAAAACTACACACATTATTTTAACAATCATCTATTTACAAAGAGCGTCTGATTGACAGAGTGGTTAGAGCGTTGGTCTTTCGCGGCAAAGGTGTCGGGTTCAACAATTCACGGTATCGACACAACATAGGGTTTACTGGGGGGACAACATGGGGTTTACTGGGGGACAACATGGGGTTTACTGGGGGACAACACGGGGTTTACTTGGGGACAACATAGGGTTTACTGGGGGTGGGGAGAGACAACACTGGGTTTACTGGGGGGGGGGGGGGCAACATGGGATTTACTGGGGGGGGGGGACATGGGATTTACTGGGGGGACAACATGGGGTTTACCCGAAGACAACATAGGGTTTACTGTGGGACAACATAGGGTTTACCTGGGGACAACATAGGGTTTACCTAGGAACGCCAATGACACATTATGTTTGTTATCTGTGGCATTGAGTCTCTTGTCATCCACAAAATAAGCCCTAGATAGTATTACTTTCTCCTTCGGACTTTTGTAGCTAGTGGTTCTATCTGTGCTTCTGCCTGTAAACTGTCACTCTGTTCAAGCTATTGGCCACAGAATGCACTTAATGATATTCTAGAACCTGGAGTTTTATCAAATATAAACATCTCCCAATCTAGAGACTTTGAACCTTATGAAAGATATTTTGATATGATTCCAAAGGACTCAAGGTTTACTATGCTGATAGTAATTTTTTTTTTTTTTAGCCTTCTATACAAAATGCAAGACATTTTCTTACATATCTTGAGTGTAACAGTGTTGTGGGTCACGGTACCAATTTATCCAATATGTGACCGTGTTATATAGTGCTTATAAGTCCGTAGGTAAGTCACGGCACAAATTAGTCCAATATGTGACCACGTTTATCAATATCTTCTTTCTATCTTCTTTGTATCTAACAATCTATCTATCAAGTTAAGTACTAGCCCATCGCTAGAGATAGATATTCTTGTAGAAATATGACAGGTTCGTTCTTCTCTCAATAGTTGTTGTTAAGGTGCTATAGTGGTGTACTTACTAACAGTGTTGTAACTTTGCATTCAATTCGACAAATCTGCATAACTCAGCTGAGTCATATAACAAGGTTTATTTACAGAGTACATAAATAAACAAATGCAGCTGGAAATCAAATCAAAATTCTTTGTTGTGAAAGTAGTTTACTATAGGTGTCCGTATTTTCCTTTCTCTCCATAATCATGTGAGTTACCAAAAAATCCCATGTGGCTCCCGACCTAGGTCACTTTGACCTTTGCTTCTACAAATTTTCAGTAAAGTAATTGCGCCTTTTTCCTCCAATACTTAAAGGTGCTATCATCTTCAGTTTCTGAGCCTTCAATACATTTATATCTGTTTCTCAGCTTTCTTCTCTTAATAATAATCAATTCTGGCTGGGGACTGAAAGTAATCGAGACGTACTTACTTGTGTTACCATTTCACATAGCCTTTCCTCCTAGTACAGAAATATAGCGACTGCTTATATTCTGTTGTGAAAACGATTATCATTAAACTTTACACACAATATACCTCATTCTGAAAGACTTCAAGAATCACAACTTAGAACATGTCTTTGTGGTTCTGCGAAAATGAGACAGCTCAAACATGGCTACTCCACAACTCACAAGTACAAACACAACCTTCCCCGAGGCCTGCTGTATGGAACTCCAAATGATGTTAACTTTTAGTTAGCTCGACGGTGTTGTGAGTTCTTGTCACCGTCGATGATTGTGATTGGTGCTACCAAAATGTATGCCCTTATCTCATTGGCACAAATAATGCTGGGGTAATAAGCCTCACTGTCAGATGAGTTTGATGTTATCTTTTCTTTTCCTTCCTTCCTTTGTTTATTTTTTTGTTTTGTTTCTTTAAAGGTATGGTACAGCAAGTTATTTCCAGACTGTGTAGCACTGGAATTACTTATTAGTGCTCTTTTGTGTCATGGGATATATGAAATGTGTAAATGTAAGAATTCAAGAGCTTTCAGAATATGCATGCATCTTTCACATGCAATCTCACTGACCTCAGTCGATTACTACCCTTTTTCTCCCCTAGAAGCATAGGCCTTCAACAAACACATGCCAAGTCTTGTCATGTGACATCAGCTCAAGTTCTTTCCCCATCTTCCTTACCATTTTCACTTCTGTCTCCAGCTCTCTTCTCCGTGTGTTTTTTGGTCTACCTCTGCCTCTCTTTCCCTGGGGATTCCAGAATAAGGACTACCTCGTAAGGCTATCAATAGACTTCCTCAATGTGTATCCTATCTATCACTAGTGTCTATTTCTCATCTCCTGTTCCACTGGCACTCGTCTGGTTCTTGTCTAAAGTTCCACATTGGTGACCTTGCCATACCATTTCAATCCTTCCATTCTAAGCAAGCACCCATTTATGAATGTCTGTAGCTTTTTGGTTGTTTTTGTTGTTCTCCATATTTCAGAGCTGTACAATAGGACTGACTTGACAATGAAATTGAAGATTCTTATTTTTGTGCTGGACTTGATTTCTCTAGATCTCCCAATGCAATAAAAGCTCCTTTTGCAATCTTATTTTGATATCATTGTCTTTCCCTCAAACTCTGTCTATATTGTTGCCTAGATATATGTGTGATTCTACACCTTGTAGTGGTGTTTCTTCAAGTTCGACCTTGTTATCATTTCTTGCATTTATTCTCATTATCTGTATCTTCTTCCTGTGTATTTTCAAATTCACTCGCTATGACCTCTCATCGAGTAGTTCATTTTGTCTTGCATCTGATTAAAGTTTTGGGATAGAAGAGTCAAATCATCTGCAAAATCTAGATCATCAAGCTGTTTGGTTGGATTCCATTTATGTTGTGTGACGTTGATGTTTTCATAACCCAGTCTACTGCTAGTAAGAAAATGTATGGTGACAAGGGGCATCACTAGTTTCACTGACCTGGCTTTAAGTATCTCTTGACTATCATCTCATTCTGTTGCTGATCTCGTCCACCAATAACAAGATAGTTCTCAGAGCTAATGAACCAAAGAAACTTCTCAAACCTGCATTTAAAGACATAATTAATCACTTAGGTATGATACAATTTATTCACCTACTAAAACAAATTTCCTATCCCGGAGTATTTTCACTCTAGGACCTTGGCTAAATAACACTTCCTATTTAATAATTTCTTCTTCTTCAAGTGCCATGCCTGGTGGTGTGGGTATCATGTCTCTCTACAACTTCCTGTCTCCAATACTATTCAGAAGTTCTGTTGACTTTATTCTATACCATGGTGTGACACTGTCAAGTATCTTCTCTCTTTATCATCTTCTCTTTTTTCCTTCAACCTTTCCTGTTGTCATTATATTACAGCTTTCTAGGAAAGGCAGAGGCAGACTGAAAAACACACGGACACAAGAATTAGAGACACAAATGAAAATTAGATCTACTCTAGAATCCTAGAGCAGAGACTCCGACGCCTAGCTGAGCCACAACTGGATGAGGTCCAGTGCGGATTCCGAGCGAACCGAAGTACTCAAGACCTAATCTTCACACTCAGACAGCTGAGTGAAAAGGCCCTTGAGTATAAGAGTGAGATCCATCTTTGTTTCATAGATCTGGAAAAGGCGTTTGACAGGGTCCCCTGGAGCAAACTTTGGGATTGTTTGGCAAGGAAGAACATTCCAGCACCTCTGATTCATGCTATACAGAGCTTCTACAAGTCTTGCAGAAATTATGTGAGGACAGCAAACCATAAGTCAGAAGAGTTCAGGACCACCACTGGTGTAAGACAAGGTGATATCCTGTCACCTTATTTTTTCATACTCCTCATGGACGATGTCATTAAGGCATGTAAGGAGAGAACAAGAAAGTATTCAGTGGGGTACTGGAAGATGAGACAGGTCTGTATTTCGGAGCTGGCATTTGCTGATGATGTTGCCCTGATTGCTAAATCAGAGGCACATCTCTAATTCAACCTGCAAGTCTGGAAGGAAGAGCTGGAGAAGAGAGGGATGGTCATAAGCAGCTCTAAAACAAAATCCATGGTGATATCACGAGAAGAAAGAAGACATCAGATTAAGCTGGGAGAACAGGTCCTGGAGCAGGTAGACCACTTTAAATACCTCGGAGCTATTATTGACCGAAAGGGAGGCATCAAAGAAGAGTTGGCCACTCGAAAAGCAGCAGCTGGGAGACTTTTTCAGGCCATAAATCGAGGATTCCTCAGCAAGAGAGAGGTTGGTAAGAAAACGAAGATGGCTGTATACCGCTCCACCTATGTCCCAGTCTTGACATATGGATGCGAGTCATGGGCAATGACTACAACCCACAAAAGCCAGATCCAAACCTCAGAAATGAGATATCTGAGGAAGGTGGTTGAAGTAACAAGAAGAGACATGGTACGCAACCAGACGATACGTCAAGGCCTTAAATCCCACCCCCTGCAGACCCAAGTAGAACAGTACCAACTAAGATGGTTTGGCCATGTCTGCAGAATGGGAGAAGACCGGCTACCATGACAAGCATGGGAAACAAAGAGCCAAGGATCCAGACCCCCAGAGTCCGCTGGGAGGACAACATTAGACAATCTTTGATGGACCGAGGACTAGAATGGAACCAGGCCAGGAGGAAGACAGCCGATAGGATAGTCTGGCGCTCTCTCTTCCAAACCTCTACACCTCACGGTAGAAGGGGAACGACTAAGTAAGTAAGTAATGAAAATTAGGAAGACATGGAAAGACCTTGACCTGATTGCATGCGACAAGAGGGCTTGGCATGAGTTTGATGAAGGCATAAGCTACTTGTGGAGCTCGGAGGTAATAAAGGAACAAAACACAATGAAACGTTCATTAATTGCACAAATTTGAAGCATAATACAAATGTAACACATAAAATTTAAAAAATATTTTTTAATTAAAAAGAAAAAGATCTGGAAAGATATTACAAGGTTATGAATTGGTGCCAATACTCAACAGTACTGTTGTACATTAAAAGACTGTACAATCTCATAAAACTTCTGTGTGACAGAGTGGGTAGAGTGCTTGCTTCTCGAGGCAAAGGCACCAAGTTCAAAACCAGGTTACATCAAACTCTAGTCAACCCAGCTGTAAAAATTGATACTTGACTCTACTCATTAGAAAAGTCTTTTGAGAGATGTTTCTTATGATAGCTGTATCTCATTATGTCAGCACGTTACTGATTATGTTGTGCTGTCATCAGGAGACTGAAATGGTAAGGATGAGGGAGACATGAAAGAGCTTGAGCTGACGGTATGGGACAGGAGGACCAGGCATGAGTTTGGTGAAGGCCCCTTCTCGAGCAGAAAAGTAATGACTGATTGAATACACCAAACTGCTGAATATCTACTTCAAAATTGCCCAACAACATCTACTTCAAAGGTACCCAACAACATCTACTTCAAAGGTGCCCAACATCATCTACTTCAAAGGTGCCCAACAACATCTGCTTCAAAGGTGCCCAACAACATCTGCTTCAAAGGGGCCCAACAACATCTACTTCAAAGGTGCCCAACAACATCTGCTTCAAAGGTGCCCAACAACATCTACTTCAAAAGGGCCCAACAACATCTGCTTCAAAGGTGCCCAATAACATCTACTTCAAAGGGGCCCAACAACATCTGCTTCAAAGGGGCCCAACAACATAAGCTTCAAAGATGCCCAACAACATAAGCTTCAAAGATGCCCAACAACATCTACTTCAAAGGTACCCAACATATTATGAACAGAGAGAGCACATATGGTCATCACCAGTACCATTCCTGGAAAAACTCTACGGAGATACCAGCAGCCTCAGGTTGACTGCTGCTTTCTTTATACCATATTCAGGCTGACAGCTGCTTTCTTTATACCATATTCAAGCTGACATCTGAAAGCGAACGATGAAGAAGAAGAATACACCAAACATCACATGTAATCCTCTAGCCCGTCCTTTCAAGATTCTTCAATATCATGTTTTCTCGACAAAAAAAAAAGATGAAAGAAGATAGAGAAAGGCGGCTCACCCTTACCAAAAGGTCTTTCTGGTCTTGTTAATGCTGGCTGCTGTAGCTACATCCTTCAGAGTTTGCTTGGTTTTCTTCTCTGCTGACTTTAGAGCCTGGATTCCAAGACAAATAAAACAGACTTTAGAGTCTGGATTACAAGACAAATAAAGCAGACTTTAGAGCTTGGATTCCAAGACAAATAAAACAGAGTACATGGATAAAATGTAACACAAACCATCAGGTAAAAATGGAACATAGTTAAATTAAAGTGGTATTTCATTAGTTCATTTTTCAGTGGATTTACTTTTATTTTTAAAGTGGAGACAGAAGCACTAAAAACGGCTGCAATTACCATCATGGAAAATAAAGATTATGCTTGCTACAAGATAGTGCTCCTCACAGACTCACTATCAGTCATCACAGCCCTCAGGACAATAAAAAACAATGAATTAGACAGCCTGGCAGAAGTACTAATAAAAACCAGCTATAAATTCAAACAAGTAAAAGTACAGTGGATCCCCTTCCCACTGCAATACAAATGGACATGAGAAGGCAAGATAAACTTGCCAAAGAAGGAGGAAGGAAAATTCAAACAGAAGACAGGATTAAATATGAAGAGATAAAAGCAAACATCAGAAATAACTATAGAGAAAAATGGCAGAAGATGAACCCAGACTCCAGAACTATTCTATACATTACCAAGAAGAAACCAAGTGATAATTTTTAAACTAAGAACTGGCCAAACATCATTTGTACAACAAATTGAAAATCAGACAAGATTTGTGCCCATATTTGGAGGACAAACAATAAAACACGTACTCCAAAACTGTCGGTTCCTTGACAGGAGCAGAGTGGCAGCTTTGCCGTCACCAAAACCCAGTTGAGAGAGAAAATGTATGGTGACGAGAGAAGCCTAAGATGGACTGCTAGCTTTATAGGAGAGACAGATGTTGTTATTTGAGAGCAAACGACAAAGAAGAAGGGGACTGATGAAAAAAACATAAGAAGGAAAATGCAAGCAAGAAAATGTTCATGGAGATTCATCATGTGACATATTCTTTCCAGAACGTTGTCTCCATTACAGCTGCTCTGAACGCATCACGATTCTGGGCAAGTCGACCTGCATCAGCCAAAGACAAGTTCAGACTCTCTGTGATGTCCTGGGTCCACCGTCGTCTAGGTCGACCCCTTCCCCTTTTTCCAGGGACCATGCCTTCCATCACTGTTTTTTCCAGACTATTATGTCTTTTTATATGACCGAAAAATTTCAGCTTCCTTATTGCGATGGTATTTAGGAGGCAATGTTCCTGTACGTTTAGTGAGTGCAGTACTTCTCTGTTGGTCTTTTTTTCTGTCCAGGGTATTCTCAACATCCTTCTGTAGCATTTCATTTCGAATGATGTAATCTTTTTTTTTGCAACTGTTTTATTGAGTGTCCAAGTCTCGCAGCCGTATGTTGCTACTGGGAATATACATGCTCTGATCAGTTGTAACTTTGTTTCTTTGCTTGTGCCTTGCCATAGGTTTTTCATCTGTATTAGCTTATGTGAAGCAATTGCAAGTCTTCTTTTAATTTCTACTGCACAGTCGCCAGAGCTGTTAATGATTGATCCTAAGTATTCGAATTCATTGACACTTTCCAGTTCTTCGTTATCAATTTCAATTTCTGGTTTGGTCTTTACTTTGTCTGTTGTCAATACTTTGGTCTTCTTGGTGTTTAGGTATAGATTCTGGGCCTCGCTGTGTTTTTTTGGTGGACAGAAGTAATTGTTCAAGTCCTTTTGGGTTGGTCGATAGGAGGACTGTGTCGTCAGCATATCTGATTTCCGGGATCTGGTACCCGCCGATGTTAAATGAGTCAAACTCTGTGTGTTCTTGGTCATCTCTTACGTTTCTCATGATATTCTCGGCATAAATGTTAAACAGGTAAGGGGAAAGGGTACAGCCTTGTCTTACTCCTTTCTGTACTTCAAACCATTCTGATGTTTCCCCCTCTATTCTTACGGCTGCCTGTTGTTCTTGGTACAGCAGTGCGATGAGTTGTATAAGGTGGTTTGGAAATCCCATATTTTTCATAATAGCCCATAACTGCTGATGTTGTATACAATCGAAAGCTTTGGTGTAATCAATGAAACAAGTATGTAGGTCAACGTTGAATTCTCTACACTTTTCTATGATGATCCTCATGTTGAATATATGATCTCTAGTGCCTCTACCTGGTCGAAAACCCGCCTGTACTTCATTTATTTCTGTTTCTAGCTTTTGTTGCATCCTTTTCATTATGATTTGTAAAAGATTAGGTAACATATATGTGCACTTATTTAACAAACATTTTTAGAAACATCCAAAGTGCTGCAGCACTTTGCTTCTTTTACTGTCCTTCACACACATGATTTGTGCTGTCAGTTATTCCATCTCTGAAAGCATCTGTCTTCTCTAATTTGGAAACTTTGATACTGAGTGCAGAGGGAGGCATGTTCAGCATATTCCCAATGTTCACATGCAAATAACACACAAAGGCTGAAATACTTATGGCTAGTAGATTGTAGAGGAAGATGAACATTAAAAAAAAAAAAAGATCATTTTAAGTTAACGGATGTGTGAACATAGAAATCAACGTTTACATCAGTCTCTTGTCCAAAGGTGTACATCTACCGACTCTCCCGACAAAATGAAACTGTAAAGAAATCCCCACTTATAGCGGTCTTCCCCCATTGCAACCTTCAACTCTCCTTCTGTTATAGATTCTGCATGACCACCAAATCCTGCTTAGCTGCAACTATTTCATTAAGTCAATTTACATACCTAATTATTATACCTCCTTATTTGTTTTCCGTGTATTTCCCGGGGATACCCCCATAAAGAAATATATCCACGACTACTGAGCCTCAATTCATCTCTTCAAGGTGATTCTTCTTCTGCGTTCAGTTTCTTAGTCACTAGTGTAAAAGCCATAAGACGGGAGTTAAATTCAAAAGCATCAATACCTAACGGCAATCTTACTTATTCAAAAGTGTTTTAAAAAACCAAAATATTTGTTTTACATCTGATGTTAAAAGTCTGAACATGTCAGAAGAGCATCTTGATTTTCTGTTGTTTTAATCTGGTACAGCTTAGATCATGGATCTCCGCATCTTCCAGCAAAATTTTTACTAATAATGTAGTTTTACACTCTTTAATATTAATATATTTTTAAGTACTTTTTTTTAACGAAAAAAATACACCGATATAAGGGAACCAAATAATTATGTACAAAGTATGAAAGAGAGATGTTAGTGGCACCGTCATTTGCGCATTCTTTTTTGGTAAGTGTTACTATTTTTGGGAGAGTACATATAAGGGAAACAATACAATTAATGTCTAACTTTCAACCAAAGTTGCATCCCTTAGCGTTACGCACTGATAGAAAAAGCTGGGATTTTATATATAGGATGCTAAATCTGCAGGCCTGTCGCCACGACGAAGTCCACAGTCTTTTCCAGGTCAGCGTGGCATCCCCATCGCTTCTGCCTGAGCTCAGCAACCCCTGGCCAGGTCAGACGTTGTGGGTCATCACAAGGTGACTAATATGAGGTTGTCTATAGGACTGGCAACTTCATCATGTAAAACAAACTGCCACAGAAATAGCCACTGCTAGAGCATGTGATGCTAGGTGCATGATTCCTGCAAGGGGACTGACTACAGTGGTGGCTCAATGCTCCGTAACAAGCGCAAAGGAAAATGATTAAATGAATGATTACATCTGATTCATAAACATGTAACTGTAATCATTTGTTTTTAATGAATATATTGTTATCAATCCAAATGTTCCCTACACTCTGCTCAGCAACCTTCCATTCAAAAACACTCTTCTTGTCTTGGCTTGTGATGTGTATCAGTGGTAGTACGTTCTCTCCCCAAAATGATCTAACACAAACTCCACGAGGATAAAAAGTCCAGAAACAAGAAAATGATAATAGTACAAAGAAATCACAGGGACAAACTGATCAATGGAGTGGTTCATGTGTATAACAGAAGCTTACTGAAAAGCATATAAATGCAGCTGAATCTTCCCATAACATTTCATGGTAACCGGGAAAAAAAAAAAGAAATGATAAAAAGTGAGTTACTCTGTTTAAAACAGTCAAATCATGAGGTTTGGTTTGGTTTTTTTTTAAGGACTATCTTCATTGCACACGGACAACTCCATCAGTGCTCCGATCTCCTACCTTAGATCACACAAAGAGGATCTCAGCACAGTGCATGAACACTGTAGCACTGGCCAGAATCCCAATGTGTGTATATAGGAATCACACATTCTATACATATTTTTGTGGTGGGTAGGTTTCTACTTTTATTTAAATTTTGCCAGGGCAGTGGCCTGATAGGCCTACTCTTTACGATTTTCAACTGCCGAGGGATTTTTAACGTGTGCAACTTGCTCACAGGACCTCCTATTTTTTCGCTCTTATCCGAGAAGGCTAGGCATCTGATCTCATTACCCAGGAGACCTGGGGGGTGGGGGGGAGGGGGGAGTATTATATTCCCTCAACTGGGAATCAAACCCGGCACATCTAGAATTCGAGGCAGATGCCATACCTCTTAGTCACTCTGACCCCCAAAAATCATCAGGTAAGAAACATCAACTGTCAATCCATAAAACTACATCACAGACCTACCTTCTTGGAAGCTTCTAGAGTTTTTTGTTCCTTCTTTGCTGCTTGCCGTTTCTTATCAAAGTACCTGATAACATACAAACAACAACACTTTTAAACATATATATGCTGTGCAAGCCCCAGATAATTCCAGGGGGGGGGGGGGTCTCATGAGACAAAGAAACATACATGACTACTGCTTTCTCAGGCCTGTCGTATAAGTTGACTAAAATGAGGTTGTGAATGTGGCTGGCAACCTCATCATGTAAAACAAACACCACTACAACAGCATCTTATTGCTTTGTGCAGGCTTCCTGTTACTGGGGCCAGGTGCAGTGGTAGCGCTCCATGCAAAGTGAAAAGGAAAATGACGATGATGATGATGATATATTATGCAATCAGTTACCCAGCATCCTGTATTCTGGAATTCTTCACACACAAAAAAAACTGGAAATGTTCTAGGAAGAACGAATTTAAAATTAATGTTAATTATTTCCCAGGTCAACATTTTGTTTTCAAGGTATGCATAACCTTTGGTTTCCACTGCATTTTCTTTTTGCGTCATCATGACCTGCATTGTCAATGTTCACACAT
This sequence comes from Oreohelix idahoensis, assembly GCA_024509875.1. Lineage (NCBI taxonomy): Eukaryota > Metazoa > Mollusca > Gastropoda > Stylommatophora > Oreohelicidae > Oreohelix > Oreohelix idahoensis. Next base: position 312,061 of record JAMPIV010020057.1, on the reverse strand, counting down.
GTATTTGCACTACAGAATAAGAGTTCATTTTCACATATTCCCATCATTTTATCCTTCCCCCCTCCCCCATAGCGTGAACTACCACTGAAGATGTTCTCCTTCAAGAAGCCTACACCAAAGTACAAACTCTTACAGCTGAGGTTTCTGAAGCAATTCACTTTACATGATGAGGTTGGCAGCCCCATGTGCAACCTCCTTTTACGAGATGCCTGAGGTGGCAGTACTTTTCTCAGAGACCCCAACTACAGGGAGCAATATTTCCGTATAAATAATTTTTAAAAAAAAACAGTTTCCAATTTTCCACTGTTTCATTTTCATAGTGAAATCAGCCTACTTTTCTGTCACATTTTTGTTTCAGAATCAATGGACTTTGCATTGTTGATGTTCTTGTATGTGTTTATGCCACAGATTCAGAAATATTTTTTGGCACATACATTGCTCTCAGATATGTCAACAAAAGGTTTGCAGTAAGAACATCTTGATCAATTCAGTGACAAGAAAAATAGTGATCATAAGAACAATGGCTCTTGACTTATGGATGTGAGTCATGGGCAATGACTACAACCCAAAAAGCCAGCTCCAAACCTCAGAAATGAGGTATCTGAGGAAGGTGGTTGAAGGAACAAGAGACATGGTCCATAACTAGAGGATATGTCATGGCCTCAAAACCCAGCCACTGCAGACCCAAGTTGAACAATCCCAACTACAATGGTTTGGCCATGTCTGCAGAATGGGAAAAGACCAGCTACAAAGACAAATACGGGAAACTAAGAGCGAGCAATCCAGATCTTCAGGACTACCCAGAGTTCACAGGGAGGATAACATTAGACAATCTCTCAAGGACCGATGACTAGATTGAAACCAGGCCAGGAGGAAGACAGCTGATAGGATAGTATGGCTCTCTCTCTCTGGTAAAAACCTCTACACCCCAGGGTAGAAGAGGAATGACTAAGTAAATAAGAACAGTAGCAAATGTGAGACTGCACTTAGAGAAACATCCCTCCAGGATGTGGACACGTGCATATATTTTAGCAGCAACATAGGCAAAGCTCTAAGAATGGACAGAAGCATCGCATTAAAGATAAAGAAGGCAAGAGGGACTTTCACATCACTTGAAAATATGTGGAACTGAAAAGACATATCCAGTCCTATATGTAAACAAGGATAATGAACTAAAATTTTTAAGTCTGTCCTATTGTATACATGTGAAAAAGGAAGGACAGAATTTACCCTTAACAAAAAACAAAAAAAAACCACAATGAAAATCACAAATGTTTCATAATGAATCTGTGCACATTCGAAGAGCATACTAGAGCACCCCCTGCATGTCAAGCTGTGTCAGTGCCGGGAAGAGGCAACTATCCCTCAAGATATGCGAGATGCCAAGATTGTAACATTATATAACAATAAAGTAGACAGAAGCGATTGCAACAACTACAGAGGCATCTCTCTTAGTATTGTTGGTATGGTTTTCGCCAGTGCTATCTAAATGCAACTACACAAGTTAGCTGAGCGCATATATCCTGAGTTGCAGTATGGATTCCGAGCTGGTAGGTCAACAACAGATATGATACTTTCTTTCTGCCAACTTTAGGTAAAAATCAAGAGAGCGGGAAAAGCGTTTATATATATTTTCTTTTTAGACCTCACAGAGGCATTCGACCTGGTTAGCAGAGATAGACACTTTAAAATCCTCTTGAAAATAGGCTGCCCCATTAAATTCCTGGAAATGATAAAGTCATTCCCCGAAGACATGAAAGGAACAGTCCAATATGCTGGAAACACATCACAGCCCTTTGCCCTACACAGTGGCATCAAACAAGGCTGCGTCCTAGCTCCGACCTTCTTCTGGATCTTCTTTGTCTTGCTCTTGAAACATGTAATCAGAGTTGCAAATGAAGGAATATGTCTCCACACTAGGTCAGATGGCCCACTGTTTAACCTCGCAAGGCTGAAGGCAAAAACAAAAATTAGAAGGGTCATTATACAAGACTTGTTCGCTGATGACGATGCAATCGCCGCTCAAAGTCAACAGGAGCTTCAGAGCTTGATGAATCGCTTCTCACTAGCATGCAAAGACTTTGGCCTCACTATAAGTCTTAAGAAAACAAATGTGCTGGGTCAGGATGTGGATGTTGCACCAGTTATCTCTATCAATAACTATGAACTGGTAGTGGTGCACCACTTCACATACTTGGGGTATGCCATCAACGACAAACTCTCTGGACACAGAAATTGACAGCCGCATTGGCAAAGCTGCAGCCATCTTTGCCCGCCTCAAAACGCGAGTTTGGGGAAACTCCAAACTCACAATGAAGACCAAAGCTGCGGTACATAACGCCTGTGTCATCAGCATGCTTCTGTATGACAGCGAGACATGGACAACCTATGCTAAGCAAGAAAGAAGGCTCAATACCTCCCATTGACGGTGCCTACGCCACATTCTTGGTATTTCGTGGAAGGACAAAGTGGCAATTGTTGAGGTGCTGTCACATGCTGGCCTTCAAAGCATGCATACACTGCTTAGACAGTGCAGACTACGCTGGTTTTGCCATGTTTGCCGCATGGAAGATGGTCGCATCCCTAAAGATATTTTCTATCGACAACTGTCTGGTGGCAAAAGAAAGGCTGGGCAACCACAGCTGAGGTTCAAAGATGTGTGCAAGAGAGACATGAAGGCACTGGACATAAATCCAGCAGCCTGAGAGGATGAAGCTGTAGATGGCACCAAGTGGTGATGCTCCCTATGGTGCCACCTCAGAATGGGCGAAAAGAAGCTCTAACAAGCAGAAGAGAAAAGAACACGCTGAAAGAAACTCCAAGTAAAAAAGAAGCTGAGGCCTATCACTTCTGGAGCGCATTCCAATAGTCAGTCATGACTGAAGGGGCTGCTGCTGCTATTACTTCTACATTTGAAGGACTAAAATGGTGTGACAAGACAACAAATGTAAACCTGAGGGAAAAAATTCTGACAAATATCAAATGGAACAAGAGGTGAAAAAGGAACACTGGAGGAGAACAGGACACACTAAGAAAGGCATCTGCTGGTATAACAAGGTGTGGCAGTCGCTGTCTATACGACAGATGCAAAGGTGAATATACCTCGCTTACCAGGCATCATTAACCACTCATGCCTGGGGCCATGCGTATCAGAGGTTACTTTTAAAAATTGGTAAGACGTTAGTTGAACCTGTTAATCAGCCTGAAAATTATTTTCAATATAAATGGAGTCAGTAGACATTTTAACCCGGGGTTCAACACCCAATATACAAGTCAGTCATTTCTTGCCCAGTAGTAGATTTCATTACGAGCAAAGAGGTGACTGAACGAAGACGACAGTTCAATAACAGACAGCCATGTTTCACATCAGGGACAATTCTTGACAACACAAAAGTTTTTCTTGAATAAATGAACACTTCTCAATAGCTCAACAGCATTACAGCAGGAGGGGTTTGTTTTCTCTTTATTAAGCTTTCTTTTCTTTTGATTTTCAATATATTGGTTGCAGAATACAAAATGCGATGAGAGATGATAATCTGTGTTCAGAATTGTCACAGGAGCCTGGTACGTGAGTTCAATTTTATCGTTGCGCTTTCTTTTATATGCGACATCTTATACAACTAGTTCAACTTCTTTTCTCTTTTACCAGGTAGATAAGCATCACTGTTCTCGACCTAAAATTGACAGTCTCCATTTGTCCGTCAAAGATTTGCATTCACAGTGGCTGGAATATAGCCAAAAACTATATAATTTCTATAACAGTACCTGGTAATGAGAAACTTTAGTCAGCGAACGTCTAATGTCGATGTATTACAGCTTCTTATGGTTATCATAAATCGGAAATGTTAAACAAGTAATTGATGGCTGCAACTGGCAGGCCTTGAGAGAACTGGCTCTCTACTCACGTGTTAATAAAATTTCCAGAACATATCTTAAAGCCCTATCGATATTTTCATCACTGTTTCATACCAATAAGCCAATGAAGATCATTATCCTACAGTTTTTACTGATGCAGGGTAACGTTTAACATGTCAAAACTACGTTGTTTTTTTTTGCAATGCATCTTGTAGCAACCAGTCGTTTTATAATAAAGAATTATGCTCTTCCAGTATCAGTTTCGAGGCTATTGTATAATATTTTCTAATGATGTCATAGTGAATGCCCATTTAGTAAGGTGGCAAAGTTCTGCTGCCACAAAGGCAGTCCCTATTCTGGAAATCTCTGGGCTGAAGAAATAGTTGAAGACTTCACACACAAAAAGAACAAGAACAGCAAAAAAAAAGAGGCATGAAGGTAGAAATAAAAAGGACAAAGGTGATATGGAAAGAAAAGGAAGAGACCTCCGGGAACGTCACAGGGGTTTTGTCCTATGTTTAATCATTAATTCCAAGTTATCAGCACCAAACCATGATAAAGGTAGTCCCACAGCAGATACTACCGTAGGGGAGTGAAGTGTTGGAGACTTCACCATACTAGGTCCAGCATTGAGGAGGGTGTGACCAGTTCCTTTCCTCACTGTCTTTTCCTTCCCTAACTCAAAGAGCACGAGTCAGGTACCTATTTACAGCTGGGTAGACTAAACCACGATAACACTTACTTTTTTGAGTTCCCGTAAGCACTAAGTCCCAGATCAATGTCCACCCTCATAGGTTTAAGAGGGACAGTACCATCATCTTGTCCACTTTCACGTGCAGCAAATGGATCACTGGAAACAAATACCAAAAACATTAATGTGTAGTCAATCTACCCTTAAATGTAATTTTACCATCCTTTAGTACGTCATAAAATGCATAAACAATAAGCAAAAAGAAGAGAAAACAAACTGTGCTTTGAATAAAATAAAAATGAGCAGAGATAAATGTGAAAAAAGTGGGGAATTCTAAAACAGTTAAAGCTTAAAATAAATAAAGGTTGTCCCATAGCAGATACTGCTGTAGAGGAGTGGCGTGTTACAGCAGGGGTCGGCAACTGGTCAATCATTATCTACCTGTAGATCAAAGGAAAGATTTGGTAGAAAGTTACGTAACGGAGGGGGGAAGAAAAAAGAGAATTTTAAGTCAGGGAAAGTTTGGATTAAGCCGCTCCCACCAGCATTTGAGAGCGTGGTATCCCCGTGACTAAAATATACAAGGCAGCCATCACTTTTGTCAAGAAAGGTAATGCTGAGACATTTTAAAACTTCATTTTACAACTGAAACAGATTCTCCACCAAACTCTGATGACATGATTTTAATCCAGGTAGATCTTGTGAGATCTCAATGTTTCTAAAGCAGATCTCCACATATCCTGGGTAGCCTACCACTTAGTTAGAGACTATACTAGGTCTCAGCTTTATGAGGCAGGCTGACCAGTTCTCTTCCTCGCTGCCTTGGTAAAACTGAATGATTCAGTAACCCCCTTCAGTCATAACTAACTATGGGAAAGAAATTTCCCTTGCTGTGCCGACACCAGAGGGTGAAGCTGGAGTGTTCTCACCAGGGTGCGAGCTTGGGTACAGTTAGACAGAGATCAAACTTTTACCCATGCAGCACATTCCCCAGAATAATGTCTAATCAACATTAGACTGCCTTAGGGACTCTGACTCTGGGTTTATTGCGGAAGCCTTTCCCATAAACGAATATTCCTGCAAGGCAGTGAAGGTTTGAAACCAGAGTTTTTCCTTCTCCTAGATGGGCTTCAAACCAAGAACCATGAGCCCTATCTGCCCGAAGCTGCTGGTTTTAAGGCACCAGTGGCTTGCCCTCGCCCCTTCTCCTGTCAGTGGAAACAGTTCCGCTGGGCTCAAATTGAGCCACATGTGAAGGCTGGGACCTGGGCTTGGTTGTCAGAGTCCGAGCTATGACAACCTTTGGAACTAGTGAATGATTTAAAAAACACTAATACACAGAATGGACAAGTTGAATGGATTAAGTTAAGGACCCAGAGAGAGACATGGAAAATCAGTGTTCTGCAAATGTAGAAAAATGAAGAAAAGCCATGAAAGTAGATAAGAAAGGAAAAGGACTGCAGCACACACAAAAACTTGGTCACATTTACTGACAAAGAAAAAAGAACACAAGCTTACTAATAAAGAAAAAAGAACACAAGCTTACTAATAAAGAAAAAAGAACACAAGCTTACTAATAAAGAAAAAAGAAAACAATGTTACTTATAAAGAAACAAGAACACAAGCTTACTAATAAATAAAAAGAACAAAAGCTTACTAATAAAGAAAAAAGAACACAAGCTTACTAATAAAGAAAAAAAAATCTTGAAATTTCACAAAACCAGTGAAACCTTTCTACTACATAAGTAAGGTCTTACTGTTTACAGTGTAACCTAAACAGCAAGTGATTATAAGATGACACGTCTAGACCAACTCACTGTAAGAGCAGAGTAATCTGGTTTCTGTCCAACTTGAGAGCCTTGATACTATTAGCCACGGGGTCACCGTTTAACTGGGCTTCCTTCACCAAGCTCCATATCTCGGTCCAGTCAATCTGATTGGCCACAGCACTGTTCACAATTAAGATGGCTTGGTCAACCTACAGAAATACAGGCCGGCCAGGGTGATCTTTGATAACATACTGGCTATATGTTTTATTAAATAAAATTAAGCCCAACACCTGCCATTAAGGAAGGTGGGTACATGGGAACATAAAAGCCCACGTACAGCTAGAAGGTAGAGTCATACATCATCATCAACATTTTCCTTTTTGCTCCTTATGGATCATGGGGCCACAGTTGAGCTGGACTCCTTGCAGGAAACTTGCACCAAGCATTCACATGCTCTTGTAGCGGTGATTTCTGTAGCATGTTATTTTACATGATGAGGTTGCCAGCCTCACGTAAACCTCGTATTAGTGACATTTGCATGACATGCTTGATGCAGCAGAAGTCCTAGTCTGTCTTTGGAAACATACTAGGACGGCTTTCTATTTTTGCAGATAACCTATGTCTTCTGTCATACAAACTGCAGGACAAGACCAGCAGATAAACAGCAAAAGCAGCAAAAACAGGGCAACACATCAATGTAAATAAAACCAAAGAAAATGAGAATTTCCAATAGATAAACACATCTAATAAACATCAATGGTCAGATGGCTATTTAAGAAGTGCACAGCTTTACCAACTTGGGAAGAAAACTTGACAAAGAAGGGGACAGAAATCAGGATGTTGATTCATTCATTCACCACCCTTCAGCTCCCCAAGGAGCATAAGCCTTCAATAAACTTATGCCAAGTCTTCCCGTCCTGTGCCATCTGCTCAAGGTCTACCCATGTCTTCCTCATTCTCTTCTCTGTGTGTTCTTTGGTGTCCCTCCACCTCTCTTACCCCGAGGATTCCAGAACAAGGACTACCTTGTAATACTATCAACAGGTTTCCTCAGTGTGTGTCCTATCCATTGCCAGCATCTTCTTCTCATCTCTTACTCCACTAGCACTTGTCTGGTTCACACCATCAGTTTCTCATTGGTGATATTATCAAACCATTTCAATTCTTCTATTCTACGCAAGCACCCATTAATGAAAGTCTGTAGTGCCCTCGTTGTTGTTTTTCTCCATGTTTCACAGCCATACAATAGGACTGACTTGACATCTGAGTTGAAGATTCTGATTTTTGTGTTGGATATCAATACCAGGATAAATAAAGCAAGATTTATCTTTGAATCTCTCTGACAAGTACTAAAATCTGTCATGTTCTATGACTGAGAAATGTGCCATGTCAACAAGAATATCGGGTCGAACCTCCAGACATTCACAAAAGGATGCCTCTATCACATCTGCTCTATCGAAAGGCCAGATGTAATAACACAAAAAGACTTGTAGAACAGAACTGGACAACAATCAGTACCGCTAAAGACACCCTCTGGAAATAACCAAGCAGTAATAACCTGGCACGCCATTAACTGGAACTCACAGGGGAAAATAAGAGTGGGGAGACCATAGAGAACACCAGTGAAAGAGGATGCCAAAGAAACTGGGAACTGGGCACATCTGGAAAAAAAAAATGACCTGAAAGAGAAATCATCGGAGAACAAACATTGCAGCTCAATGTTCCACACAAAATGAAAAGTATTGATCAAGAAGGAGAATATGTTTGAAGTCTTTCATGTACACTTTCAATCATATTACTTAATTTCTAAGGAATTCCAAATTATGGGTGTGTCCTATGTATATTATATATATATATTTTTTAAAGTCTATGTAGAAATTATACAACTGGTGTGCAAAGCTCAATTTTTTTCTAAAAAACATCTGGCCCCAAGACCTGCTTTCTGAAATCCTTACACACCCTTAAAAGGTTTTAATTAAAATCTGTGAAGTATTTATTTTTTTTGCACTTTTAACTCAAATTGAATGTAACTTTTATACAAAAGAATCAAAGAAACTTACCAGAGCTAAGTTCATTTCAATCATTTGTCCACGATGTATATCAGACTCCTGTAGGGAAAAATTTTTTTTCAACAATCAGTACATTTAATCATAGATAATAAAGCTTCACATTTAATATTATAGACCAGCATGGTCCAACTGCAGTCCTGCGGGCCAAATGTGGCCATTAAAAAATTGTTTTGTGGCCCACGCTCATACAAAAAAATGTTTGTTTAATTATATGGTATAATTAATCATTTTGAGATTAGACTCAAACCATCCACTGCAAAGCAATGTTTTACTGCCTGCAGTCAGCATCTGAAACCGTTTGACTGACATAGATATCGCTGGTTAAAGAAACTCCACACCCCACCTTCCCAAACATCCCATTAGGAGGTAAGAATAAAACTAAAATTATTTCAATAGAAATTAAATGCTCATTATAATTTTTATTGTATTTTATTTTTAATTTTGCACTCTTCGATTTTCATCCATTTTTCTACTACTACTACTTAGTCGTTCCTCTTCTACCATGAGGTGTAGAGGTTTGTAAGAGAGAGCGCCACACTATTCTATCAGCTGTCTTCCTCCTGGCTTGGTTCCATTCTAGTCCTCGGTCCTTCAAAGATTGTCTAATGTTGTCCTCCCAGTGGACTTTGGGTCGTCTTGGAGGTCTGGATCCCTGGCTCTTAGTTTCCCATGCTTGCCGAGGTAGTCGATCTTCTCCCATTCTGCAGACATTCATCCATTTTTCACTGAGCTTTTATTTTAAATAATTCTTTTATCATGAATGGCCCGCAAACTTTACATTTTTGGTTTATGTGGCCCTCGGGGTAAAATAAGTTGGACCACCCTATTATAGACTATGAGTGTAACTGCAGTAAAGACGTGGTGAGTGTTTATAAAAAAGAAGTAGAAAAAGGTACTGCACATTACTACGACAACAAAAACAAAGGAAACTGGTTTTTTTGTCCTAGTAAGATGCATTACCCAATTTTTTATAAAAAAAATAAACACATCCTTAATATTACAACCAACCTTGTTTTAAGACTGAAAGAGGGAAAGGATACATGATACCACCTAAAGGCTGTTCAATTACTAAGAGTTCATGGATGAAGAATCTCCTTACGTGACAACAAAACCATAGCACATAGTATACATTTGCAACATGTAGCTAAAGGGGGTTTCTGATAAGACATCGAAAGAATGGGACTACTGCTCGTGTAGGCAGGTCGTACAAGGTGATTAATGAGGTTGTGCATGGGGTTGGCAACCTCATTATGTAAAAAAAATGACTACAGAAACCACTGCTGCATGAGCAAGTGGATGCTTTGTGCAGGCTTCTTGTCAGGGGGCTGGCTGCATTGGTTGCTCCGTGCTACATAGGGGGTGAATAGGAAAATGACGATTGCACACATGTGATGTATGTGACCATATCCTCCCTGTGCTCTGCTATCTGGCAGAAGTGATAATCATTTCTCACTGACTCTGATACAACCACATATGTGTGTCACAATCTGCAGTCCCACCATATCAGTGACCAGTGTCAACAAATCTTTCTCCTGCTCAGTTTATGTCTCAGAAATGTGGATTTATTTCATAAATAGTGACGATAGAAAAAGCTATGGAAAAACAAGGTTTGAAAACAGCAATGAAAGTATAACAGACAAATAGACTGAAAGCACTATGAAACCAGCTACAGGTCACTGAAAAATCATAATGGATGGCATTGTTGTCAGAAATGACCAACAGGATGACAATGGCAGGAACATCAAGAATCCGAACTGAAGTAATCTGTTGGTGTGCGACAAAGCAATATTTTCCAACCATTTTTCCCTTGCATACGGACACAAGCCTACCCTTCTCTGACACAGTTTGTTGGTTACGATATTGGATGTGTGAGAAAGGTACAATCTGTGTGCTGACACATGTAGTTGTCTAGCTGTGTGATAAAAGTCCTCGCAGATTGCAGTCACCTCTAAAGCAATTAACAACTCAGGTGTTCAGTCCCAAGAAACACTGTAATGAAATTTGTACTGAATTGCCATTTGTGGAGCTCACTGCTCTAATTATGAAGCAGAAAAATGCTGCCATTCAAAAAACCCTGCTTAAGATCTTTGAGCTTTTTGAGAATAACGAAACACAACCAAATGACATCGTAATCTTTTCAGATTCACAAGCAGCCCTTCGGGTCATACAGGACTGGAGAATAAGCTCAACAGACACTACCCAAAAAATCATAGAAATGTGTCACAAGCTTAAAGGTCTACAAAGAATTGACATTTTCATGCAGTGGATTCCTGGACATGTAGACATTCCCATACTTGAAGTGGCAGATAAATAGCAAAAAGAGGAGCATCAATTCCACAAACTGAACAGCCAGTCAACATACTACAGCAAAACAAATAATTAAAAACAACTGAAAAGAGAACTGGCTGAACACCTGGGCAATGGCTAAAACAGGAAGATGGCTCTTCAAGCATCTAAGAAAGATGCTATAAATCATTATGGACGTAAACATTAAATACAAATTTTTCATATTACGAACAGGGCTCTGCTTACTTAACTCTCACATTAATAGAATTGACCCAAAAAAAAAAACAGTTCAAACTGTAGACACTGCCAACACCCATATGAAACAGTGGAACACCACCTGTTGCTTTGCCCAACACTGCAAGAGAAAAGACTACTCCTCCTAACAAAGAACCCAACCATTGAAAATACCCTAGACCTGAACAAACTAATCAGAACTCCACAGTTTCGTATTATTGCATCAAAACCGCCAAGAGCGAATGCTCAGTGATGGTGGATCAAAGACAATACAAGACTGAATTGCCAAATGGATGCAGATAAAGCAGTGTTCCACTGAACAAATAATACTGATACCTTGGACAGCAGGATTAAATAATGCTCTGTAATTTGAATAATCATGTGACACCACATATTCCAGCTTCTAAACTACTGAAGCTATCACATAATTAAACAAATGAATTGTAACATTTGTAGTACTATTCCTCTAATTTCCAGAATTGTTCAGACCCTGAAAACTGAGCCAGCTCACTCAAAACTCAGCTAGCAACTCTCTTAATTCATATTCTCCACTGAAAACCCAATCACTCAGAACTCCACTCTCACATGATTTTCACCAACAATTTTTCCCTTGCGATGTCAGACCTGAACAGTATTCATTCTAACTCTCCACACACAAGCATACAAAATAATAGTATATCTTTTACATACGTGACCTCTCCATTCTTCACCGGTAAACACACACAATCATCACGTGACAAATATAGTAAATGCAAACAAGTCACATACATATACTCCTAAATTTATGAAAAAAAAAAGGTTCATTCATACACAACGATGTGGTGAAAACACAATTACGAAGGCTCTACCTTGTTTTTTGTATGCATGAATTTCATATAGTTTATGTCTATCTGTAGATTATAGTGTAAGAATTTCATATAATTTATGTCTATTTGTATTTTTTTAAAGAGACATTGACATAGAAATGAGTGGAGGACTCCAATTACTTGGTCCAGCTTTCAGTTCCACCTCCTTTTGACTGACGTGTACTAGGCTTTTCAGAACAAATGTTTCCTATCACTTCTAAAAAATTTATTTCACCTATATCAAAAGGATTTTTACATTCTACTCAGTATGATGAATAATATTTTCAGTTAAGCTGTCTAAAAACTTGCTTCAAAACTAGATTTTAATATTATAATTTCGAAGCATTTTCATGCACCGTTAGGAGATCATTCAAATCTGTGGTACATGTTAAGGTAGTCCCTTAGAGGAGTAAAGTGTTCGAGACTTCATTATACTAGATTCAGCTTTATGAGGTAAAGTGACCTGTTTCCTTCCTCGCTGCCTTTGCCTTATCTAACTCAAAAGCATAGTCAGGTGGCATTTGTACATCTGCTTAAAAAACTGCATAACATACGTTCGGTTAAAAAAAACAAAACAAATAAGCTATAATGGCAAGAGACATAAAATAATGAAAAGATAGCACTGTAATAATAAAATCCAAATGATTTAATAGTAAATTTAAATAAAGGTCCATACCTGCTCTTTTTGCAAACCCTCTATTCGTTTTTCATTGTCCCTCTTTACATGATCCAGTTTTTTTAAGATTGTCTTCTCCTGAGGAAATCAAAGAATATTCATTATGTCAAATAATGAAGAATTTACATAACTTAATGAAGAATTTACAGGACCTAATGAGGAATTTACATAACCTAATGAAGAATTAAACACAGCCTAAAAAGGAAGCATAAAGAAAAAACAGTTATTTGGAATTATAGTTATAAATAATGAACATATATGAGAAAGAAGGTTCCAAAGGTTGCTGTAGCCGGGAGTTGTAGAGAGGATAAGCTCTCACTTCAGATAAATACTTCTATGGCACGCGCCTCAAATAGCCTCTGACAACCAAGCTCAGCTCCTGGCCTTCAAGTGTGGCTCATTATGAGCCTGGTGGAACTGTTTCCACTGACGTGAGAAGGGGCGAAGGCAAGTCACTGGTGCCTTAAAACCAGTAGCTTCAGGCAGATAGGGCTCGGGATCCTTGGTTGGTAGCCTACCTAAGAGAATGTAAAACTCTGAATTCAAACCACTGCCGCCTAACGGGAATGTCCATTTATGGGAAAGGCTTCAGGAGTAAACCCTGAGGAAAAATCTGGAGTTGGGAGTCCCTAAGGCAGTCTAATGTTGATTCAACATTATTCTGGCAACTCCTGCGACATGGCCGGTACCAAACTGTATCAGCTACTGTCATTCCTTTGGATCTACTGGCAGCATGGGCAACAGCTTGATCTCCATATAACTGTGCCCAAGCTCGCACCTTGGAGAGGACACTCCAGCTTCACCCTATAGGTGTCGGCAAAACACGGGAAGTAGCAGTTACCGCTTATAAGCATCTTGCCCAATTGGCGTAGGGCATGGTGCCAGGGGCTACTCCCAACAGTGGGAGAAGTTCTAGGATCTCACTGAACAGCTTAACCCACTTCAAGCTGGGCAGCCTGCAGTCAATTAAGTCTTGTCCCACCACTGTCTGCTTTCCCCATTGGGTGCATGAGGATTAGGGTCAAACCCACACTGTGGACAGAAAATTTTGCACCAAGCAACTATTGAAAAACCAGAAGTAATAGAAATAAGCACCCTATCAGATCGGGACTATGTTGACTGAACTATCTGAAAACCTACAGGACATAAACAATATCAGGAAGACAGCCGTAATCAATGATGAACTCAAACCACTTCAGGTGGATATAGCTGCACTTTTAGAAACATGCCTGGCAGGCTCAGGAATGGTGAGCGAGAAGGACTACACATTTTATTGGCAACGGAAAGACCTTAATAAAACTAGAGAACACGGAGTAGGTTTTGCAGTAAAAAAATCTCTAACTAAAATGGTTGAACCAGGTGAGAATGGATCAGAACGCCTGTTAACGCTCCGCCTGCAAACTAGTGCAGGTCCTATCACCCTTGTCAGTGTGTATGCACCTACTCTGTACTCTGCCTCAGAAGCTAAAGATGAGTTCTATGAGAATCTAGCAGCAGTCATCAAAAGCACACCTAGGCAAGAACAGCTTGTTCTCCTTGGTGACATTAACGCTAGAGTGGGTGCTGATAATGTTTCATGGCTTTCATGTCTGGGCAGGTTTGGTATTGGCAAGATGAATGAAAATGGACAACGACTCTTGGAGTTGTGTCACAAGGCTGAAGGCGAAAACAAAAATCAGAAGGGTCACTATAAGAGACTTGTTATTCGCTGATGATGCCGCAGTCATCACTCAAAGTCAACAGGACCTTCAGAGCTTGATGAATCACTTCACTCAAGCATGCAAGGACTTTGACCTCACAATAAGTCTAAAGAAAACAAATGTGCTGAGTCAGGATGTGGGTGCTGCACCAGTTATCACTATCGATAACTATGAATTGGCAGTGGTGCACCACTTCACATACCTGGGGTCTACCATCAATGACAAACTCTCTCTGGACACAGAAATTGACAGCTGCAATGGCAAAGCTGCAGCTACCTTTGCCCGCCTCACATCACGTGTTTGGGGAAACTCCAAACTCACAACGAAGACCAAAGCTGCGGTATATAACGCCTGCATCACCAGCACACTTCTATATGGTAGCGAGACATGGACAACCTATGCTAAGCAAGAAAGAAGGCTCAATACCTTCCATCTACAGTGTCTACGCCACATCCTCGGCATTTCGTGGAAAGATAAAGTGACAAATGTCGAGATGTTGTCACGTGCCAGCCTTCAAAGCATGTAAACACTGCTTATACAGCGCAGACTATGCTGGCTTGGCCATGTCCGCCGCATGGAAGATGGTTGCATCCCGAAAGATATCTTCTACGGACAACTGGCAGATGGCAAAAGAACAGTTGGGTGACCACAGCTGAGATTCAAAGATGTGTGCAAGAGAGACATGAGGGCACTGGCCATAAATCCAGCAACCTGGGAAGATGAAGCTGCCGATCGCACCAAGTGGCGATGCTGTCTGCAGCTCCCCCTCAGATTGGGCGAAAAGAAGCTCACACAACAAGCAGAAGAGAGGAGAAAACATCGAAAGGAACACCCGGAAAATAAACTGCTGAGGGATGTCACCTCAGGGGTGCATTCCCTAGTCAGTTACGACTGAAGGGGCTATTATTATTATGAGAAAGAAACTCTGGACATTTTTCTAAGTTCTTTTTCTTCTTCATTCACTCTCAAATACCACATCCACCTCTCTTATAAAGCTGGCAGTTCGTCTCAGGCTTCGCACCATACAGTTTCTCACTATACAGGGTTGGATGAGTAAATGAGACAGTGAGAAAGAAATCAGAAAAACTGACAGAGTATGAATCACATACATTTTCCCAAAACAAGAAATTTGTTTTAAAATTCATGCTTAAAAAAAAAAAATTTACAAAAAATTTTTTTTTTTAAAATTATGTCTACAAGTTGTAAAGATGCTTACCTGTTGAATTATCTTCATATCCAACCGCTGACTCTCAATTTTAGAGAAGAACTCATCAGTAGCCTGTAAGAAGGAACACACAGACAATGTCTAATGTAATAAAATTATTTCACATCAAGTTACATATCATGAAAAAAAACAAAAAACGTACAATATAACTTTTTGGCCCAACTTCCTTTTCATTTGAATTGTGTACCAGAACAACTCTGGGAAGGTAAAAGGCAGCTGGCGTGATGCTGACCACATCACTCCTATTGTGCCGTATGGTCAAGAAAATATGGGCCTAACACCATACAGGCCTCAATAGGCATGTAATGGGATTCTTTGCCTTTTTTTTTTTACCTTTTCCTTTTATTTCTTTCATGCTTTTTTTTTTTTAACTAACTAATGTATCATCTCCAGCACACTATTCTCAAAAATGACTGCGAGACCAATAGTCACCTTCCATAAGGAACCAAACTCAACTAGATGTTGAAACAATGTGTTTAGCTGAACAATCACTGATTTCAGAAACGGTAATAACTTTGAAACAATCAGAGAAATTCGGCACAATACAAACATCACATGGAAGATGATTACTGGAAGCCACTGAGATGCAATTTATTAGAAAGATTATGAAAGTATCATGGATGGCTAAGAATTCTAATGAGGTAGCAATGAAAGATACTGGAAAAAATAGGCAAATCATTATGAAGATAAAGATGATAATACTAATGTGTAGGCCATGCTCTGATAAGTGGAGAACTGGAAGAAAAGATAATGAGAAATCAGGGCAAGAAAGGACAGAAGAGGAGAAAATATTAGATGGTACATGGTATCGGAGGACGTAACACACAGAACTCATAGACAATACCAGAGACAAGAAGTTGTGAAGAAAAATGATTGATGACTATAATGATGGCGGTAATTTTTCAGACTTCTTCTTCTTGCGATCGCATCTTTGATGATTACACCGTCAGACGAGTTCTCATGATGAATTCGACTGTTGTTTGAAGTTCCTCTTTAACTCCATATAGCTTTGAGTTTAGTGTTGAGTCATTGGGCCAGTATATCTTTCTTAACTGGTCATACAGAGGACAGTCCTGTAGAACATTCTCAGCAGTTTGTTCGTTTAATCCACATGTGCACAGTGGTGAAGCAGACAATCGTAGCTTGTGCATGTGTTTATTCAGTTTGTTATGCCCTGTCCTGAGTCGAAAAATAGTTATCTGTCCCTGCCGGTCGAGAGTGTGATAGTCGTCTTTGGGTTGGTTCTGTTCTCTTCTGATAGTCTGGATAGCTCTCTTTTTCTCAGAGTATGTGACTTCATTATCTTCTTGTTCACATTCTCCTCCCTTTTTTGCAAGTTTATCTGCCTTTTCATTTCCGGGTACACCACAATGAGATGGTACCCACTGAAGTATGGTTCTCTTTTTGGCAGCTACCTTGTTTAGTTCATTTCTCAGATGCGGAAGTTTACCACCCTTGAGAGCTTGCAGGACAGACAGTGCATCTGTGAGGATGACTACCTGGTGGCAGTCAGAGTTGGTGTTATAAATCATATTTGCAGCTTGCTCTAGAGCTTGAACCTCAGCTGTATAGTTGGAACAGAATTTACCAGTGGGAATGTGCCTAGTCTCATAGTGGTTGTCAGGATATGAGATAAAGATACCGGCACCTCCATTCCTAACAGCATTAGTTGCTGATCCATCTGTATAGGCATGTATCCATGATTGATCGGGATAGCTTTCTTGGATCATACTCAATGTAGCAGTTCGTTTTTGCAGATCATTATACTCGCATCCACTTGTGAGACCACTGACTGATGTATTAATTTGGAGGGCACTGCTGGCCTGTTCCCATGGTACAGGGTATAGGGTGGGCTTCAGTGGTGTTGTCTTCATGGATAGGTCTTCTTGATGCTGTCTTATAAGTCTTTTCCCCCGATGCACAAAGCTGCTACGCTTTAGACGTCCCAATGCCAGATCATCTAGTCTTGCCTTCATTGGGTGCATTGGCATACTGTTGTACTTTTCCATCTGGATCATGGTTTTTGTGTCTCTTCTATGGGACAATGTCTGTAATCCAGCAACCTTCTGCATCTCTGTTATTGGTGCTGTTTTCATGGCTCCTGTAATGAGCCTGAGAGCTTGATTTTGCACCTTGTCCAAAGACTGCAGATGTGAGTTAGCAGCTGATGACCATGCTGCTGAGCTAAACTCTAAGTGTGGTCTTATTACTCCATTATAAATCTTCTTTAGATTTCGTTCATTTGCTCCCCAGTTGGTACCTGCTAATTTTCTGAGTATGCCTAGTCGTCTTCGGGCCTTTCCTTCTGCATTTTCAATATGCTTATTCCATGTAAGCCTTTGGTCAAATGTCACCCCAAGATAGGTGGGGTAGCTTTCTTCCTTGATCACGGTTGTCCCTAGGTGTATGTTAGCTGATTTGTCCTTGGGGGCGAGGGAGAACAGTGTTGTGGAGGTTTTGTCTGTGTTTATTGTGATAAGCCATTTCTCTGCCCATGACACTAGCATGTCTGCTGCCCGCTGCATTCTATAATTTGCTGTGGTGACATTTTCATCAGCGCACCAGAGTACTAGGTCATCTGCATATAAGGCAGCTTTCACTCCTGCAGGGAGATCTTTCACCAGGTCATTGATGTAAACAAGGAAGAGTGTTGGGGAAATTACTCCTCCTTGAGGTACCCCCTGATGGAGCAACACTTTTCTGCTCTGCAGACTGTCAAGAGTGACTCTAGTTCTCCTGTTATGCAAGTATGACTGGATCCATTTCATCATGTTGCCTTGGATTCCACTTCTCCTAAGTTTTGCAATGAGGCCATCTTTCCACACCTTGTCAAAGGCCTGCTTGAAGTCGACCCAGATCGTTAGGACCTTTTTCTTCTCCTGGAAGGCATCTTCTATTGCTTGAGACAAGTAAGTAACTTGGTCTTCTATACTGTAGCATTCTCTAAATCCAGCTTGTTCCGGCACCAGAATCTGCTCAGACTCTAAATACCATTTCAATCTGTGGTTGACTATTCGCTCCATAGTCTTCCCAACACAGCTTGTGAGACTGATTGGCCGGTAACTTGCAGCCTCGGTCTTACATTTCCCTTTCTTTAGTATGGGTATTGTGATGGCTTCTCTCCATACTTGGGGTACCGTTCCTTTCAACCAGCTGTGGTTGAATATCTCAAGCAGTTTTGTCTTTGCTGCTGAGCTCAGATTTACTAGCATTTCGTTGCTGATTTTGTCTGGGCCAGGTGACTTTTGAAACTTAAGCTTGGAAATAGCCTTCTGTAGTTCTCCTAGTGTGATGGGTTCCCTCATTGGGGCAGGAGTATCTGTCTGTCCCATGGTTGCCAGTATTTATTTTCTTATCTCTCTCTGATGATCTATGTTAATGGGTAAGTTGCTTTCTGAACTGTATCTTCTAGCAAACAAGTCTGCAGCTTGTTTTCCTCTGAAAAGTTTGCCACCTTCATCCAATGTGATAGTCTGCCTAGGTGAGGAACGCTCTTCATTTAGAGACTTGACTAATCTCCAAAGTTTCCTGCCGTCTTTCTCAAGGTTCAGCGATGCCGTTTTAGTTCTCCAGCTTTTCCGTTTTTCTTCTAGCTTTGTTCTCTGAAACTCTGCTACAGCCTTTTTCCATTTGTTGTGAGTTTCAAGTGAAGGCTGAGACTCTGCGTCCTTTCTAGCCCTGTCCATAGCTTCCTGACGTTCTTGGAGTGTGCTGGACCAGTATGGTATGTAGTTACGCCGGCATCCTTTGGGAATGGTTTCTTTTGCAGCTTGTAGTATGCATCTGTTGAAGTCTTTTACCACTTCATTAATGTCTCTGTTCTGTACCTTGAAGGTAGACAGCAGCGTGTTCACCTGATGCCTGAATAAACCCCAGTTGGCTTTTTTGTAGTTCCATCTTGTAATGGCTGGGCCTGTACTGAGAGTTGCACTCTGGACAGTAAGAAAGATTGGGCGATGGTCGCTTCCCCCTAGTTGGTCTCCTACTTCTCTACTAATAGATCCAGCTATATCTGGTGTGGAGAAGGCAAGATCTGGTGTTGAAGTTGTGTGCCATCCTCTGGAGTAGAAGGTAGGAGTATCTGTGGCATTATTGACTAGGATTAGGGAGTGATCATCTTGCCAAGTTTCAACCTCTTCACCTCTGTGATCCAGATGGTTATAGCCCCAGCTCTGGGAGTGGCTATTAAAGTCTCCAACTGCTATAAAGTTGGTGGCTGGTACCTGTATAGAGCTGAGACTCAGGGGTTTGTTGTTCGGACAGTAATAGTTCAGGAGTTCTATTTCCATCTTGTCTACCTTTATCTGCAACAGCTGATATTCTGCTCCATCCATGAAGGTTTTCCTTTCGTGTGCAGGAATGTTATTCCTTACAAGAGTAAGTACTCCTCCTTTTCGTCTATCTTTTCTGTCGGATCTGAAGCATTGATATCCCCTTATTTTAAAGGTTTGATCTGCTTTCAAGTGAGTCTCTTGGATACAGCAAACACTGACTTGCTTCTCATACAAGATGTTTTCCAGCTCTGTCTTTTTGCTGTATCCAGCCTGCTTGCTGTTCACTCCCTCTGCATTCCAGTGCATCATGACAAGTGGCACTCTGGGTTTCTCTTTTTCTGTTTTGTTTTGGTCAGTAGTTCTCCTCCGCCGTCTGCTGACTCCACAAGACGGTCTAGAGGGTCCTCCAGTAGCTGAGGGTGGGCTCTGTCGAGGCTCAGAGCCCGGCACTGCACCTGCCTGGTGGAGCTCCACAGGGCGAGCACCAGTACGAGATTTATTTGACGGTGTACTCTCCATAGAAAAAAAAAAAGCGAGTTGCGTGATACTGTGGTTTCCGGTGCGCCTTCTGGCCCAGTATCTATGACTTTAGCACCTGTTCAACGGGAGAGTGGGCTCATCCCTAATCTGTTTATGTTCCCAGTAGTAGACTATTCGCAAGCAGCCTGGGGGTGTCACTGCTCTGCGCGGACCTTGTTTACCGAGGCGGCGTCCGAGCTCGTATGGTGAAAATATGGTTGCGTTATCTTCAAAATAGCCCTGTCTTTCCCATGGCTTTTCTGCCATCCTGCAACTTTGAGTTAGGGAGTTCTGAGCTCCAGTCTCTTTCCCAGGCATTTTATCCTGGCCTGGCACGCATACAGAGGACCCCACTTCTGGTTCTAAGTTAGCAGTTGGGGATAGGTGGGGTAGCACACTGTGCATTCCCCGTCATCCAGGGGGCTCTCCAACTATGCAGAGCTTGCACAATGCTGTGCTCTGGTTCTGGGCTCTCCCAAGGAATCCTCACGTCCTGCACAGAGCCACTTCCAGATACCCACCACCTGCCAACCCTCCATTGTAGAAATCTCCTGCATGCGGCCATCCAGTCAAGAGCCAGTATTAAGTCTGGTGCCCAAGTGATCCCCCCAAGCTCAGTGTGCAATGCTGGGTTCTCATCATGCTGCAACACAGGGGGGATTGTGATGCTCAGCCATCTCTCTCAACTCTGCACCGATAAGTGACATCGGGGACTTAACTGTGCCTCAGTACTGGGAGGCCCCGTTTCCGGGTACACCACACACAGCCAATTGAGGCAACGGTCGCCGTGGGCGTGTCTTCAGTGGGGAAGTTGTGGAGTCTTCCTGTCCATGTTCTTGCACATCCTAACACTGCCCGCAAGACATCGGAGGTTTGGAGAGTGGCCTTCTCTGCTTTTTTGAGCCGGGGTGGGCTCCCCGGGCAAGTCTCGATGGGGATCGGGACGTGTCCACGCGCCAGTGGGCCCAGCATCGGCCGCATCTGATGGAGGACTTGCTCTGCCAGGTTTGAGTTAGTAAATTCCAACTTTGTCATCTTCATGGCATTGTGATGCTGGGGTGCCTGTGGATTTCCTACCGCCCCGGGTAGAAGCCAGAAGTGTACTGTGCCAGCTCTGGGGGAGATAAAGGGGGTGTTTCTGCGTCTCCTTGTGATACGTAGCCAAGGTAGGGCTCACAGTGCTCTTTCCCCGCCACCAAATTGCCTGCTGGTTACGCCGAGTTCTCCGAGGCTCTAGGCATGTGACCAAGAGTTGAAGGCAATAGGATCGTCACGTCCTGAGTCTCTGTGCCTGTACGATGGGTTCCGATCTTCAGGGAGCAGTCCACACTCGTTCCCACTCCCAAGACTTGTTCAGTATCCATCTGGCTCCTTCCCACCCACAGAGGGCGTGTACGGTGTAGTGCACCAGTTTTATTATCGAGGTTTGCTCCTCTAGATCCGTTGTGTTTAGCCTGAGGATTCGCACCCTCAGTTACCAGGACTACCTCGAGGAGGGTGTGGCTCTTCACCACGCACAACGATCTTGGGGTATGAGAGGTTTTGCTAGGCCAAGAGACTAACACCGCAATGGTCGCTCCTTTCATGAACAAGAATTCACTAGGCCTAGGGTGAAGCAAGGGGGGAAACCCACTACCCACAACACCAGCACATCATACCCCCTGTCTGTAAAAGACTTTGCCCCATTTTTCAGACAAATTTCTATATATGTGTAACAGGAATAATAACAAAATAACAACACTTAAACATGTAATAAACAGTTGGAGTCAAGTGGCTACACCATACATTAAAACAGTCAGTAAATGTAATACTGGAGCTTCATCATCACCATACATTACAACAGTCAAGTATAATGTATAGTGGGAGCAACATCACACATTACAATAGTCAATTACACTGTACCGAGAGAGCTAAACTACGTATTACAACAGTCAAGTATACTGTGTAGTGGGAGCAACATCACACATTACAATAGTCAATTACACTGTACTGAGAGAGCTACACCACATATTACAACAATAAAGAACACGATGTTGTTTTCACCGTAGTCCTCACCTGGTCAAACCTGTCAAACTCTGCAAAGGTCATTTTACTGTGCTGCCGATACAGATAAGGATGGAACTCTTCATACCTGTAAAGAACATTATGAAGGAAGTTGAACATCAACACACAAACATTTCACAAATAATAGCAATATTTTTATATATCCAGGTCAATATCTATTCAGCAGTGGTGTGTATGTATGAACATTTTATTTGTTTAACTTACGCTTCTTCTTCTTCTTTGATCCTTAATCATTAATGTGGAAGTCTGAGGGTGAACGAGATGTCATGAATCTAGAGCTGACTACTGCCTTTAACAGAGTCATTAATGTGGAAGTCTGAGGGTGAACGAGATGTCATGAACCTAGAGCTGACTACTGCCTTTAACAGAGTCATTAATGTGGAAGTCTGAGGGTGAACGAGATGTCAGGAATCTAGAGCTGACTACTGCCTTTAACAGAGTCATTAATGTGGAAGTCTGAGGGTGAACGAGATGTCAGGAACCTAGAGCTGACTACTGCCTTTAACAGAGTCATTAATGTGGAAGAGGGTGAACGAGGTGTCAGGAACCTAGAGCTGACTACTGCCTTTAACAGAATCATTAATGTGGAAGTCTGAGGGTGAACGAGATGTCAGGAACCTAGAGCTGACTACTGCCTTTAACAGAGTCATTAATGTGGAAGTCTGAGGGTGAACGAGATGTCAGGAACCTAGAGCTGACTACTGCCTTTAACAGAATCATTAATGTGGAAGTCTGAGGGTGAATAAGATGTCAGGAACCTAGAGCTGATTACTGCCTTTAACAGAGTCATTAATGTGGAAGTCTAAGGGTGAACGAGATGTCAGGAACCTAGAGCTGACTACTGCCTTTAACAGAATCATTAATGTGGAAGTCTGAGGGTGAACGAGATGTCAGGAACCTAGAGCTGACTACTGCCTTTAACAGAGTCATTAATGTGGAAGTCTGAGGGTGAACGAGATGTCAGGAACCTAGAGCTGACTACTGCCTTTAACAGAATCATTAATGTGGAAGTCTGAGAGTGAACGAGATGTCGGGAACCTAGAACTGACTACTGCCTTTAACAGAATCATTAATGTGGAAGTCTGAGGGTGAATGAGATGTCAGGAACCTAGAGCTGACTACTGCCTTTAACAGAATCATTAATGTGGAAGTCTGAGGGTGAACGAGGAAGGAGGGAAAAAAGAAGAAAAGACTTGCTGACAACTACTGTCATATCTTTTTTTTTTTTTTTTTTTTTAAAAGAGACAAAGGGAGCTAACAGATATATAACACCCAAACGGGCATTACCCACTGTAAAAAGAAGTAATATGTGGGAGAATGTCCTGTGTTGTTCCTGGCTGGGTCTTTGATGAGACAAATAAAGAATAGGATTACTGCTCCCTGAGGCATGTCTTACAAGGCAACTAATATGAGGTTGTGCATGAGGGCTGGCAAGAGCATGTGAATGCTAGGGGGGGAGCTTCCTGCAGGGAGGACCAGTTGCAACTGGTAGCTCCGTGCTCCACAAGGAGCAAAAAAGAAAAATGATGATGATGTTGAGAATGGCGAACAGACTGTTTGATGAATACCACTGTGGCGACTATATGTCACAATCGCCACTTGAAAGATGCTGGGGAAAAAACAGGTTTAGATTGATGATAGTTGTAGTTTCATTTAAATCTCTTAGTTTTCAAGACCATTGTGTGTTTTTGTATACAGATAGTCCGCGACCCATGATGACTTGACATATGCCGGTCATGAAAAAAAAAAATTAATTAAAAATTAATATTTTTACTGGGGAAAATGCTCCAAACCCCCCCCCACTTCCGTTTTCAACCTAAAGGCCCTTCTTTTGGCATGTTCTAAGGGGCATTTATGGCTTGGGATAATGTGCTCAAAGAAGAGGAGTTCTACTGCACTGAACTTTAAAAACATTGAATTGGTTTGATTACAAAACAATAATGATAATTTCCACTGGACGTGATATAACATCCTCAGTCTTCACACATCAGTCTCCATTGTTCATTTGCATTATAAGTGTGTATACTGTTGTGTGTGTGTGTGTGTGTGTTTATGTTCAGACTGTAACAGATACTTAATTTGTGTTTGTGGCTGTTGTGTACCACATTTTGTACCCGTATTTTTACAGTATACGAGGTCTGGTCAAAAAGTATCCGACCTTTTTTTTTGGGGAAAAAAAATGATATACAGGAGGTTTCTCTGGTGGATACAGTGGAGAAGACCAAGCGCATGCATGAATTTTTTCCCTCCCAAAGACAGTGTCAGTCGTCTGCAATTAGTGTACACGCGAGCTGTGGTAGTAACAAGCCGTCGGATTTTTATTTGTCACGAAATGATGGAACGTTTTGAACAGCGGTATTGCATTAAATTTTGCCAAAAGCTCGGTGATACCCAAGTAGAAACAATTCAAAAGATTCAACAAGCTTTTGGCAATGAAGCCATGAGCATTACACAAATTAAGGAGTAGTACAACGTTTCAAAGATGGCCGCACATCGCTGCATAGTGAGCCACGTTCCGGTAGACCATCAACAAGCCGAAACAACGTGGTCATTCACGAAGTGCGGACTTTGGTCATGCAGAACCGTCGTATCACCATCCGAGAACTTACACACGAGGTGGGGATAAGCCACGGTTCAGTACAATCCATATTGATGGAGGATTTGAACTTGCGGAGAGTGTGCACTAAATTCGGACCTGTGGACAACGGGAACTTGGCAGCTGCATCACGACAATGCACCTGCACATTCTTCGCATCTGATTCAGACTTTCTTGGCCAAACAAAAGACTCCTCTGATTCGTCAGGCTCCATACTCTCCTGACATGGCTCCTTGCAATTTCTGGCTGTTCCCCAAGCTGAAAATACCGCTAAAAGGGACCCGATTTGAGTCACGAGAAGACATTATGATAAATTTGACGGTTGAGCTATACTCCATTCCTAAAGAGGCCTACCTGAAAGTCTTCCTAGCATGGCGGGACCGCTGGGAGAAGTGTGTGCAGTCCCAAGGAGATTACTTTGAAGGGGATTAGGGTTTCAGACTTCCAGGTGAGTGATTGTATTTTTCCTGGCCAAAGGTCGGATACTTTTTGACCAGACCTCGTATTTTCAACAGCATTTTTGTCAGCTTTTCAGTACAGCTAAACACATTTCAATGTCATAAAATCTTTTATTTTAAACTTTTTATTTATTGCACAGTGTAAGACTTTCACAAGTGATGATATAATGCAATGCGGACTTGGAAATATGTAATAAGTCAAAACATTTAATAGGTGATTTGACGTACGGCCGCTTGGACTTATGACGGCGTCATCGGAACAGAACACTGTCTTAAGTCGAGGATTACCTTTAATTCTGACTAATGTGTAGTGTTGGGACAGTCAGCGAGATTCACAAGTGTGTAGGCTGTAGGAGGACTGAAAGTGTAGTAGATTATTTGAAGTAGATGGTAATTTGGATTTGTACGGGAAGGTTGATGGTGTGTTGTGAGGGTCATTCCACAGCATGAAATGTCAACGGTTCAATTCCACTCGGTTTTTTTCTGTACAACACAGTCCAGTCAACAAGGATCAAAGAGGGAAGGCAAACCCGGTCCCAAAAAATGCCGTGCTGAAGTCGGATATGTCGGCCGAAAGGCGCAGACATCGCAGCTCAGGTGTAAACAGACACAATGCAACCAACCGTCCTTTTCAGGACGAACGAGGAAGAAGAAATTCCACTCCATGTTTTCTTGAATGAATGGATATGCAGCAATTTCTGAGGTGCAGACGCCTGTGGTTAGAGTCAGGGTTAGAGAGAGGTAAATAACAAATAACACATGGAGAAGAGAACCAAAGATAGACATTAAGGGGAAGAAGAGGACATGGAAAGACTGTCAGCTGGTACACGCAACAGGAAGACTTGGTATAAGAATGTTGAAGGCCCATGCTCCTTGGGGAGTAGAAAGGTGATGATTATGATGATGAGATGTCAGTGGTTAGAGTCAGGTAATATGTGTAATTGCTGATATGATTGTATCTACTGAATATCCAGGACTTGAACATCTTCTTTTCTTTATACAATATGAGCCAGTTTTGGGACTGTACACCAAATGTTGTTATATTGCTGCTGTTAAATGTCCCATATATGTTCCTTGTGTGACAGGAGAGGGTGCCAACAGTTAACGGTGGTACAAGTCTACTGTGTATACCCCTAGGCCCCTCTCACAATAGGCATGTGACACCCATCTTGGCCTTATATGACTACAGACTAATGTCTTAGCCATATATGAACACAGACTAATGTCTTAGCCATATATGAACACAGACTAATGTCATGGCCATATGTGAACACAGACTAATGTCTTAGCCATATATGAGCCCAAACTAATGTCTTGGCCATATATGAACAGACTAATGTCTTGGCCATATATGAACACAGACTAATGTCTTAGCCATATATGAGCACAAACTAATGTCTTGGCCATATATGAACAGACTAATGTCTTGGCCAAATATGAACACAGACTAATGCCTTGGCCATATATGAACACAGACTAATGTCTTGGCCATATATGAGCACAGATTAATGAAATACATATTAGAGACGTATGAACATTAAAGAATAATCAACTCACAACCAAATTTCCTCTTCCTCTCCAGGCTGTGGATTAGGTTTCCTGTCTTTTTTCTTAATGATGTATCCCTGTAAATATAATCATTGGGAATGAAGCTTACGATTATATAAGTAAATACATACATATTGTGACCCCATACTTCATACATGCCACATCACAGAATCAATTTAAAAATAAAACATAACAATAAGTAACAATAGTTTTCTTCAATTTAAGCAATGTTTAATGTCTGACCATCCAAAGAAAGACCTTTCTAGTCAATAAATTTATGCTTTTGTTCTTATAATTCTGCAACACCACTTTTCACATTCTCATGTTAAATTTTAGCAGAGTTAGTAAGGAACAGTGCAAAGATATCTTACATGACAACACAAAGGCAGCTTTTGAATGAAGTGCTGCCCTTATATGGCAGAAAAACTAGGATAATTATAAACCATGTAACAATACTCCACATTTTGAGAACAAAACAAGGTGTAAACTAACAAATAAGAATTCATCATCATCATTTCCTTTTTGGGACCAAAGACACAGCAAAAGAGATGAATGCAGTCAGCAACCCATGAATGCTTGGTGCAGGGTTCCTGCAAGGTGACCAGCTGCTGTGGTGGCTTGATAAAGAATGAAAAGAATAATAATAACATCAATATATATAAAATCCCAGCTTTTTCTGTCACTAACGCTAAGGGATGCAACTTTGGTTGAAAGTTAGTTATTAACTGTATTGTTTCCCTTATATGTACTCTCCCAAAAATAGTAACACTCAACAAAGAAAAGTGCGCAAATGACGGTGTGCACAAAAATATTTATAGATCTGCGGTGATGCAGTGATTTTTAAAAATACTTTTGAATAAGTAAAACTGCCGTTAGGTATTGGTGCTTTTGAATTTAATTCCCGTCTAATGACGGGCTTTTACTCTAGTAATATAGATAAGACTGGAACAAAAGCAGACTCAAGCTTTCTGCACCTTTAGGGGGCCTGGACAGGATTTTGGAGGGGGGGGCTATATGACATACAAGAACCAGACATTTTCCAGTCGAACAAGAGATGAGAAGAAGACATTGAAGATGGATAGGACACACACTGAGGACACCTGCTGATAGCATTACCACGCAGTCCTTGTTCTGAAATCCCCAGGTTAAGAAAGGTAGAGGAAGACAAAATGACAAATGGAGAAGAGAGATGGAGACAGACGTTTAAGGGGATAAGGAAGACACGGAAAGACCTTGAGCTGATGGCATGGGACAGGATGACTTGGCGTAAGTTTGTTAAAGGCCTATGCTCCTTGGGGAGCTGAAGGGTGATGAACTGATGATGAATGATGTCTTTTCTACTTTCTTTCTTCTTTGGTCCTTGGTCGCTGCCTGACAAAGCAATCAGTGACCATCATGCCTGGTGGTGTCTTGTAGGGCAGCAACAAACTGTCTCCACTTTGCTCGGTCGACAGCCATCCTTCGTGTGGTGCCCCAGCTCTGGTTCATGCTTAGCATCTCTGCCTCCACAGTTCTCTGCCAGGTGGCTTTTGGCCGTCCTTGCTTTCACTTTCCTTCTGGAGTCCATAGCATGGCAGTTCTGATGTTGGTATCAGGGTCTATTCCAGCATCTACCAGCTATGATGGTGCGCATGTCTTCTTGGTGGCTCCGAGTTAGCAATTCTTGGTTAGTGATGGTATTTGGCCAGAAAATTCTAAGAATTTTCCTTAGGCAGGTTGTGTGGAAAGAGGAAAATTGTGACATTTCCTTTTCTGTTACTCTCCAGCATTCTGCACCATACTGTAGTACAGAAATTACGCAGCTCTCATATATTTTTAATTTAGTGTTTGTACCATACACATCTGGGAGGATGTCCAGATGTTGTTTAGGTTGGCGGAGGCTATTCTGGCTATATTCATTCAGCTACTGATGTCTTTGCTTGTTCCACCATCTTGTGTTACTATGCTTCCTAAGTATGTAAATGTGTTTGTATTTTCTAGCTCTTGGTCCTTTATTTTAATGGGTGCAGGATTTTTTACGTTTAGTGTCTGACTTTTTGTCTTCTTGAGATTAATATTTAGTTCCACCTGTTGGCTATGTTTATTCAGTCTGTCTGTTTTTTTCTTGGATGCGTTGATGTGAGTGTACAAAAAGTGTAATGTCATCTGCATTTCCTAGATCCTCCAGTGCAGAGAATGTTGTCCATTTTATTCCTCTATGGGCATCTGCTGTTGTCTGGCCCATCACCCAGTCTATGACAGTTAAAAACAGAGTGGCTGATAAGGGGCATCCCTATTGCACTCCAGTTTTCACCTCAAAAGTTAGGTTGCTCTGGTCACCTCTGCATGTGAAATTAGCATACAGGCTTTTAAAGATGGAGACCATGCACTTCGGGATTCCATAAGCTCTCAGCATTTTCCATAGGCTGTCCCTGTGTATGATGTCAAATGCCTTTTCAAAGTCAACAAAGTTTATATACAGCTGCCTTTGCCATTCTGAACACTGCTCTATTATGTTCCGGAGGGTGAATATGTGATCTGCACATTGTTGGTTTCTTCTGAATCCTGCCTGTTCCTTCCTTAGTTTATGGTTTAGTACTCTTTGAAAGTAAAGTGATGTTAAGGATACTTTTGAACAGAATAAAACAGAAATCAGAAGAAATCTTGTCCGAGGAACAGGCTGGCTTTAGACCAAAAAAAAGTACCTCAGAACAAATCTTCAATATTAGATTACTGATCGAAAAACATCTCCAGCATCAACACGATTTATACCATAACTTCATCGATTTCACAAAAGCCTTCGATCGAGTCTGGCATGAAGGCTTATGGCAAATAATGAGAAAATTCAATTTTGATACCAACATCATAGATATCATTGAAGCACTATACAAGGACGCAAGCAGTGCTGTTTTTGCAAGCAATGACATTGGAGAATTTTTCAAAACAACTGTAGGAGTTCGCCAGGGATGTATCCTGTCCCCAGTGCTCTTTAATATATATCTAGAACATATTATGCAGGACGGTCTTTATGATTATAAAACAACCATATCGATTGGAGGCCGACCTCTTTGCAACCTACGTTTTGCTGATGATATTGATCTGATAGCTGGATCAGAATCAGAACTTCAAGACCTTACCTCTAGACTGGAGAAAGTAACAAGAACATATGAGATGGAAATTAAAATAGAAAAAAGCAAGATATTGGTGAATAGCCATAAGAAACATGTTCCGACCAACATTACGTTAAATGGGCAAACGTTAGAAGAAGTTAACACCTTTAAATATCTCGGGTCCACTATATGTAGTGATGGAAGATCAAGTAAAGAAATCAAGACAAGACTTGAGATGGCATCAGCTGCTATGACAAGACTGAATGTGATCTGGAAAAGTAACATCAGTTTTCCTGTGAAGATCAAATTATACAAATCACTTGTATTATCTATTCTCTTGTATCGGTGTGAGAGCTGGACATTCACTGCAGATACGGAGCGAAGGATTCAGGCTTTCGAGCATAAATGTTATAGAAGAATTTTGCGCATTTGCTATAAAGAGCACAAAACAAATGTCTATGTTAGAGAGAAGATAAACACCTATGCAGGCCACCAAGAACCACTTTTGTCAGTAGTGAAATGTCGAAAGCTTGCCTGGTTTGGGCATGTAACTCGTCATGACTCCCTTTCGAAAACGATCCTCCAGGGAACAGTCAAAGGTAAACGGAGAAGAGGAAGGCAAAGAAAATCCTGGGCTGATAACATCAAAGAATGGGCAGGACACGGTTTTTCCACTCTTGTACGCATTGCTGAGGACAGAGAGCAGTGGAGGACCCTGTCTGCTGATGCTTCCACCATGGCACCCCTACTACCCATGACGGGTTACGGGCTGAGATGAGATGATGACTCTTTGAAATTCTTTGAATAATTATTCTGCCCAATATTGTACTGGGAACTGATAGGAGAGTAATTCCTCTCCAGTTTTTGCAGTCAGTGAAGTCACTTTACTTTGGCAATTTAACTATTATTACTTTGTTCCACTCCACTGGTGTTGTCTCTGTTTGCCAAATTTGTGCAAATAGTGGTTCTAATAGCTCAGCAGCTAATAAAGGATCTGTTTTAAATACCTCTGCATTTAGGTTGTCATGGCCTGGAGCTTTTTCGTTCTTCAACCCTTTGATAGCTGTGATGGTTTCTTTACTACATAGAATACCTGTATTTATACTTAGATCATTTTCAGCAAATTTTTCGATGTATGTGTCACGAAGTGTATTCGCCTTCTTTTCTCTCTGTCAATCTTTTCGCATACCAAAACATTCCTTCTCTCTAAATTCTCTAGAATCTACCACGCGTAAATACACATCAGGAGATCTCCCATTTGCTGCGGGAAATAAATTCCTTTGTTCTACGTTTGACTGGCAAAACCACTGTGACCTTTTACCGCTGTGAACTTTTACTTCCGCGCCCTGAATAATTACAGTTTAGCCAATGGATAGGGAGCGCGGATTATTGTCTTTTGACCTTTGACCTCAGCAACCAAACTGAAACCTGGAGAAATTAGGCGCGATTTTCAAGGCGTAGTCTGGTAAGCCCATTCTCTCGCTAGGCAGCGACCGGCCTGGACAAGATAGTCTGGTTAAGAAATACCGGTCATTTTAAACAGCAGTGGTTGTGAGCGCAGCGAGTAAGTGATCTAATATTGTTTATTTGAATACATGAATAATAATCTTATGTTTACCTACAACATACCATGTCAGTATCTTTACTTTTTCACTGTGACAGAAATGATTATCCTTGTCATATTTTAATCCTGAACTGATTTCTGCAAATATCCTTATTATATTTTAATGTTTATGTGTATGTGTTATGATGGTATTAATAAGGTATATGAATGCCTATCACATAAACATAGAACTATGTAATAATGGGCAACAGCACTGTAGCAAATTTTATAAATGAATATGTTGACTGACTTGTAATTCAGTGGTTCTCAAACCTTAGCAGCAATGACATCCGAACATGTTACAGAAGAATAGAAAACTATTACCCAGTGGTTCTCAAACCATTGTTGACAGTGACCCCAAATTGATTTTATTGCTCTGTGGGCACACGGTAGACCAGTGGTTCTCAAACTTTTGATGACCACTGCCCCAAACTTCACAGTTGGTGAAGCTAACAGCCCATATGTTGAAAATCACTGCGGTAAACAAGCTGGAAGCCAGATATAGGTTTAGATCCACCTGTTTGCTTATAACATCAGTTATGCTATAGTACTTTATAGATAATAAATAGTACTTTGTTATTGATGTTAGCTATGAATGTTTGTTAGATTTCTGACGGACGATTAGCGTCCAGCAGATATGGGAAATGACTTCTCTGGCAAGATTACTAATGGCGCTTCAATCGTTTGTCAATCCAGTCCTACCAGGTTGTCATATCAGGTTGTCATACCAGAAGACCTAAGCAAATGCAGTGTTCTCAAGGGCAGACATACTCCATCCCAGTTGGTGATGAGCCCTGTGTCAAGACGGAGAAGAAGCAACTTGCCATCCTCTGAAACCCTACAAAGAACTTGCGGGACCTGGAGTGCTGGGACATATTGAACCCCTGGCAACAAGACTACATCAGCATTTGAGATGAGTATCTGAACATGCCAGCAGAACCACTAAAGAATATTCCCTTTGTCCAGTGATGACAAATTAATTCTAACATGGTTCAGAACCATTCATAGATTAGGGAACATATTAGTTGTATATTTGAATATATTGTGAGATTCTATTTTCATTTTTGTAAACTTTACATAACCGAGTCTGTTGTTATTTTCTTTGTAATATTTAATTGGGTTGTATAGTTTTAGTAACATAAATCTACACCCTGGGGGCAGAGCCATAATTAATAAACACTATTGGGTCAGGATATTTTTAATGTGGCTGGGCACCAAATCTCTTATCCATCTATATGTACTATACATAGTCCTTTGTAGGATATCGGATATAGAATTTATCGCCTAGAGAATATCCTGTTTAGTTTCACCAGAATCCTTTCGAGAGTTTTTTTGAGTGGACTAATTCCCGAGGAGAGACTGTGCATTCAACTTGCAGTCTGGAAGAGTTTCCTCTAGAGATTATCTTTTATTCTTCCATCAAGTCTGTCATACTTACACCTTCTCCCCTCAAAACAAAACCATTTCGCTACACTGGGACGCTCGTGTCCGGGATTTACTTTTTTCATATTTAGACACTTGTCTGAGATATGAAAACTCTTATCTTTCCTAGACCACTACTGCTGTAGGTACTTGTCACTTATTGGTGTCCAAGTCTAAGATTAGATTAAAGAGGGGACATATAAATTACCCTAGACTAAATTACATATAAATTTTTACAAGAAAAACAGATTTTAAGTTATGTTATGAAAACTATTCTTGGTGGTACTGCTGGTTATTGGTTACATGTTGTTAACTAATATTTATGTTATGTTGTATGTATGCTGGTTTTAAATAACATAGGTTGTTAAAATACTTTAGTTTAGTTACGGATATAGAAAGTATTTAGGCCTGTATTTATTGGATAGTGAGTTAGAGATCTCATACTCGCTCAGCAAAACCACTGCTGTTAAAATGGATGAGATAGAAGGACTGAAGAAATGGACAGCGCAATCATATAAGACTGGAAAATTATCTGGCTTCTCGGGAAGTTTGCTGGAAAATTATGTCGCGGAACAGGTAGAATGTTTCATGAGCATAATGGGGCAACAGAACGAATGGAGAGCAAAATGCAAGGAAGAGAATGTGGAACATGAGAGACAAAGACAAGAAAAATCCCTCCAGTGTAAGGAAGAACTGCAAGAAATGGAAACTCAGTTTCAACCTACAAAAATGGAATCCAGGGATAAACTGGAATCTAGGAATCCTTATCATGCCACTCCTTTGCCAGTTGCATCACCATCTTCAGTGGTAAATCTAACTGCACCACATGAAGCCAAGTCTATGTCTCAGAATTCAGGCTCAGACAGAGCAGAGGCTAGGATATCTAAACAGAGACCTCTAGACTGTCCTGAAAACAAGATTAAGCACAGCTGTGCAAATAATCTGAAGAGACCTTCCGCATCCTCAGCAAAAACTCACAACAGGCATACCAAAAACAACCGCACCAACAACCTGGTAAATAGGATCGCTCAAGTAAATAGGATCGCTCAACCAAATAGGATCATTCAACAGAAAAGGATTACGCAACCCTATGG
The DNA here is from genome assembly GCA_024509875.1 of Oreohelix idahoensis. Lineage (NCBI taxonomy): Eukaryota > Metazoa > Mollusca > Gastropoda > Stylommatophora > Oreohelicidae > Oreohelix > Oreohelix idahoensis. Next base: position 278,044 of record JAMPIV010020057.1, on the reverse strand, counting down.
GAAGGGAAGGGATGTTCTTAAGCATCACCTGTCGGCCATCCTACATCAGTTAGACTGTAGGCGCCGAGACCCAAACCCACAGACTTCATACAAAGCTAAGGTCCATACCATGGATGGGAACTTGACGAAGGCCCGGAGTGGATACAGGGATTCTCAAAATGTGGAGACTGCCACAGTAAATGGAGAAGAAATCACCTGTTTGTATTATCAAGGTCTTGGGTGTGATGCCCTTGTCTCAGCCTCTGTCATCGACCTTGATCAAGTCACCGAAGAGGATGTTGAGGTAACCGCACCCATGATAAACAACAGAAGGATGATTTTGCCTTTAGCTTATGTAGAAGTTAGGTCGAACTTTGTAAACGGCAAAGTAAAGGCCGCAATATTAGATGAACGAATTTACCCCATACCTCAAGGAGGGAAATATATCATCTTAGGAGACTCAGCACGACCCAGAGACGGCGTGACTGAACAGGCTATGGAGACTCCAATGCCTAACTCATCTTCCAACATTTTCACTGAAAAGTTGGAAGAGTGCAAAGGGATTGACCACCCCAGTGCACTTAATTCTGAACAAGTTTTGATAGTCTCACCCACTATCTGCGTGCAGAAAGTGAAGCCGGGCCAGAGTTTCTTGGTACCTGGTGGGATGAAACATGTTTCAGAAATATCTTCCTTTAACATGGGAGAAGCGGCTGTAGAGGGACAGGACCCTCAAGCACTAAGACTTCACTCAGTTCCAATAACCTCACCCACTCTCTGGGATCAGAAAGTGAAGCGGGTCCAAATTTCCTTGGTACCTGGTGGGATGAAACATGTTTCAGGAATATCTTCCGTTAACACGGGAGAAACGGCTAAAGAGGAACATGAGCCTCAAGCACTTAGTCTTCACTCAGTTCCAATAACCTCACCCACTCTCTGGGATCAGAAAGTGAAGCGGGTCCAAATTTCCTTGGTACCTGGTGGGCAGGAACAAATGGTAGACTTATCTTTCTCTGTCACTGGAGAAACAGGGATAGAAGAACATACACGCTCTCATACCTGGGGAGATAGGTATGTGTCCTTAGGCAGGTCAAGTAATATGACTAAAATAAGGTTGTCTATGAGGTTGGCAACCTCATCATGCAAAACTATTTGCTATAGACCTCATTGCAAGCAGAGTGTAGGCTTTAGGGCAAGCTCTTTGCCAGGAGGCAAGCTTCAATGGAGGATCCATAAGGGAGAAAAGAAGAGGGGGATATTTTTGCGAGCAGGCTTGCTCAACCCACCTCAACTACGTATTGAAAAGGAAACGGATAGCCATGTGTGGATTACAGGCATACCGTTCGACAGAGGGAAAAGAGGAAACAATGGGATTGATTAACAAGAGATATGAAACAGGAAGGTATTGGCAGACAGAAGAGAATAGTCGGCTCAACTTAAGTTAGCCATAGGCATAACTTTTAAAAGGGGGCCTATGTCACGAAGTGTATTCGCCTTCTTTTCTCTCTGTCAATCTTTTCGCATACCAAAACATTCCTTCTCTCTAAATTCTCTAGAATCTACCACGCGTAAATACACATCAGGAGATCTCCCATTTGCTGCGGGAAATAAATTCCTTTGTTCTACGTTTGACTGGCAAAACCACTGTGACCTTTTACCGCTGTGAACTTTTACTTCCGCGCCCTGAATAATTACAGTTTAGCCAATGGATAGGGAGCGCGGATTATTGTCTTTTGACCTTTGACCTCAGCAACCAAACTGAAACCTGGAGAAATTAGGCGCGATTTTCAAGACGTAGTCTGGTAAGCCCATTCTCTCGCTAGGCAGCGACCGGCCTGGACAAGATAGTCTGGTTAAGAAATACCGGTCATTTTAAACAGCAGTGGTTGTGAGCGCAGCGAGTAAGTGATCTAATATTGTTTATTTGAATACATGAATAATAATCTTATGTTTATCTACAACATACCATGTCAGTATCTTTTGTTTTTCACTGTGACAGAAATGATTATCCTTGTCATATTTTAATCCTGAACTGATTTCTGCAAATATCCTTATTATATTTTAATGTTTATGTGTATGTGTTATGATGGTATTAATAAGGTATATGAATGCCTATCACATAAACATAGAACTATGTAATAATGGGCAACAGCACTGTAGCAAATTTTATAAATGAATATGTTGACTGACTTGTAATTCAGTGGTTCTCAAACCTTAGCAGCAATGACATCCGAACATGTTACAGAAGAATAGAAAACTATTACCCAGTGGTTCTCAAACCATTGTTGACAGTGACCCCAAATTGATTTTATTGCTCTGTGGGCACACGGTAGACCAGTGGTTCTCAAACTTTTGATGACCACTGCCCCAAACTTCACAGTTGGTGAAGCTAACAGCCCATATGTTGAAAATCACTGCGGTAAACAAGCTGGAAGCCAGATATAGGTTTAGATCCACCTGTTTGCTTATAACATCAGTTATGCTATAGTACTTTATAGATAATAAATAGTACTTTGTTATTGATGTTAGCTATGAATGTTTGTTAGATTTCTGACGGACGATTAGCGTCCAGCAGATATGGGAAATGACTTCTCTGGCAAGATTACTAATGGTGCTTCAATCGTTTGTCAATCCAGTCCTACCAGGTTGTCATATCAGGTTGTCATACCAGAAGACCTAAGCAAATGCAGTGTTCTCAAGGGCAGACATACTCCATCCCAGTTGGTGATGAGCCCTGTGTCAAGACGGAGAAGAAGCAACTTGCCATCCTCTGAAACCCTACAAAGAACTTGCGGGACCTGGAGTGCTGGGACATATTGAACCCCTGGCAACAAGACTACATCAGCATTTGAGATGAGTATCTGAACATGCCAGCAGAACCACTAAAGAATATTCCCTTTGTCCAGTGATGACAAATTAATTCTAACATGGTTCAGAACCATTCATAGATTAGGGAACATATTAGTTGTATATTTGAATATATTGTGAGATTCTATTTTCATTTTTGTAAACTTTACATAACCGAGTCTGTTGTTATTTTCTTTGTAATATTTAATTGGGTTGTATAGTTTTAGTAACATAAATCTACACCCTGGGGGCAGAGCCATAATTAATAAACACTATTGGGTCAGGATATTTTTAATGTGGCTGGGCACCAAATCTCTTATCCATCTATATGTACTATACATAGTCCTTTGTAGGATATCGGAAATAGAATTTATCGCCTAGAGAATATCCTGTTTAGTTTCACCAGAATCCTTTCGAGAGTTTTTTTGAGTGGACTAATTCCCGAGGAGAGACTGTGCATTCAACTTGCAGTCTGGAAGAGTTTCCTCTAGAGATTATCTTTTATTCTTCCATCAAGTCTGTCATACTTACACCTTCTCCCCTCAAAACAAAACCATTTCGCTACAGTATGTATGGGACCAAAGACGCAGCAAGAGAGATGAATGCTGTCAGCGACTCATAGTTTGACTGCTTGCGTCAGGGTCAGCGAACCAGAGCTGACCAAGACCCTACTCCACCTCCAAGTGGTGGTTCTGGAAACAGGCTGCATCATTGCAGTCTGGCTGAGAGAGTAGGGATCGAAGTGGGAAGGCAAACCCGTTCCCAAAAAATTCTGTGCTGAAGTCGGATGTGTCGGCCGAAAGGCACAAATATTGCAGCTTTGCTGTAAACAGACACAACGCAACCAACGTCCTTGTCAGGACGAACGAGGAAGATGTATGTATGTATTTTGTGTTCCAACCTTAGTGTTGAGATCTCCAACTACTGTGATAAGATCATACCTTGGTGTACATTCCATTTCTTTTTGTAATTGTTAGTAAAACGCATCCTTATCATCTTGGCCACTGTCGTTTGTTGGTGCAAAGCATTGTATTATGGTGATGTTAGTGAATCTCCCTCTCAGTCTTGTTCTTATCGATCTACTGCTGATTGGCTTTCATTCTAAAAATGATCTTTCAATGTCCTTCATCAGGATAATGGCTATGCCTTCACTGTGTTGGCCATCCTCTCTTCCCAAGTAAAGTACTGTTTCCCCTGTTGCTGTTTTTACTCTTCCTGCCCCAGTCCATCTACTCTCACTTATTCTTAGTATATGTTGTCTGTAGTTTTTCATTTCCATTACAATTTGTTTCAGTTTCCATGTCTTTTTCATTGTTCTTACATTCCAAAATCAATTGTTGGTATCATGTTTTAGTGGTCAGGATGTCCGTTTTCATGTCAGTGGCTTCCTTTCTTCTTTCACCACTGGCAATCATATGAGCCTCACACTCTGAATGTCCATCCTGCAGCAAAGCTTGTTCATTTGTTGCTGTTACCGCAACGTGTGTAATTTTTACACACTCGTAGATTTTCTGGGGTGGTGGAATGCATTCCTTCTATTTTACAGGCACATGAATGGGAAAAAAAACCTGTTCTGTTTATGTAAGTCTTAATAACACATCTATCATGTAAACAGACAACTAGAAAACAAAAAAATCCACACCAACTAGTTTAAGAACAAGCTAATACCTTGCAAGGTTCAACCATGAACTTGTTCAGCAAGTCCTCAGCTTCTAGAATGGCACCCATCAATTTATCAAAGTCTGCAATTTAAACAAAAGTGAACTAACTTTATTGTTAAATTTTAGCCTATCCATGAGGGTAAAGGCAGCCTCATATATACTGCAATAGGGAAGTGAACTGGTAGAGACTTCACTATAATGGGCCCAGCTTTGTGAGGTGTGGTGACCAATTCCCTTCCATGCTGCCTTTGCCTGCCTTAACTCAAGAGTAGAGTCAAGTACTCATTTACAGCTGGGTAGACTGGAGTGTGATCCTTGAACACAGAATCTTGCCATGAAAGGCAAGCACTCTAAACTCTCTGCCAACTGGAAACCAGAAATATAGCTTACATTTAAACAGATACATATTGATGAGAATTTATTTCTTCTCACCCATACTATTTTCCATCTCTCTGTCTCATGCTTGTGTAGAAAATTATTTGCAATAAGCAAATTTCCTGTAACACAGTGTCTTCTCCATTTTTCTTTAGAGGAAGGAAAAACGCCTAAATTTAACCTTTAGCACGCTGCCGGCGAGACATATCGCCGAAGGTAACCTATGTTCTGCCAGCTGGAGGCGATATGTCTCGCCTTGCGGCTGTCATCGGGAAAGTGATTTATAATGTGTGTAAACGTGATCTGAAAACCGGATGCAAAAATTGAATCTTCTGTGAAAGAGGTTTTACTTCCTTTTCTGACTCTTAGTTGTAAAGGGTGTGATAGCGTACATTTTCTGTGCAATTTTCAAATCGAAATCAATCGGCATGGATCAAGCTGCCATTTTATCTGAAGTTTTCATGGATGCTGATTCAGATGATGAGTGGTTGGAAGGGTTTACTAGTACTGGTGTTTCGGTCCATGGTCCGAATATGGGTGATGTTGAAGGGGAAGATAGTGATGTGTCAAGTGTTGATGATTTTGAAGAAGTCACTGTTGTTAGAGCACCTTCTGGTTACAACCACGAATGGCTCCGCAACTTTGACCAAGTTGTGGGACCTGTGGGCGTTGACGATGACATCTCTGAGGTAGATGTATTCCGTTTGTTCATCACAGATGATGTTGTGAACACATTAGTTACGGAAACTAATCGTTACGCCAGTCAGGTTTTTGACCAGAAAGGGCAAGAGGCGAGTGCTTCATCCCGTCTGAAGTTGTGGACCGATGTCAGTGATGACGAGATGAGGGCATTTCTTGCTTTGCTTCTGTTGATGGGTGTAACGAAAAGATCGTCATTTGATTTGTATTGGTCAAATGACTGTTTCCTTGACATGCCAGGATTCAAGAAAGTGATGAGTAGGGACAGGTTTCTGTCTATCTTATCTTTTCTACACCTCGTGGACAATACAACTGCTGCACCACGAGGGCACCCTGACCACAGCAAAGCCTTCAAAATCAAATCGTTTGTTGACACTCTTCTCCCTCTATGGCAAAGCCATTACATACCATCTAAAGAGCTAAGTGTTGATGAAAGTATGATAGCTTTCAAAGGTAGGACCAGCCTTATGCAGTACATGCCCAACAAACCCTCTAAGTGGGTTATGAAAGCCTGGGGCCTAGCTGACTCCAAGACAGGCTACCTCTGGAATTGGCAGCTCTACCTTGGGAAGGAAGACAATGTGGACCCTACTAGGGGGGTTGCTCACCGCGTTGTCACCTCCCTTGTTGCTCCCCTGTATGGGCATGGCCATGTTGTGTACATGGACAACTTTTTCTCTTCGCCTGCCCTGTTCACGGAGCTTGGGGATAATCAGACAGGGGCTTGCGGCACACTGCGGACCAACCGCCGAGGGGTCCCCCCACAACTCAAGTTGGCGAAACCCAAAGCTGGTGACCCTCCCATGACTGTTAGAGAAGGCAACATCCTCTATATGTCATGGTTTGACAAGAGGCCAGTGAATCTAATGACAACTGCACACGATGCGCAGACCTTCAGGAAGGAGGTTAGATCCAAACATCACGCTGGCAATGTGCGGATCGTGGACAAGCCACTGTTGCGTGATAAATTCTCGCAACATCATTTTATTACAATATCTATTTTATAACGCAAGGGCAACAACTGCTTGAAATTTATAGTTACTTTTCTCGGTAAGCATTTGTCTTCTCGCGTTGGTATTGAATGCAGTTGAGTTTTTGAGCTGTGGTCATTTTTCGCGCCGGACTGCGCATGACTGGTCTTGCTTTTGGTCGATCGGTTTCCGCCCACCACTAGTGGAGTGAGCGATTTGAATGGCGAAAGAGATGCCTCGTTGAAGAGGGGATCTCCGCTATTTTTTGTTCTGTCAGGAATGTGAAAGTCCTCTTATGGATATTTCGTTTATTCGAGATGATACCTCTAGTGTTTCCCACATGTCGGGAGGCATAATATTTCTGTGTATTTCCGGAAGGCAAGGTAAATTAACATTTTCATTAACTCTATCGATTTTTGGTCGTGAGCGATTTCTGGTTCATAGCCTGTCTTCGAAAGTCGTCGTCACGAGATGTTTTCCCAGCTCACATGTCGCTGTATTGTGCTGCATCGGTTGATGCAGGTCCCAAGGACTATTACTTGCTACTTGGTTACCTGAACTAGGTTTGAAAAACCTTTGTTATCTAGAGGATATTTTTGAGGACATTATTTATACTTCGGCAGACGTGTCTGTCTTGCTGAAGTCAGACTAAGGAGAGTGAACTGATCTCATACATCTGGTTATCTCCTGGCTGTTATAGAAAAGGATGGAGTTTTTTCACCTGACTACATTTACAGCACTATGAAATATAACATGCATCTGACTCATCATTGTAATGCTGTCTACCGTCTATTGCTGTATTGAATGTTGCTGTGATAATGACTGTTTGATGTGTCTACATATTCGCGTAACCATTTTGTCACTGTGGCGTCCACAATAAATAATGAAGAAAAACGTCAACGGCTGTTACAAGAATCATTGACTTTATACGTCGTGAGTTTACTGACGTCCTATGTGGATTGCCCTGTTATTTTTGTATGAACATTGTTTTGACTGAACACATCTGCACACTACACAAAACCAGACATGCGGATACCATCCATCATCATATGGCATCACGCATCATTTGGTGGCCATAAGCTGGGTTGATCTGGTACCAGCAAACACGGGGTCCCTTACCCACTTCATTTTCAACAAGAATTCATCAACATCCTTCAAGAAATTAACATTCTTCAAGACAGTCAACATCTTCAAAATTTTCAAAGTACTCGGCGTTGCCCGGTAAAAGTCAAAATTTCAATTTTTTGACGGAAACAAGAATTTGACAGTACCCGGCGTTGTTACATGTTGCCGGATAACTCGGACTGCTGTTATCTTTTACGCAAGTCAAGCAAGTTGCTGCTGTCAAGGTTCCAGTGCTGTCGTTTTTGTGAAGGTCAAGTGCCGGTTGAAACGGGTTGTTTTCTGAAGAAGGCCAAGTACCGATTTCCATCAACTTACTTTTGGATTAGAAGGTCAAGTGCCGAAACAACTCAACACACAGTATGTCAGAAGCTCAAGTACCATCGTGTTAGCAGTGGAAGCAGTTCAGATGTGCCATCATCGTTGGAGCTTCGCTCTTTAGGACGTTGATTGACATCCGTTTTTTCTGCTGTTCGACGATTGGAAGCCTATAAGTTAAGTGGCCTGTTTGTATGTAAACTGTGCCCTTATACTTCTGCTGAGTCTTCTGTATCATCTCATTCTATATGTTATATGTCTATATGTTATTTGTATATTTATATGTTTATATTTCAGCGGGTTCTCGGTTGGGTGGTGTCTCCGTTAGATTATGCCACGTCATAGAGGTCGTCTATTGTGAGCGTTTTCTGTAGGGTTTGCAAATTTCCGATACTGGAATTTGCTAAGCGACTTCTGTTGCTATTTATGTTAGCTGTGATGACATGTTTTAATATTGTTTTCGTTATTATTTCGCATTCTTTAGTTTTGTTTTGATTTGTTTGTATTTGTTAGCCTACTCTTGTCTATAATTTAGTTTCATACAACATTTTTGTTTATACACTGTGGTGTCATGTATTTTGTTTAATTCTATCGTAGATATCGTCACATTTTTTGTGATATTTCATTAATTTCTGCTTTATTTTTAGTTGATTTCTGCGAACGTTTTTGTATTGTTGCTGATCTTTGTTATTGTTTACATTGTTATTGTTTACATTGTTTGCATTGTTTACATTTTCAATGTTTACATTCTGCATGTGTTTACATAGTCATTGTTTACAGTTATAGTAATTAGTTAATGGGCTATGCTAATGCACTGTTACTACTACACTGATGATAAATGAATGATGAATAGTGTCGTGCACTATTGAATGAGAAGTGCACTTATGATCAAGATTTCATATACAAGTTCTTTGATTGGAGACTTGTTTCCCACAGAGACTGGGATAATATAAGGTGATGTGAATATACAAGTGCTTAATTAAGACTTGTTACACTTAGGTTTGAAATAAATTAGTTAATTATTTCAGGTTTTGGACTCATATGTTAGACAACATGTCTACATTTGAGCACTTTATTGAGCAGGGTAAATTGCTTGGGAAGACTGGTGATAAGTTAGAAGAATTTGCAACTGCTCGATATGATAAAGCAATGGAAGCTGAACAAAAGAAACTGCATATGGAAGCTGAACAAAAGAAACTGCAGATGCAGGTGGATGAAAAAAGATTCCAAATGGAAATGGAAAAACAAAAAAGGGAATCAGAAGCTGAGGAAAGAAAACTCCAGCTAGAGGCTGAAAATAAAAGACTTGAAAAAGAGGCTGAAAATAAAAGACTTGAAAAAGAGGCTGAAAATAAAAGACTTGAAAAAGAGGCTGAAAATAAAAGACTTGAAAAAGAAGCTGAAAGACTTCAAATAGAGGCTCAGGCTGAGGAGAGAAGATTACAGAGAGAATCTGATGAGAGGAAAGAGAAAGCAAAAATGGAACATGAAGAAAAGGTCTTAGCTTTAGAGTTGGAAAAATTGAAATTGATGAACATGAGTAATGGTAATGATTCAAACAAGGGTTCATCTTCTGGTAAGGCTAATAATGATACTTTTAAGATTAAGTTACCAACATTTAGTCCTTCCAGTGATGACATAATGTTCTATCTGGACAGATTTGAACAAGCATGTACAGCTCATAACATAGACAAAGCAAAATATGTTTATCAGTTATCAGGGATACTGACAGGTAAAGCTCTAAGTATATTAAATATGGTGGATGAACCTGACAAGAACAATTATGAGGTTGTCAGGGCCGCTCTGTTAAAGAAATATCAGCTTAACGAAGACGGCTATCGTCTACAATTTAAAAACATGTTACCTGAAAATGGAGTTGAATTCTCCGAGTTTATTGCAAGAATACGCATTACTTTCTCACGATGGGTTGAACTATCTAAGACGGAAAAAACTTATGAAGGACTTATGGACTTAATACTTAGAGACAAAGTCATGTCGTCTGTCAATGAGTCTTTCCTTGCTTTCCTTCATGAACGTAAACCTAAAACAATAAAAGAAATGGAAGATTTCTGTTGCCAATACGTAACTGCACACCCACACATAACCATGGGTAACTCTAAGGTGAAAGAAGGTTTACCAGTTGCTTCGGCAGCTCCGTATGGTCAAAACTTTGCTCGTAGATTCCAACAAAATTTTGATAGAAAGAGCAGCGGTAATTTCTGTCAAAATCATGGAAACCAATTTCATGGTGATTCTTCTTCGAAGAATTGGAGACAACCTGATAGTGGTCGTTACTATCACCCTAATAATTATAGGCATTTCAAAAGAGGATATGGTAATAGAGGTTATTCCTGCCGAAGACCTCAGAACCAAACAAATAGATGTTCGCATCAATGTGAACATGATAGTAATCGTGGAAACTGGAATTCGAACCAGGATAACAATTACAATAGAGACAATAATAACTGCAGAGATAATAATAACTCTGATAACTTCAGAGGTAATAATAGTCGGGGTAGATCTCAACACAAAAAAAAGAGATATCAGCAGGCTAATGCTGTACAACAGGAAACTGAGGGAGCCTGTAATCATGTTGTTGATAATAAAAACTTTGACGCTGTCACTGGTTCTGCTTTTGACTTTGAGAGAGCAAACAAATGCCCCCAATGCAGTACTTTATTCGAACCGGGTACCATAACTACTTTGAGTTGTGGTCACCCACTTCCCGCTCTTCCTGCTGCTGTTGCGCATGACGGGAGGGGTTCTTTAATTCTACATAAGGGTCTTGTTAATGATACTCCGGTCTCACTACTTTTCGATTCCGGATGCACCACTATTGGTGTTAGACAATCGCTTGTAGATCCATCTTGTGCTACAGGAAGGGTTATTAAATGTGTCACATTTGGCGGCACTCTAGAAAAATATCCTACTGCTGTAATTCGCATTGCCACTCCTTTCTTTACTGGAGATGTGCATGCTTGTCTCTTACCTAATCCTATTGCGGACCTTATTATTGGTCGTATTCACGGAGTTAGGGAGTGTACCCCACAGCAGATTGCTGCTTGGGAAGATAATAACATGCAAGCTACAAATGCAGTAGTTACAAGAGCACAAGCTCTACAAACACCCGAAACATCACTGAATAGTGATAATGAAGTTGATAGCCAAGATAGTCACTTAGTAATCACTCGTGACTCTTTCATAAAATTGCAAGAAGAAGATCCTTCTTTAAAAAAATTCTTCGTTCTTGCGAAGAAAGGTGATCCGAATCAGGATACAAATAGAAAATCTTGGATTGCAATGAGAAACGGCGTACTTGTACGTATGGTACAAGATTCGACTACGTCGGCACATTCGCAAATTCTTGTTCCCAAGAGCATGAGAGTGCAAATATTACAACATGCTCATGACTCGCAATGTGCTGGACATATGGGTTTTTTCCCGTACGAAGTCGAGAGTCCTTGCGGCTTTCTTTTGGCCTTTTGTCAATAAGGACATTCGTATTTACTGCCGATCATGCAAGGTATGTCAGGAGGTCAAATCTAGAGGACCACGACATGCTGCGCCTATCCAGGCTGCTGACATTCCTATTCGGCCGTTTCAGAAAATGGCCATAGATATTATTGGCCCTTTTAAGGTCAAGTCGGCCAGAGGACATCAGTTTATCCTTACATGTGTCGATATGTGCACACGTTGGCCAGAGGCTATTCCTCTTAAGGCATATCTACTACAGATATCGCAGATGCTCTTTGGTTGATATTTTCTCGCTTGGGGTTCCCCAGAGAAATATTATCAGACCATGGCACTCAACTCATATCTGACACTATGTCACAGGTAATGTCTACCTTACATATTGAACGATCTCTCAGTAGTATCTACCATCCTATGTCTAATGGGTTAGTTGAGCGTCTGAATAGAACGCTCCAGACTTTGCTTGGTAAGATAACTGAAGATCATCCTCAAGATTGGGACAGGGTTTTACCCGCGGCTCTCTTTGCCTATAGAGAAGTCCCTAATGAACACACAGGATTTTCTCCCTTCGAACTTGTCTTTGGCGCGCGTCCGCGCGGCCCTATGTCTTTATTACACGATCTCATCACTGCCGATGATATTAGCGATGAAACTCAATCCTCATATGAGTATGTCATTGCTCTTAGACAAAAGATCATTGAGGCATGTAAGCTAGCAACTGCTTCATCAGAAATTGCTAAAGAGAAGACAAGACAGTTTGCTAACAAGAATAGATGTCTACGACAACTTTGTCCAGGTGACAAAGCATTCGTCCTACTCCCCAGTAGGGAAAATAGACTTCTTATTGCATGGAAAGGTCCGTATGCAATAGTCTCTCGGATTTCCGATGTTGACTATGTGGTCGATATTGATGGAAAGCATAAAACTTTCCACATAAACATGCTTTCGGAATTTCACGAACGTCCGGACTATTTGCTGCCTATTTTCCAGGCAACGGATGATGCTCCTGCACCTCACGGTCATTATTCATCCCTGTCTGTCATACAGGATGAGGAAGCTACCTTCTCTGATGTCAACCTTCCCCTTCCAGTGGTTCCATTACATTCTACGGAATCTTGGAAAAACGTTTCGGTTTCTCCTAATCTTTCTGGTGACGAACATCGACAAGTCTCGTCGATGTTACAAACATTTCAGGATGTTCTCACTGACATTCCTGGACACACAGATGTCATAGAACATGACATAAATCTTACCGACAATAATCCAATTAGGGTTAGGCCGTATCCTATTCCTATACACTTTCAGTCGCAGGTGGAAAAGGAATTGGATGAAATGATTCAATTAAATATAATTGAACCATCGACTTCACCATATTCTTCTTCCATGGTTATTGTCCGGAAGAAGGATAAGAACATACGAATTTGTGTTGATTATCGCAAATTGAATCAGGTCACAAAGTTCGATGCTGAACCGATGCCTTTGTTAGAAGATCTACTGATTAGACTTTCTAATTCTAGATTCTTCACTAAACTTGACTTGTCTAAAGGTTATTGGCAAGTGCCTTTAGCAGAGCATGCCAAACCTCTTACTGCTTTTTCTACACCTAGGGGTCTATTTCAATGGAATGTTATGCCTTTTGGTCTCATGAACGCCCCTGCAACTTTCGTTCGCATGATGCGTCGAATTCTGTCACATCGTTCGGATGTCATCGCATACTTAGATGACATCTGTCTCTTCAGTGATACCTGGGAAGATCACTATTTAGGGTTATATGACTTACTGTCCACTCTACGTGAGAATAATTTGACAGCGAAACCTTCTAAAGCTTTTGTTGGTTTTGGTGAAATCTCTTTCCTGGGTCATCGTGTTGGTCATGGTCTCTTGAAGACAGAAGACCACAATACTTCAAAAATACTGAACATCTCTGTTCCTAAAACGAAGAAACAAGTTAGGAGTCTCTTAGGTTTAATTCAATTTTATGGGAGATTTATTCCAAATTTATCTTCGATCATGGCACCTCTCTCAACATTGTTGAAGAAAGGTTCGCCTAATCTGGTCCGTTGGTCTGAAGAATGCCAATCTTCATTAGACCAAATCAAGAATATATTTTCTTCTCCTCCCATCTTAAGATTACCTACTCTTGATAGGACTTTTGTTCTTCGGAGTGATGCTTCATCCACTGGGATTGGAGCAGCACTGATGCAAGAATATGCAAATACTCTGCATCCTGTTATGTACATTTCTAGAAAACTAAATGCGGCAGAGAGGAACTACTCGGTTTTAGACCGTGAGTTGTTAGCGATGGTTTGGTCAATTCTAAAGCTACAAAGATTCCTCCTGGGCGCACATTTCATTCTAGAGACTGATCAGAAAGCTCTTACAGCTATTCAGACTAAGAATTTGAAGAGTTCGAGATCCACTCGATATGCTATAGCTCTTCAACCTTTTCACTTCACGGTACGAGCTATCCGTGGTGCGGATAATGTGATGGCTGACATTTTGTCTAGATGCCCACATGACTCTAACTAATACTTCTGTCCTATATTCCTATATATTACAGAGTCATAACACACCTATATTACTACAATAGATTAGCACATCTGTACTCACTTTATATGTACACACTATCGTGCTTTGTTGTCATCTTCTTCTGTTCGTTTTTTAAGATGATAGAGGAGGACTGAGTAGTTAATATAAGGGCCGTTAGTTTACTAAACAGCCACAATTATTAATAATGTATTGTACCTTATGAAGCATATTAGTTATTAATTAGCATTATATTGCTTGTACTTTCTCAGAATGTCATTGTTGAGCTGAGGACTTACCTTACTAGTATCAAGCATGACGAGTTCTAGATTGTGTACTTACCCTCGGAATACCAGAGCATATGTCCTGGATCGTCATGTAGTTTAACTTTACTATGTACTTATGTCATTACATGTCAAAGAATGTACTATTTAAATTTTCCTATCAGATTTGTACATCCATTTTTAAAGACAATATTAGAGTATGCTGTTTAATGATGATTATGGTAACTTGCATACGTATATTGTGTTTACATGCTAACGTGATGTGTGTTGGTGACACCTCCCCGATGTGAATATTTTTTGAGACATATTTATTTTTCTGTTGAGGTATATCCTCACCAGACACTCTATATTTAGCCTCATGTTAGGCAATTTAATTAATTATCAGCGCATAATTCGTGCGTTTTGAGCCGCTTATCGCATGCTCTTTGATATTTAAAAAAAAAATATGTTCCACATTTTTTTTTTTATCGGGAGGAGGTGGTGATATGTTGCGTGATAAATTCTCGCAACATCATTTTATTACAATATCTATTTTATAACGCAAGGGCAACAACTGCTTGAAATTTATAGTTACTTTTCTCGGTAAGCATTTGTCTTCTCGCGTTGGTATTGAATGCAGTTGAGTTTTTGAGCTGTGGTCATTTTTCGCGCCGGACTGCGCATGACTGGTCTTGCTTTTTGGTCGATCGGTTTCCGCCCACCACTAGTGGAGTGAGCGATTTGAATGGCGAAAGAGATGCCTCGTTGAAGAGGGGATCTCCGCTATTTTTTGTTCTGTCAGGAATGTGTAGTCCTCTTATGGATATTTCGTTTATTCGAGATGATACCTCTAGTGTTTCCCACATGTCGGGAGGCATAATATTTCTGTGTATTTCCGGAAGGCAAGGTAAATTAACATTTTCATTAACTCTATCGATTTTTGGTCGTGCGATTTCTGGTTCATAGCCTGTCTTCGAAAGTCGTCGTCACGAGATGTTTTCCCAGCTCACATGTCGCTGTATTGTGCTGCATCGGTTGATGCAGGTCCCAAGGACTATTACTTGCTACTTGGTTACCTGAACTAGGTTTGAAAAACCTTTGTTATCTAGAGGATATTTTTGAGGACATTATTTATACTTCGGCAGACGTGTCTGTCTTCATGTCGTGAGTTTACTGACGTCCTATGTGGATTGCCCTGTTATTTTTGTATGAACATTGTTTTGACTGAACACATCTGCACACTACACAAAACCAGACATGCGGATACCATCCATCATCATATGGCATCACGCATCAACTACCTGACTCTTAACCCTAAACGTCTGGCTAGCGGCACGCCTTCCAAGCCAGACTGTGTTGCGTGTTCCAGCAGGGACATGGGCAAGAAGCGCCACCAGACCCAATTCGTGTGCCGTAGGTGTGTAATACCTCTCTGTCCATATCCCTGCTTTGAGCGTTATCACACTCTGCTCAATTTTAAGGCAGATTGCACCAAAAGGCTGCATCAGGAGTGAGGTAAGGCTATTTTTTTGTTGATTTTTTTTTTTTTTTTTTTTTCACCAGTCTTCTTCTCCTATCACATCAACAAAATGACGTCATCAGTGACGTCATCCATTTATCTCTATACAGACCAAAAATTAGAGCAATTGGCCAAAAAACAAAAAAAATATAGAATTTACAAGTCATCCACTATAAAAAATGGGGTTTTGTGAAAAAGAATGCAGCTGCAGGACAAATTTTTTGGAAAAGAATGCAGCGTGCTAAAGGTTAAGAGCTAGAAATTAAATATTCCATCTGCAAGTGCACACATAGCAACAAGTGAATTTAAACATGTGCATTAATACTTATCAAAGTTCTCGATATACAAAATCAGAAAGACCAACATTCAGCTGGTATCAATATAGTGTGAGCACAAAGTGTAATCTTGAATTGGGTACCAGAAAAACTCTGGGAAGGTTAAGGCGGCTGGGGTGATGCTGACCACATCACCTCTAGTGTGCCGATGGTCAAGAAAATATGGGCCTAAAACCATATTCCCAATATGCCTCAACGGGCATGTAATGGGATCCTTCTTTTTACAAAGTGTAACCTAAGGAGAACAGGTCTTCAATAATTATATAATCTGTTCAAGCCCTTTTCTTGTCTTCTTTATTTCTTTCATGTCCATTTTCAGTTACCTTCTCCATGTGTTTGTTGGTTTCACTTTGTTTCCTTGTCCATGCTGTTGTTAAGTTTTGTTTAAAAATTTTTTTTTTTCAACAGGATGAGCTACCAGGCCCCATGCCCAACCCTCCTTAGTTTCCTCCTACAACATGCATACTATGGTTCAGTTGGACTATTTTTTGCTGCCCTTTCAGGTTGTCACGAAATGGATTTAGTACTAGAGACTGTCTACATATAGTGACAAGACAATAGTAAGAAGGAAGACTGAAATGATAGATTCAGATAGAAATATAGTGCCAAATGTGAAAGTTGAGACCATTGGCTCCGAGGTTGAGAACCGAGGTTGATCCTTTCCTCGCCACTTCAGACGTTTAAATTGCTATGGCCTCGAACCACCTCTAACTACCCTATGGGGATAAGGTTCAATTAAGATTCACAAACACCAAGGTACAGACAACATATAGCTACTGTACTAAAGGAAATGACTGATGCCAGCTACAATTTATACAAGTTTATTATACACCTATAAACAACCATATGCATGTCCCATACATAAAAATTGCAGTGTAAGCACTCCTGAAACAAACAAATTCAGGAAAAATTACAATTGTTGTATCATTTAAAACCCAACCCTTCACCCACAAGTTTCACCTGTATGGAGAAAGAAGGTAAGATTAAATGACATGAACCACACTGCACTTGATGTCGAGCTTACACTCCAAACTAACTGTTCTAAATTCTAACTCTAACTCTAAGTCCACTGATAGCTGGAACGACTACGAAGTGTCTACACAATCTCTGCACAGACTTCGGTTCTACACCGCCTATCATGAAATCTCCCGAACACAACTAACTGCACCTCTAAACTTCAGCAGCTGTCCTCTGCTATGATTCAACAAAAAAAACTATCAGTTCTGCCTATCTGGTCTACTACCTGTAGACTACCCTTTCAGCAGCTGTTCTCTGCTCTAAAATCTGTAGAGGGTATTGTGACCCTATTTCCCTCCACCATTCTGAAATTGACGACTAGGTTTAACAGAACCCCACTGGATTCTGGACTGGAACTGTAGCTGGCTTCTCCTAACACTCTGAATTCACCTGCCCGATTACCTATGACTGGGCGATCGGCGTTATTATGGCCGTGACGAAGCAAACATAAAATTACGACAACGCTGGCAGCCTGCCAATCTGCGTGTGTAACATAGCGAGCGTCAGAGCTCAGGATTTATCCACCAAAATCCTATTCACTGGAACAATGTCTTCCCTGCCTTGGGAAAACATATTTTCTTTCACTCCGTCCGCCACTGGCAAAGGAACGCACGACTTTGCGTGTCGACGAATGCCACAACTGTGCCGTGGGAGAAATTTTTGTGGTATCAAAAATTCTGCTCTTCCCCACAAAAGCCGGCACCTGCAAATCTCGAATGTCCAACTGAAAGGCAATCGACAATTTGCTTCTGGCACCCAGCTTGGCAATTTACAGACAAAGAGAACGAAAATATGAAATGCTAGCCTATTTATTATCAAGACCCCCACGCGCCGACTTCATGACGTCATATGCGCGGCGTGGTTCTAAAGCCAATGGGAGCTCTGCATTTCAACTGCAGTTAGCTCTCAGCCAATCAGAACCTTAGATCATTCTGATGCAACCAGTTTCTGCTAGACAAAGAACCGGGAATTAGTCCTAGCCCTATACTGCGGAAATGAAGCAAAAATGGCCGCAAATAATTTAACTCCCGAAAAATGCGTATATGGCCACGCAATATCTTTAAAAAAAAAGGACACTGGTGCAAATCCTGATCTAGCCTCTATAATCTTTCGCGAGATACAACTCCATCGTGATCTCATCTTGAAAAACGTAAATAATAGAAGGAGAAGAAACATGGGGAAGGATTTTTCTGTAATCCCTCCTAGAAATAGTGAACAAAATGCAAGGAGAAAAAGACATGGGCCATTTGAAAGACAGAATCTCAGTACTTTCGTCACATCACTCCCCCCTTTCAAAGATTGAGCAACGATCTCCTTACTGAAATCTCTGTGTTTCACATTGGCCCTTAACTCTGTCTACAAGGCTGTCTGTCCTTACCCCTCCTATTCAGTGTTCTTCGACCTTCCTCTTTTGCGTTTCCTCCTTCTTCCTCTCCCAGAATGAGCTCCTATGCTCCGTTGGGAGAGTTGGTCTCTCTTCGGACCTGTGCCGTCTAATGGCGGGTCTGAACTTTCCCTTGCTATGACCGTCAAACGGCTGTTCTGGTCAGCTGCTGTGACCGGCGGGCGCTGTGGTGACCTGGCGATGGCGACTTCCTCGCTGCGCGTCAGCGGGTTTGTGACCGCTGGTACAGTGCGAGAACGATGCAACGTCTCGGGTTCCTCTGGTGTAGAGCCTCCAATTTCTTGCTGGGTTTCTATTGAGTCCTCACTGATCTCAATAGCTTCTACCTTTGAAGAAAAGTAGGTAAGATCTGCCCCTGGCAGTGGTTCTGGACTCACTCTTCCCCTACCAACATGAAGCGGGACAGAGCTCTCCAAAGTAGCTCCTTGCAAATGCGTAAGGTCGCTTTTCTCACTCTTTTCTGGCCTGAAAAGTTGGTGAGATGAAACTGTAGACCATGGGAGCTCTCCGTCTAACACCCTGTTCTACCTTCAACCTTGCCCTCCCCTGTGAGAGTTACTGGCGTCAGTTGGAATGTGTCCTGCAGTGACACTTGACGGTTTAAGATCCCGTTAGATCGCGGAGAATCTGAGATAAAGCTCTCAGTGACTGGTTCCAATGTTCCGTGAAACAAATTGGAAAATATAGCCAATTTTCCAGGCTCCTCGTTACAAGAGTCGTTTCCTGTAAATGAGATACGAGAGTTGTGGGGCCCATCTCCGTTTATAGGCAAACGGATACTCAGATCACTGTCCTCCGTTTGAGTAAAGTGCTGGTCGGATGGGGCTCCAGGGCTGGTTGGAACTATATGCTCGCTCAGACCGCTATCTTGTGCCCTATGAAGATGGCGCTGGTCGTTGACATATGTAATACCGCTCTTGTCAGTATGTCCCTCACTTGAAGGAGCTAATACCATCGGGGGCCTAATTCCCGACAACAAAGAGTGTACTTCCGGAATCAGAGGCGTCGTCACCACTGTTTGGCCAGTTGGCTGAACAGGGCTGGCGGGCGAATTTGCCTCTGCAATTAACATATCACTGTCGTCAGAGGCGTTGCACCTCTCCTTGGCACGACGGCTATGTTTGAGCTCGCTCGGGGCTCCGTGAATTAGGGGTTCTCCTTTTTCACTTATCTGGCCTGCAGTAGGCCCCCTTGCATCAGCAAGGATCGGTGTGGTCGGGTTCCCCAAAACTAAATATGGGTTACCGAGAATGAAGTCGTAGGCCGGCTGAGCCGTTACAGCTGCCTTGATGGTGCCAGACACGAACCTACATTTCACCTCAATATTGGCTACCGGAAAGCGCTGTGAAGTCCCTTTCCTTAAAACTCCACCAATATTCACTGTTTCCTTCATCATCTGCCAGGGCTTCACCAGATGTCGGGCGACTATGCTGAGGTATGTAAGCCCGCTGTCAAATAAACATGTTGTCTCCGTCCCGTTCACTTCGGCTGGTCCGCTGTTGGAAAACAACTTCTCTGACTGGAAGGGTTTCCACTTCTTCCCTTGTTTCACCCTCACAGGCCTTAAACAAGCCACCTGATGAGCGGGTTGTTTGTTTGGGCACCGCGTTGTCCAATGAGAAGTAGTCCGACAGAACCTACAATATCTCTCATTATCTCCCCGGTTCCTGACGGGTTCATGAGAAGTCGGCCCCTGTGTTCTGTTAGGCGGCTGGGAGCGCATGTTATGACTGGGAGGGGGCTCCTTGCGAGACGGCCCTTGCTGCTGGTGAGCTGAAGAGGAAGGCGAATGTGATGAAGATGCTCCTTTGTCCGGGGCTGGCAGGTCAGGGTGTTTTCTTTTCTGGCCCAGTACTTCGGCCTGGGCCGTCTGGAACCTTTCTGCAAATAGAATTATCTGGTCCAGTTGCTGGGCGCCCTGCTCCGCCAGGTACTTCCTTAAGTCCGGAGACATGTTGGCCTTTATCTGTTCGCACAGAACTAATTCTTCCAATCCTTCAAAAGATTTAGCCAAACCTGACAACTCTCTCCAGCGAGTGAGGTAATTCCTCAGCCTCTCTGCGAACTGGGGAAAACTATCTCCTTTCTCCAGTCGACTTTCCCTAAACATCGTTTGGCACTTCCGGGGAGTCCATTGGAATCGCTATAACAGGGCGTTCCGCAGTGCCTCAAAGTTATTCTGGTCATCCACTAGCATCTTGCTATAGACCTCATACGCATGTCCTCTTAGTGATTGAGATAATTTGAGGCACCAAAGACTATCATCCAGCCCGTATGCCTTTGCCATCCTTTCGAATTTTTCCAAAAATACCTCAATTTTCTCATTCCCGTTAGGAAAAGAGTCCATCGGAAAATTCATAGCTGCCATCCGGGGTCCTCCATTTCCTGAGGTGTCTGTCGCCCCTGCTCCGGGAGAATCTCCGTTAGCCGAACTGCCTTCTGAAGATCGGTACTGCAGTTCCAGTGAACGCAGGGCAAGTTCATGCTGTCTCTCTGCTGCCTTCTCCCTCTCTTGGGCTTCCCTCTGTGCTATCTTCTCCTGGGCTTCCCTCTCTGCTTTTCTCTCCTCTGCCTGTCGGGCCTTCTCTTCTTTCTCCGCTTCCAATTTACGCAGGTCCATCTCTGCCAGTCGGGCCCTCTCTTCTTTCTCCGCTTCCCTTTTCTCTCTCTCCATCTGCCGGTCCTGTTCCCTCATAATGTAAGCCCTAGTCTCGGCCTCATTCATCCCCATGCTTTTAGCTGCGTCCTTCCATGCAGTAAGTAGCTTGACCAATTCAGCCATCTTACCTGACAAATCAGCAGTAACTCACCACGAGGGGAAATGACAATAAAGGAACAAGAAAAATTTACTGTTACCTACTAGGAATATGCTGTCGCAAAAACCCGCACTCAGACTAGCACCAAGTCTGACTAATAACTACCTGAAAAAAATTCAAGTTATCCAGCTACCCAAAACCCGAATTTACTTTCCTGTCAAGAAAAAAATTCGATTAGCCATCAATTACTTCTAAGTCATAAACAACCTTACTACAACTAACATCTAAACTGACTACAACCTGTGGAAAAAAACTTATAGCTGGATCAGTCTTAATATAGCTCAATCTAGGGGATTTTTAAGAAATCTATTTTCCAGAACTTCCTACAGAGACAATCTATGAATCTAGAATTGATCCCAACAAAGATGATCCCAAGGACGACGCCACCCACTTTGTCACGAAATGGATTTAGTACTAGAGACTGTCTACATATAGTGACAAGACAATAGTAAGAAGGAAGACTGAAATGATAGATTCAGATAGAAATATAGTGCCAAATGTGAAAGTTGAGACCATTGGCTCCGAGGTTGAGAACCGAGGTTGATCCTTTCCTCGCCACTTCGTACGTTTAAATTGCTATGGCCTCGAACCACCTCTAACTACCCTATGGGGATAAGGTTCAATTAAGATTCACAAACACCAAGGTACAGACAACATATAGCTACTGTACTAAAGGAAATGACTGATGCCAGCTACAATTTATACAAGTTTATTATACACCTATAAACAACCATATGCATGTCCCATACATAAAAATTGCAGTGTAAGCACTCCTGAAACAAACAAATTCAGGAAAAATTACAATTGTTGTATCATTTAAAACCCAA
Source organism: Oreohelix idahoensis (assembly GCA_024509875.1). Classification (NCBI taxonomy): domain Eukaryota; kingdom Metazoa; phylum Mollusca; class Gastropoda; order Stylommatophora; family Oreohelicidae; genus Oreohelix; species Oreohelix idahoensis. The sequence continues at coordinate 255,893 of JAMPIV010020057.1, read as the reverse complement.
CCCTTCACCCACAAGTTTCACCTGTATGGAGAAAGAAGGTAAGATTAAATGACATGAACCACACTGCACTTGATGTCGAGCTTACACTCCAAACTAACTGTTCTAAATTCTAACTCTAACTCTAAGTCCACTGATAGCTGGAACGACTACGAAGTGTCTACACAATCTCTGCACAGACTTCGGTTCTACACCGCCTATCATGAAATCTCCCGAACACAACTAACTGCACCTCTAAACTTCAGCAGCTGTCCTCTGCTATGATTCAACAAAAAAAAAAACTATCAGTTCTGCCTATCTGGTCTACTACCTGTAGACTACCCTTTCAGCAGCTGTTCTCTGCTCTAAAATCTGTAGAGGGTATTGTGACCCTATTTCCCTCCACCATTCTGAAATTGACGACTAGGTTTAACAGAACCCCACTGGATTCTGGACTGGAACTGTAGCTGGCTTCTCCTAACACTCTGAATTCACCTGCCCGATTACCTATGACTGGGCGATCGGCGTTATTATGGCCGTGACGAAGCAAACATAAAATTACGACAACGCTGGCAGCCTGCCAATCTGCGTGTGTAACATAGCGAGCGTCAGAGCTCAGGATTTATCCACCAAAATCCTATTCACTGGAACAATGTCTTCCCTGCCTTGGGAAAACGTATTTTCTTTCACTCCGTCCGCCACTGGCAAAGGAACGCACGACTTTGCGTGTCGACGAATGCCACAACTGTGCCGTGGGAGAAATTTTTGTGGTATCAAAAATTCTGCTCTTCCCCACAAAAGCCGGCACCTGCAAATCTCGAATGTCCAACTGAAAGGCAATCGACAATTTGCTTCTGGCACCCAGCTTGGCAATTTACAGACGAAGAGAACGAAAATATGAAATGCTAGCCTATTTATTATCAAGACCCCCACGCGCCGACTTCATGACGTCATATGCGCGGCGTGGTTCTAAAGCCAATGGGAGCTCTGCATTTCAACTGCAGTTAGCTCTCAGCCAATCAGAACCTTAGATCATTCTGATGCAACCAGTTTCTGCTAGACAAAGAACCGGGAATTAGTCCTAGCCCTATACTGCGGAAATGAAGCAAAAATGGCCGCAAATAATTTAACTCCCGAAAAATGCGTATATGGCCACGCAATATCTTTAAAAAAAAAGGACACTGGTGCAAATCCTGATCTAGCCTCTATAATCTTTCGCGAGATACAACTCCATCGTGATCTCATCTTGAAAAACGTAAATAATAGAAGGAGAAGAAACATGGGGAAGGATTTTTCTGTAATCCCTCCTAGAAATAGTGAACAAAATGCAAGAAGAAAAAGACATGGGCCATTTGAAAGACAGAATCTCAGTACTTTCGTCACACAGGTCCCAGTAACACATGGGTGTAACCCACATAACTGGGTTGTAATCAGGAATGCTGCCAGGGAGTCACTACTAAATATGAAGCTGTTTGCAGGTAAATCAGTCAGTAGTTTAAATTCGTAATTTGATACCATTTGTATATTCTGATACTAGATTCTGGTTGTCCCACTTAATATACAACAAAGAAACTCGTGTCATCCAACAAACAGAGGAAATTACACATAATACAATGTGCTTGGCAACTTTAACTATCCCCAAAGTTCACAGTAGTACAAAACACAGTTTTTATAACATCTTATTCATTATTGTGAAAAAAAAATAATAAATAAATAAAAATTAATGTCTGAGCTACTACAATAAGTATAATCTTGGTGCTTACCAGTGTCCAATGAGAAACCTTTTCCAAATTTGACATTTTCAGGGAATCCAGCTCCCAGCAGTACATGGTCAATAATGGCAGGACCATAATCTATTTTATAAGATGAAATAAGATTTATGGTTAAGATAGCAGAACTATTTCACAAAGTTGAATATAAAGAGCTGAATATACGTAGATGTATACTTATCAGTCCTTAAGTGGGAAATTGCTATATATTATATGCAACTTTCAACAAAAAAAAAAAAGGAAAAGAAAGAAAAGAATAGATGTAGGCATTTATTCTTACTTTTAACATTCAAAAAGTCTGTAAACTTTTTTTTCTTTTTCAAGCTTGTTCTTACCCTGTAAATCAATTATTGTATGAGTTTGTCATAACTCAAACATAAAAAATGTATGCAAAAGTATCCCTACTTCTAACGGGTGTTAGATGTGAAACTCTTACTCAGCGCAAACAACTGAAGCCCTGCACAGTTCCTGAGCATAGTAAAGACAACATAACTATTACTAACATCACATGAATTGGAAAATATGCACACTAGAAATGATGCAACACTGATATAGAATACGTAAGAATTGGCACATCAGCAGAACAAAGAAAAGACATTTCTAATAATACGTATTATGGAGTAGGAAGACACCAAAACTAACACTGCACGAACAATGATAACATCAAGCATTATCTAGATACTAGCAACAACCCGCCAAAGTTGACAAGTTATTAATTGTAGTGTGTTGTTTCTGTTGCATGTATTACAGATGGTACTATCACTACTGTGGTCATTTCACTGCAGGCGACTGTCTTTAGATATTTGTAGTGAAAATTATATGGATGTATTAAATATGAAGATATGGAGTAACCCAACCTAAATGACATGTGGAGCAGTGATAATGATCTAATGGACCATAAATTGACTAAATAAATAACATTTCTTTTATGACAATATGTCTCGTAATTGTTCGTGCGTCTTTTAAAATCTTGCCTTGGGCGACTTACTGCCTCTGAGAACAATGTTTGAAGTTTGACGAAACTCCAGTTCATGTACTGTTTATCAATCGTGTGGTTGGCTTCTTTCCATAATCAAACTGTTCATGCACACCTTCATTTGCGCACTATTGTTTCTATTTTCACAAGAGTACATGTAAGGGGAAACAATACAATTATTATCTAACTTTCAACCGCCTTAGCTGTGTTTGAAAGTTAATGCACTCCCTTGAAAATAGAAAAAAGTGCGCAAATGACGGTGTGCAAAATGTGACTGACCGACCGAGCAAGTACTTACGGCAGGAAAATGTATTTTGATAGGACACAAACTGAGAAAACCTGTCAATAGCATTACAAGGCAGTACTTGTTCTGGAATCCCCAGGGTAAGATCCCCCCCCCCCCCCCCCCCCCCCACCCCCCCCCCCCCCCCCCCCCCCCCCCCCCCCCCCCCCCCCCCCCCCCCAAAAAAAATAAAAAAATAAAGAGAACTGGAGATAGAAATAAATGGAACAATGAAGACACAGAAGCATCGTGAGTATACGGGACAGGAAAGAAGGACCTGGTAAAATTTTACTGAAGACCTACGCTCCTTTGTGCAGTTATAATAATTATGTGGAAACCAAATGTATCACAGTTTAGAATACATCCTGATATAACCAAAGAACACATCTATGGATGAAAGGATCATGCTTTAAAAAAACAGAAGCATATACCTAAATTTTTGTTAAATCACTACTTAAAAACACAAAAAATTAATATGGGCTTGCCCTTACTCTTAAAATATAAATAAATGCCACAAATTTGTCGTCACATCCAAGCATATCCCATGAGCTATCTTGTTGTTGTACTTCCAATAATGAGAATTATTATTTTTTCACGTCTACAAATTTGTTCAACGCAGCATATTATTATGTTGTTGTTGTCAATATCCTATAGCTGCTGAGCGTGTCTACTCTTGGCAGTCCAATGCAATTCTTATAAAAGTGCAGGTTTTCTGCATTTGTTCCAAGGTTCCATATAGTGAGTTGGTGACTGTCAGGGGTATCTGTAATAGTTTTTCCCTGGCATTTGTGAGTGGTGGACACTCCATGAGGAGGTGTCTGGTGCATATTATTATAACAGCAGTACTCCAAGATTAGTTTTGTTTGGTTTTAAGGACCATCTTCATCGCACGCACACAAACAAAACTATAAGTGCTCTGATCTCCTCCCTTAGATCACATAAGGAGGTTCTTAGCACAGTGCATGAACTCCATAGCACCGGCGAGGATCTCAATGCGTGTATACCAGAATCACATTCTTTACATATTTTTGTGTTGGGAAGGTTTCCTAATTTTTAAATTTTGCCATAGCTGCAGTTGTATGGCCTACTCTTTGATTTCCAAGTGCTGAGGGATTTTAACATGCGCAACTTGCACACGGGGCCTCTTATTTTGCCCTTATCTGCATCCAATCTCACTACTCCAAGATTAACAGCTACTGAGCCTATCCACCACTGGCACCTTTGTGTTATGTAAAAAAAAAACAACATAATGCAGTTATGTAGCAATGCTATTATTATCATCATCAACATTATTTTCCTTTTTGCTCCTTTCGGAGCATGGAGCCACCACTGCAGCTGGTCACCTCACAGGAAGCCTGCAACAGGCATTCACATGCTCTCACAGCAGTTGTTTCTGTAGCAATTTGTTTTACGTGATGAGGTTGCCAGCCTTATGCATAACCTCATATTAGACGTCTAGTACGACATGCCTGAAAGAAAAATGTTATAATGGTTGATGGTTATTACATCTTTAAAGCAAATGTGCATACCACTACAAAGTTACTTCTTGCAACATCTGCCAAGCACTGTGCTTACCTAAGTTTGGTATCAGCAACTTCTTCAAGACATCACCATCTTTGCCAGTTTTCATCAGCTCCAAAATCCTGGGAGAACAATCAAAAAATGTTTAATATTAACACTTTAGTGCCATGATGTCAAACTATCGAATATCTTCTCTCTTTGTTTTCCTCTATCTCTTTTTCCCCCAATCTTTCCCGTTGACACAATATATTCCAGCTTTCTTGTTCTCAAAATATGCCCAAAGAAAGTGGATTCAATACCCTTTACCTCTCCAAGGAGCACAGGCCTTCAACAAACACATGCCAAGTCATCCTGTCACGTGCCATCAAGATCAAGCTCTTTCCATGTTTTCCTCATCATTTTCACTTCTGTCTCCAATTCTCTTCTCGGTCTACCTCTACCTATCTTACCCTGGTGGTTCCAGAACAAGGACTGCTTTGTAATGCTATCCACAGGTTTCCCCTCATGTCCTGAGGATAGCACCATTTCCCCTGTGCTGAGTGTAAATTAATATTAGACAAACATAAAGGTATGTTTTCAGGCACTCGTAAGAAATAAAGAAGTAGAACACTTGGACAACAGAAAAACAACAGACGTGAGTGGCTTACCCAGGGTTCGAACCCCGTACCTTCCGTACGACAACTCCGCCTAGCTATCAAGCGAATCACACTGACCCCACGGCCAGCTAGGCATCCCCAAAAAAAGATGCTTTGCTGGCTATTTATCAGTACGAAACACACAAGATAACACCGGAAGTATACAGTGGGCAACTCAGCCCTTAAATGACGCAATCACTTCTGTTGTTCTCCTATTAACAGTATGTGTCAGTCCAAACAAGACAAAGACCTTGATACTGGGTCCAGTAAATAGTAGAAGACTTAAGGCCATTAGTATAGAACAGAGGGTAGGTTTCTGGTATTGTATAAACATAAATAACACATAAGGAAGGGAAACCCGAGGCCTGTAAACAGTAAATTAATATTAGACAAACATACAGGTATGTTTTCAGGCACTCGTAAGAAATAAAGAAGTAGAACACTTGGACAACAGAAAAACAACAGACGTGAGTGGCTTACCCAGGGTTCGAACCCCGTACCTTCCGTACGACAACTCCGCCTAGCTATCAAGCGAATCACACTGACCCCACGGCCAGCTAGGCATCCCCAAAAAAAAAGATGCTTTGCTGGCTATTTATCAGTACGAAACACACAAGATAACACCGGAAGTATACAGTGGGCAACTCAGCCCTTAAATGACGCAATCACTTCTGTTGTTCTCCTATTAACAGTATGTGTCAGTCCAAACAAGACAAAGACCTTGATACTGGGTCCAGTAAATAGTAGAAGACTTAAGGACAGTAATTTCAGTCAGAGGGTAGGTTTCTGGTATTGTATAAACATAAATACAATACCAGAAACCTACCCTCTGTTCTATACTAATGTCCTTAAGTCTTCTACTATTTACTGGACCCAGTATCAAGGTCTTTGTCTTGTTTGGACTGACACATACTGTTAATAGGAGAACAACAGAAGTGATTGCGTCATTTAAGGGCTGAGTTGCCCACTGTATACTTCCGGTGTTATCTTGTGTGTTTCGTACTGATAAATAGCCAGCAAAGCATCTTTTTTTTGGGGATGCCTAGCTGGCCGTGGGGTCAGTGTGATTCGCTTGATAGCTAGGCGGAGTTGTCGTACGGAAGGTACGGGGTTCGAACCCTGGGTAAGCCACTCACGTCTGTTGTTTTTCTGTTGTCCAAGTGTTCTACTTCTTTATTTCTTACGAGTGCCTGAAAACATACCTTTATGTTTGTCTAATATTAATTTACTGTTTACAGGCCTCGGGTTTCCCTTCCTTCTGTGCTGAGTGTGCTGAGTTTCCTCCTATCTAACCACCTTCCACCTTGTTCCGCACAGTCCCAGGACAGTGATCTTGTAGTCCTTCATTTCTTCTGCCACCTGTATTGTCTTCCCTTGTTCGTTCAATGTTCAAACATTCCAGGTGCCTAATCTGAAGGTTCTCCTAGAAGGAAGAAGGTTAATAAGCAACACAGACTCCTTTTAGAGCTTTCTCTGTGTTGCGTCATGCGCCTCCCGGCCAGAGGACCTTCTCCTGTCTTGGTAAGCTGAGTTTTATTTTCCTTAGTTGACTTGTCCATACTTGCTGAAGTTTTTGTGGTTTAACATTTTTTTTTAAACAGGCTGGAAGAACTTGCCCCAATGCTCAACCCTCCTTTGTCACTTTTTACGACAAGCGTGGTAGGGAACAATGTTACTTTTCTTGTCTTCCCCTTTCGGGCCCTGGTAACACATAAGTGAAAATGGCTTCTTTCAGGACATCCTCATTTCTCTTTTTGGTCCATAATATTCTTAACATTCTTCTGTTGTTGTTGTTTAACTAGGGCTGCTGAGCTTCTCCCTCTTTTGCTGCCAACACCAAGTTGAAGACTCCTTGTTATTATCTAACACTGTAGATCTAGGCTTTTCTGCCATTCCAAAACGAGTTGAGTTGAAGTCATGAGCTCCAGCTTGTCCAGCTTAGTGTGCAATGCTGGGTTCTCAACATGTTTCACCACAGGGGGAATCCCTGGAAGTGTGTGAATGATTTCAAGAGTCAATGAAGGTGTAATTAGCCTCACAGACACAAGTTCACTTCCACATATGTATATTGTAGCATTGTGCTTAGCTGGTGGTCATATAAGGATGACTCCAGATATGCCTCCATGCATAATATTCTTCTGTGAAACCACATCTCTGCTGCCTCCAGAGTTTGCCCATCTTGTTTACTAAACACACAAGTTTTCATTAAATGTTTCTATTCTAATGACTGTTATAACCAGTGCTATAATGTTCCACGCTATAAATCTAATCACAATATGCAAATAAATTCTGACCTTTCCCTTGTTGGAGGCTGGTGAGTCTTGCTACAGTCTACAGGGTACTTCTCTCTGACTGCAAACCTCACATCCTGCGCTGCGTCTGTTCTTGGCCTGAGCAGTGTCAAGATAGTGTACTCATAGTCGGTGAGTACCATGTTGCCCTGAAGTCACAATAAAACAAGACTTTTTTAAACAAAGTTTCTTGTCTCTCTGTTTATAATTAAAACTAATACCGTCAAAAGTGAAACTGCTGAGCCCAACAATTTTATGAATACACAGAGAAGCAACATATTCTGGTTAGAATGCAACCATGCAACATCAGACAGTAAAAATAACAAGCACATTGAAATAGCTTGTTAGAAATGAACATTTCAAAACTTGAAAGAAAGAATGAGTCTAATGATCACCCAGACTGAGAACGTTCTAAAGGAACTTATGCACTTTATCAACTGGCTGATGATCTTTATTAGATCTCTTTTGCCTATTATTTCTTTTAATTTCCTTTGCTTTATTTACACTGACATTGTTTTTGCCGCTTTTACTGTCAAACCCCTTGTCTTTTCCTGCATGTCTTCTTGTTATGTGATAGATAACACAGGTCATATACAAATTAAAAATCTTATAGTTTTTAATCAACTGTCTACTTTATTCCAGTTTTCTATTGTCCTGCTGGTCATCTCATCATCCAGTCCATGATGAAGATTGCTAGTGAAAACAGACATCCCCATTGTCTATTTTAGGGTATTCACACAGTTTATTTCTATGGACAAATCTGCAGGTGGCTTTTTGATAAAAGAATCCAATGATTTAATTGAATATGTCAGGGATTCCACAGTGACTCATTATTTTCCCACATGGCTCATCACCATCATTCCATTTTGTTTCCTGAAGATCATGGTGCTAAGCATTGCTCACTACTGTCTTCTATTCTGGGTCATCCTATTAGTTCTATACATGGAATTCTTGTTGCATTGGCTTTGTCCTCCACCATTCTTCTCTGTGCTCTTCACTTGCAGGTTTCAGTCAAGGATACTTCTGGATATATAATTTAAGCTATTTAATTTTTAGCCAAAATACAACCCACATCCCTTATAGCTTTTTCGGTTGTGGGGACTCCACTGTATCGCAGTATGTCCCCATCGAGATCCATAACTCCTTGTCCCTTTCCGTTTGAGCCAGGATTTCTAATTTTGCTTTCCTCATCTCTTCCACCAGCTCTTCTTCTTTCCCGTTACTACTCCTAATATTCCATGATCCATAAATTGTCATCCGTAATTCATGCCAGTTCACCGCCTTTCAGATCAGTCCGGTTTTCTCTCTGTCGTTTCTATTAATTGGTTTTTAAGGCAATAAGGCAAACAGGTGACTGGCCTGATGTGTCTTTGCAAGATGGAGGGGATGCATCCTTAAGGCCTCCATGCATGCTGCCCTCCTCATTTTTTCAGGCGGGCTTAGGACCATCCTAGACGGAGTTAACATGAGCTTAACCTGTCATAAAGTTGTAGAATAATGTGATAAACAGCTCACATGAACTTACCCTGTCATAAAGTTCTAGTATAACATGATACGCAGCTTCACCAGAGCCAAACTGGAGATCCACAATTCTGTCAATTCCCAGCTGGGTTACACTTTCCAAGCGACGACCTTTTAAGTGCTTCCTCAACTAATGAGCAATGATGAAAACAGTTTACGGTCAGCAAAAAGCAAAACAGACTTTTATAAACGGGTGCTTGCGTAGAATAGAAGGACTGAAAAGGTATGACAAAGTCACAAATGTGGAATTGATGACAAGAACCAGACAAGTGCCAGTGGAACAAGAGTTGAGAAGAAGATGCTGGCGATGGATAGGACACACACTGAGGAGACCTGTTGATAGCATTACAAGGCAGTGGAATCCACAGGGAAAGAGAGGCAGAGCTAGACCACAAAACACACAGAGAAGAGAACTGGATACAGAGGTGAAAATGATGAGGAAAACATGGAAAGAACTTGAGCGGACAGCACAGGACAGGAAGATTTGGCATGTGTTTGTTGAAGGCCTATGCTTCTCGGGGAGGTAAAGGGTATTGAATGATTGAAAAAAGCAAAACCAAACCATGCGTTAATGAAAGCCAGTGTCCCATGTAGTTCCTGGGGTGGGGGGTCTCTAATGACACCAAGAAAGAATAGGACCACTACTCAGCCAGGCAATGTCGTACAAGGTGACACATGAGGTTGCATACGAGGCTGGCAACCTCATCAAGTAAAACAAATTGTTACAGAAGTCATAGCTGCAAGAGCATATGAATGCTAGGCACAGGCTTCCTGCAAGGACCAGCTACAGTGATGGTGCAATGCTCCACATGGAGCGAAAAGAAAAATAACGATGACGATGAATGAAAGCCAGTGTTGGCATGGGATTCCATTTAGGAACACCTGAAGCCATATTTCACCATTTAGGAACACCTGAAGCCATATTTCACCATTTAGGAACACCTGAAGCCATATTTCACCATTTAGGAACACCTGAAGCCATATTTCACCATTTAGGAACACCTGAAGCCATATTTCACGTGTTGTATTTTAAGTTCTGTTTAATTGCTACATCTACTATTTCTCTCTTCTGTCTTTAACATAATGTCTGCCTTAGCAGCTGTCTATGTTGATCTCCCTCTCTTATTTCTAAATGTCTCTGTCAGGATGGAAAGTCAACAACAGATAGGATGTACATCAAAGGTGTATGGTTGTAGACAAGGACATGATCCCCTAGACTGACATAATTTAATATTTATAAAAAAAAATCCGATACAAACTTTACAAACAAGAACAAAACACTACAGGTTTATTCCTCAGAAGTAACATTACCAAGAATAAAAAAAGAGGTACCTGTCTATTTTCAGGACAAATTATGGGACTTAATATTTCTGCCATTTTAGCATGCAATGTGAAGATTAAAATAATAATAATTTTTTCAAAGTAAAATGATTAATTATTCTTTGTATTTCACAAAAGCGATATAAACCAAAAAAAAGTGCTGTCCAAAAGTTCTTGTGCTGGCTGCGTGGAGCGCTAATCAAACTTAGTAGGTACCCATGTCGCTTAATAGCACTCAAGACTTCCTTTTTTAAACACAGTGCATGTTCCTTTTACATAAGCATTTTTGCTTTTTATTGTCAGCAGCATCACCTTCACATGCATTAACATGCTTCAGAAAAGGAGTTTTTTGCACTGTTTAGCATCACAAGTGTGTACTACTTCCAGTTAGCATTCAATGCTGGTAGTTGTGAGGGACTTTTGGATACCATCTAGTATTTCATACACTAGAGAGGCATCTTCTGTTCAATACTTTTCGAAAGTTCACTTTACGCCACTTCGCTTTTACGAAAGACCTACATTAGTACCTGTTTTTGATAACCAAAGAAATCCGAAGAGGATTTTCGCTTTTACGAAACAAGGCAAAAAGCGGAAACAGCGCTCAGCGTTTGTTTTGCAGCGAGCAGGAACTACACTCAGCATCAAGCCGCCATAGCTTTGAACTGTGTCTGTGAGCATCTGTGCTTTATCTTGATTTATTTTGTGCATCTACTAGCAAGATGTGTCCTAAAGTGTCAGAAAAACCTAAGAGAGCTCTTAAGGGTGTTACGCTTAGCGTTAAACTGGACATAATTAAGCATTTCGATCGTGGTGAACGAAATAAAGACATTGTGCGTGCGTTGAATTTGCCTGTGTCCACCATTCGTACTATTTACACACAGATAGAAAAAATTTTGAAAGCTGAGGAAGTTACTGTTGGTTCTGCTAGTAGCAAAGTGGTCTTGTTTAGTTGGCATCCAGTAATGGATACAATGGAAAGTCTATTGCTTGAGTGGATTGATGGGTGTACAAAGCATGGTGTTCCATTAAGTTATCTTATACTTAAGGAGAAATCAGTCTGTCTTTTTAATAAGCTGAAACAGAAAGCACTGGACGATGGTGATGAAAGTATTGCGAAAGTGTAATTTAGAGGTAGTCATGGGTGGTTTGATCGGTTTATGAGGCGAGGTATGATTTGCTAGGTTATTTTTTGGGTCTGGGAACGCTCAAAAATTTTTCCATTATAGATGAATGGTAATTGCTTCTTCGCTTTACGCCATTTCGGCTTACGAGAGGTTTCATAGGAACGCCCTACTTTCGGATAGCAGGGGAAACCTGTACATAAAAAGTTGCAATATAAATGATTAAACATATATAATTAATTAATATCAGTCCAACAGACCTTCATTGAAAATCCAGATGGAGCTGGGTTTTTAGGCCAGTCAAACTCTGTGCTGTGTAGTCTAATTCCAGATTCAAGTAGGATGACTGTCTTCTCATCAGGTCTGTCAAGTTATCAGTCATAATGAAACTCAATAACTAATAAGAGGAGCCCATATGCATTATATCAAAATGATGGGGAGAAGAATAGAATATGATTAGTTGAATTTAAACCAACATATGCAGTAAACAAATGCAAACAAACTGCACCAGCAAGTGGTGCATGATTCTGCATATTACTACATCAACTTCGCTGATAGAATTGACATGTTACCATCTAAGAAGCTGCCATTTGCAATCTGATAATATGTCTATTTTAGCTCCAAATCAACAGATTTACAAGCAGCGACAATTTCTATCCCAAATGCAGCTAGCAAGCTAGATTTAATATATTTGTAGGACTGTGCAAAATATGGTAGGGACTGGAGACAGGATGTAGAAATGCCAGAAATTTAAAAGTAGCAATCATAACTCTATATATCTTGTTGAAAACCAGTCAATTTTGATTTAGTTTCATCTCTAAATTACTTTCTTTGTATAAAATTAACAATTCTGTAAAAAAAAAGAAACCACAACCTCCTAAATGAATGATCAACATGGTGATTACACATGAGTGCTTTCTAAAGTTTGTTAACAATTAAAAAATGTCGGAATTTTTGTGTGTGCCTTTCAGCTCACACTGGGGAACAGATTTTAAACCTGAACTCTCCAGGTTCCTGAGTGGTCTGTTCCTGTTATTGTATGGCTTCCTCAAGTTGGTTTCTAATTGCATTTAGAACTCATCTTGTTCTGCTGGTATTATCTGGTTCTTTTCCTCACTTTAACATTAGTGATCCCTTAATGTAATTTCTAGTCCTTCAAGCACTTTCTAAGAACATTTGTAACACCTAGGTTTTCATTTTTGGTCTCTTGCTGCTTGTGTTGCTTCTGTGATGTACAATATGAATACCTTGACAACTGAGCTGAAAGTTAATATTCTTGCACAGGACATATGTCCATAATGGAGAACATAAACCAACAGGTTGGCCATGTCCTCAGATCAGACCTTGAGACCATCACCAAAACTGCTTTGCTATGGGCCCCAGAAGGACGGCGAAAAAGTGGCAGACAAAAGACAACCTGGCGGAGAACAGTGGAGGCTGAGATGCAGGATATGAACCAAAGTTGGGTCATGGCAGGAAGGATGGCCACAGGCAGATCAAAATGGGGACAGTTTGTTGCTGCACTACAAGATGCCGCTAGGCGAGATGGCCACTGACTGCTTTGTGATTTTTTACATAAAATGTGATTTTTACAACACAGAAACAGACTTAAAAAATATGGGAAGAATAGATCTGTTAGCATTAGTGAAGCACAACTGAATGTGAACTATGAGGGACTTAAGGTTCACTAGACTTCAGCTCTTCATTTCCCCCACCCTCAACAAATACACGTCAAGCCCTCCCATCCTGTGCCAACAGTACAAGGTCTTTACATTGTCCTCCTTGCCTATTTCCAGCCTACCTCTCCATGTGTTCCCCAGACTCCAGCTAAGAACTTCAAAGGTTCAGCAGGCTCAAAGAAGAAGAAGAAAGGAAAAATAGAAGGAAGAGGAATATAAAAAAAAAATAGGAAGGAAAAGCTTAATGAGAAGCATCACTTACTTTCCCACTCTGATGAGGTATGTCTTGTTATCAATATCATACACATTGATAACTCGCATATTAAGGAACCTGAAAAGAAAAGGCATAGAAATTTATTATAGCTCACTACAATGACAGCTTGAATGCTAATGCCCTATTTAGTGCTCCTTATGGAGGATGGGGAAGTCACAAATTCAGCATGAGTTTTCACGGGGAATGGGGGAACAGCATCTTAATACTGGGGATACCACACTTTTAAATGCCAGTGGGAGAGAGCTAGTCCAAATGCATCTAGCTTAAAAATTCACTTTTCCCCCTACCATCACCGAAAGATCTTCCAAATCACCCCCAGGATCTACCTGATACAGACCTTACACTAGAGGTATCGAGTGTGAACTTGCTTCAAAACTGAACCATTCATGCTGAAGATACGTTTTGCAGACTTGGTCTATTCTAAATCACCATTACTTCTGTCTCCCTGTTGCACCATACTGTTCTTCAAACATCAACTTAAATATACACTTGAAGAAAGCAGTAGTCAGCCTCAGATTGCTATCTCCAGACCTTCCATTTCTCCAAGGAGCATAAGCCTTCAACAAACATACGCCAAGTCTTCCTGTCCAATGTCATCAGTTCAAGGTCTTTACCATGTCTTCTTCATCCCTGTCACGTCTGTCTCCAGTTCTCTTCCCCATATGTTCCTTGGTCTTCCTCAGCCTCTCTTACCCTGGGGATTCCAGAGACTCAACTGGTGATGGCCAAATGTGCTTTGTTCCTTATATGTTAAGCACTGTTTTTTGTGCTAAAGACTTTATTTTTAGTTTCAACACACTGTACCAATAATTTCCTGCAGCTCTTTTTTCAGTTGTTGCTATAATTACAGTCTTCTTTTTCTTCTTCTTAGTCATTTCTCTTCTACCTTGGGGTGTAGAGGTTTGTCAGAGATCGCCATGCCTCTCTGGGGTTTCCTGTAATCAAATTTTAAGACAAACATGTGATTGGCTTATTATTATATCATGAGCTGAAAAAAATGTCTGCAGCCATGGTCTATCAAATTCTAGCAGTTACGCTATGACTTTGTAATATCTTGATAAGCTGCTTGATTTGAGATTAAATACATTTATATCTTTTATGATCGTACATATAAAGTGACAACTGTAAAGAATACCAAGAATTTATTTACAATCTTTAATTTTGTATGCTTTTTAATGTTAAGAACAATTTTTTAAAATAAAAAAAAACCTAAATATTAATTTCTATCTACAAATGTGAGTAGCACAGATTAAAAACCCGTGGTAACATTAAAATGTATATAATGAACAGTTAAGTGCATTGTTTACATGACTTCTGTTTAAGTGAATCTGAAGTTTCACAACCTGATTTTCAGCAACTTTAAATTCTGTTTATGTGTGCATTTTTAATATTTGCATTTGGGAAACTCAGAAAAAAAATGTTGACACCCATTAGTTGCACCATACTGTTGATCAAATCACCTCACTATACAGGACAAACTACATAGGTGAAAATCGTGTGCTATCTTTTAATTATCGAGACCACGTTCGCTGCACATGTGATCAGTAGTCAGAACTGTGTTTCTATATGGGGGAGGGGTACCAAAGGAAGGATCTGCCCCGGGTGACAAATACTTGAAGTACGTCTCTGTGTGATGTTCTAACTTAATTTTGTCCTCCTAGAATAATGCAACTTCTGTTAAGACTTCAGAAATTTTGCTATGGAACTGTGTTTATTGTTATGTAAACTGACAGGAAGGATATACGGTCAGACACAAGAGCTTTCACTGCACTTGGAAATGCATGGGAATCAAAAGAAATGAAGTCCAATACAGCACTAAACATATTCAATTCAAATACCAAGACTATTGTATTCTCTAAAACACAGAGAATATAGATGACAGCAGTTGAAATGAAGAATAGTGTTCTTTTATGTCATCCTAGTAAGTCGCCAACATTGTTAAGGCTAGGATTAAGTCAAGGATATCTAAACCTGACCTTAACCCTTACACCTTTTTACTGCATTTCTGAATTCTTTTTCAAGGCTGTATCGAACATGCATCCTACTTTTCTTCATTTTATCCAACGACAACTAAGAAGTTATAGACTTTCATGAATGGGTGTCTGTGCAGAATAGAAGGTTTAAAATATTATCACATGGTCATCAATGTGGAACTGATGCAGATAACCAGACAAACACCAGTGGAACAAGATATGAGGGGAAGACACATCAGACATGAAATACATTGAGAAAATCTGCTGATTGTATCACAACAACCCTGTCAATTTTTTCTTGACCAGTTAGAAACACTGGCAGACAAAAACACTAGGAAGGAAATTGAAACAGACTGAAAAGTTAAGCCTACAGACTACATTGGAAGACAGCAAACAGATGGCACAGGATTGGAAAGCTTGTTGTGAACTTGTTGAAGACCTATGTTCCCCATGCAGTTGAAGGGTACAGAATGTAATGATTGGAATGAAGAACAGTGGGCCGTCTGTTCGATACAGCCTTAGAAAAGAATTCCGAGACGCAGTAAAATGGGGTAAGGATTAATTTTAAAAATCCTAAACCTAATCCTAACCCTAAAGACATTGATGGCTTATCTGGATGACATCGAAGAACATGTCCCACTGTTCTTCATGTCAATCGAATGAAATTATTATAAGCAACTGTGTAGGGCCTAGGCTATATAATGTGATAGATTAATACTATTGCTGGTGGACTAGTTTTTGTGGTTCTTGATAACTCGGTGCATGTCATTATCAAGAGCGGCATTCTACCTAGGCCTACTCTGTAATAGTTCATCCATTTTCATTTTCGCAAAAACAAAAGATATATAGGCCTAGGCTACATAATAAAAAAAAAAATTAATTCGACACCGGCCAGCATCATCTAACAACTGAAGTCACCGAATCATCAGGAGCGAAGTAAAGACCCCAGTTACCTTTTTAATTCCTGGATAATGACAATTATATCGATAGTGCTGAAACGTCCTTTCATTCTAACATCTAGGTGGCAAAATTACGAGACAGCAAAATTGACTAGAGACTCTTCACTTTAGGCGTTCTTGCCACAACACTGGATTACAGATACTATACGCAACACTGTTTGCCATCAACGGAGCCATGCAATCGTTTTATCAGTGTTGCCAGAAAGGTCACAATTTCAGAGCCCAATAACAGCAATGAAAACAGCCCAACAGTTATTTCGAGTAATAAAATGCTATAACATAACTTTCTGAAATATCGATGTTTCATTTTTATGTTTTATCATTTCAGAAGTGTCAAATACTGACAAATGTAGCTCATATAATGAATAAGAACAATATTAATCTCTAACTGTTTTCAGAAAATCAAAAATAAGTAAAATAAAAATGAACAAATCGTGAAGTTTACACAAGATGATTGCAATTAACATGATACATTTCGTTTGTCACAACAATTCCCCTTTTTGTTACCCGTGAAGCATAGAGCCACAACCCGCATCTGGTCCCATTGCAGGAAGCCTGCACCAAATCAGTATATTCTCTTGCAGAGATAGTTTATAGCTTTATATGATTAGGTTGACCAACGGGCTGATCACCCGTTTGCCAGTCACTTCGATTACGGAAACAACAGCAAATGGATTGATTTGCCGTTGCCCTAAAGACGCCAATAGGCGTGATGGGAAACAATGGCAAAGAAAACCTATCTGCTGTTGCCCTAAGACGCCACTAGGCGTAATGGCCACTGACTGCTTTGACGGTCGGTGGCTAAGGACGGAAGAAGAAGAAGATGATTAGGTTGCTAGCCCCATGCTCAACATCACATTAGTCGCCTTCAGCCAATGCCTGATGATGCAATAGTCCAAATATTTCCTTTCCAGAAACATAAGTTTAAGCAAAGAATACAGTGTTCATACAGCTTTCTACTTCCAAAATATTCAACGTGTCGAAGTAGAAGCCTTTGTGCTTATGATGAACAAAGTTGGCTAGAGTGACAAATGCACTTAATGTGAAATATTGTTGGGTTTATATTTCTTAACTTGGTGTTGAAGGAGTTATTAGGGCCTACAGCACATCGTGATGATCAGTCCGTTGTCAGCCACATATGCTATTCAGTAGACAAAATCTTATTGTCCTAAAACTCGTAACAGCAGCGAGTATGATATCGGCTGCTCCTGATAAAAGTGACACAATGCAGAGGACATTCCTTCGGGTGCAACTATAATACTATACGCTAAAACAAACGGCCTGTTTCTATTCTCTCCAGTTATGAATATACTGTGGTATATAATAAGCGATTATGGCATATGTTCCTGGCATCCAGTTCCAGCCACTATGCAATGATGGGATATGGTTTATTTGCCCATCATCATTTTCCATTTCGCTCCTTTCGGCAAATATATAGTGTCATGAATCGGCATTAATCCTCTGTGAATTTATCACTTACCTCCCTTTGCTTGACACGACACTTTTGTGAAAATCTAATGAATATAAATAACTTCTTATAAGGCTTTGTTATCACAGAAATTAGCACACTTGATTATTCATAGTATCTCCTTTACGATCGTTCGGAATTGGATTATATTTGACAAATGTATAATAAAACTATAAGAAGTCTAGGGAATCTCGTTTGTAATCACTACGGGATGGTATCATGGAGATGCTGGAAGATTTGCTACAAAAGTTACACAAATCGGTCTGACGGGATGAAAAAGTACACTCAGAAAAGAAATTACACAGAATGCTTTCCAAGACGTTCACTTAGCCACTGTATAAGGAAGGGGTGAAATTCAAAGTAAGTCGACAAAGCTGACGCCTGTATGAAAGCTAAATCTTATTGAAAGCATCGAAAGCCTCCACAGTGTGATATAAGATAGAAGACGGCTGCCACCGTGAGCAATCACACTTCTTTAACAGCTGCCGTCTGCGTAGTGCGTGTGAAACTGAGGGTATGTTTGTTATTCTCACAAAATACATTAGGCTTGAAAATTAATGTACATTTACAAACTGATGTATATTTTGTGCTTGATTTTTCATGTTATAATTTTTCTTTGATGTATGTTTTATGCCTGACTCTTCATGTCTATACTCTTGCTTATGTCCGTATGAAACTTAGTTTCACCACATACATAACCACAATCCCATACAGCATTGGCGTAGCTAGAGTTCTTGTCAGGACTGGTGTTTACTAGCAAATAAGGCTAGCAGCCTTTTTTATAGCTTGCTCTTAATGCTGAGCTCAAAGAGTTCGCCCATTCCCTTTTCTGTATTTACTGGGCATCTGTTGTCTATGTGGTGACAAGAAGGAAATGTATTAATAATGTATTATGTCGTGTACAACGTACTCCCCATGATGGAGGACTCCACGCATCATACAATGAGGATTCTGGCCACACTGACCAGTTATCAGAGGAGGGGGCGCCTTCACTGAACATACCCAACACCGTGCTTGTTTTGTTTCAGGTTTCAATCAGTGTGTACCACGTGACATTAAAACAGGGTGAAAAGTGAACAGTGGACCACCATTACTGCCTGGCCTCAGCATTGTGACTTAGGACCAGGAGAGGTAACCACTTCAATCCTGTGTGTAACTCGTGAACCAGTAGACCATCATTGCTTCCTGGCCTCAGCATTGTGACTTGATAACCAGGAGTTTATCCTCATCAATCATTAAAATACTCTGATTAACTTTAATCCTGAAGTAATTGAATTATTTCCAATGTTCCATTATTTTAAAGTAATCTTAAAGGGGTGGGGATTAATTTTGAGCTACATTCATATTCCCTAAGAGCAAAGGATAGTTCCAGCGAGAGCGTAACTTACCTGCCAGTTCTCTTCTTCAATACACCTGATATGTGAGGCTGACTTCCCGGTCTTGTCCTGTGCCATCCCTACTTACAGTTCAACAGTTCTCTTTTCGAGTCTGGGAAAACTAGTTCTATTACCGTATATCGCAAGTTAACTAGTTGATACTACCATCTAAACTTCCATCTCGCCACATATAGATTCCACTGCAGCTGACCCCCTTGCAGGAAGCCTGCATAAAGCAGTGATATGCTCTAGCAGTGGTGGTTTGTGGCAATTTGTTTTACATGATGAGATTGCTTGCCACATTCGCAACATCATATTAGTCGATCTGTACGACATGCATGAAAGTTCAGTAGTCAGTTTCGTTCTGTGACAAGTCTTCCATGAACAAAGGCCTATCTGTTGTAAATTCACAGAGACATTTAATGATAGAGATAATACCGGGAAAAACAATTTACTACACAGACACCGAAAAAAAAGGTTTTTCGTACATTCGAAAATTAACTGTTGCTCATCTGTAGAGATATGTATCTTAGCCAGAGCAATATACTCGAATTGTACCATGGCAATAACTAATATATGCCGTTAAGTTGTACCCGGTACTGCTGGATATGTTTCTTTTCCTTCTTGGATCCTTAGCCCCTGGCTGACAAAGCAGTCGGTGGCCATGACGGCCTTGGCGTCTTGCAGTGCAGCAACAAACTGTTCCCACTGTGCTTGGTCGGTGGCCATCCTTTGTGCAGTGCCCCAGCTCTGGTTCATGCTTTGCTCTTGGCCTCCACTGTCCTCCGCCATGTTTTATTTGGGCTGCCTCTCTTTCGCCGTCCTTCTGGGGTCCATAGCATAGCTATGTCCCTTCTGAGGACATGGCCAACCCAGTTCTATCGTCTGCCCGCAATGATGCTGTGAATATCTGTTTGACTGCACCGTGTGAGCAGTTTCTGGTTGGAGATGGTATTCGGCCCTGATATGTTTATACTAATCTCATGTCTCCCGTTTTGTACGATAACGTTTACCAAACTTCGACAGTTAACCTTAGTGGACATCAAATAATAATAATAGTCCCTTCAGTCATAACTGACTATGGAAATGCGCCCCTGAGGTGACAACCCTCAGCTGCTTATTGTCCTCGTTTTCCTTTCGGCGTTTTCTCCTCTATGCTGATTGCCGCGAGAGCTTCTTTTCGCCCACTCTGAGGTGGCGCCGTAGAGAGCATCGCCAATTAGTGCGATCGGCAGCTTCATCCTTACAGGTTGCTGGATTTATGCTTAGTGCCCTCATGTCTCTCTTGCACACATCTTTGAACGTCTTTCCTTTATCTTAAAATGGTGACCTCTTTATACTTGTCATGATGTAATAAGAAAAGAAAAAAAAAGGGGGGGGGGGAATGTGAAAGCCTGCACTAACCATGGAAAGACCTTAGGGGTCGTAAACATATGACGTCACGCAATTTTTGCTATTTTTAACGCCGTCCCGTTATCTCATTTCGTCAAAAAAATGCAGAACTCCATATGACGTCACAAATCTCTTATTTCCACCAATGTCTTGTAATACTGAAAGAAAGATTGTCATCAAATGCAAAGTTAACCAGTAAACAATCTTTTAAGTTAAATAGTGTAAAAGTAATCAGACTTTTATAAAGATTGCTTTGCTGGTTAAATAATGATACATACATTTTTTGGCTTAATTTAAGTTCACACAACAAAAGATAAATTTAATGTTAAGTAAACATAAAACAATAGCTTCAATTGTTACTTATGTTAAAGTTTCATAAAATAATGTTAAACTTGAGTGCAAATCACTAAACATTAAAGGACTTAATTAAAAACTGAAGTCGTTATCAATTAATTATTAATAATCGTTATCATTATCCCACTCCTCCATTGAAAGAGCTTAAAATCCATTTGCGTTCAGATCAACATGTTTATTGGACAGATGTGTATTACATTTACTGAAAAAAAAAGAAATACTGTATATAATTTAAAACAATTTAATCAAGTTAAAGGTTATAACAGTTATCTGGTATTTCAACAGAGATTGTAATATTATTATAAGACGTCCACGAAGGAGTTTGAAAACTATTTAAGAAAAAAGTTGACTATGAGAATGGGTGTTACAAAATCTATTTTGTTCTGACATCATTTATGAAAGAATCTATCCTCACTCGTATTTTTGTGTGTGACGCCACATTTTTAGAACTCCCCCCATTCCCCCCAAATCACACAATGTTGACCTCCGCCTTCACTGCTTGACGTCATATGTGGACGACCCCCTTAACAGATGGGACAGTACAGATATGTTTGGCATGAATTTATTGAAGGTCTGTGGTTCATAGATAGATGAAGGGTAATGACTGAATGAATGGACGTCCAAAATATCGCACCTAATATGAAAACCGAACCCAGTAAATCGGAAATCGTTTGTGGCATTAGATAAAGGTGACTCCGTCTTAAAAGCAAGTCGAATTGGGCTCGAACAATTTTGAGCTGGCAACATTGAGAGTGATGTCCCTCCAGTATTTACTTCAGTTTGACAGGTTAGATTACCGTATGTCTGATGGCCGAGTGGTCTAAGGCGCCAGACTCAAGGTGATTAACCTTCCCATCTGAGATGGGGTGAGCGTTCTGGTCCACGAATGTGGGCGTGGGTTCAAATCCCACTTCTGACAAACTTTTTTTTCCATATTTTGGTGGTGAACATCCTGTTCAATGTTATTAACGACTGATGCCTTCAGGTCATGTGGTATAGATTTTGTATTATATATATATATATACTACTCGTCAAAAGTCAAGGGTCACCATATTATTTTCAATACACTTTTATATAAGCGCATAGAATGATTAAATGAAGGAAGTTTTTAGTAAAAATTGGTGCAATCTCTTCCTCTGACAGTCCTCTATGCACGTTAAGCATAAAAACAACTCACCAAAACCCATGGTGATCACGTGCAATTTGCTTTGCTGATCATAAATTCACATTTTTAATCTGTTTTTTCAAACTTCCGTACAACCAAACAGGTGAAGTAATCGTGCTGATTGACATTCCACGTGCAATGGCGACTTTTCGTGAACAGAGGTCACTCTTAATTTGTTTTACAATCAGCAGACTTAGGGTAGTTTCATCACTTGCAAAAACCATGCCACCGAGAAGAAGTCTTGACGCCTTACAAAGAATGAGGGCTATAGCGTGGGTTGAAAGTGGTTTATCTGTCCGTGAGGTTGCTAGACGGCTTGCAGTGTCACACTCTACTATCCAAAGAATTTTGGCCTGAAATAGGCCACAGGAAGTGTGGAGGATCGCCACCGGTCAGGTCGCCCTAGATGCACCAATAGACATGATGACAAGTACCTCTTGTTGTCAGCCCTGCGCCATCGAACTGTGACTTGTTCCACTCTAAGATGTCAGCTGAGACAAACTGTAAACGTTAATGTCAGTCAAAGCACCATTCGCAGACGTTTACATGAATTTGGACTGGCTGCTCGACGTCCTGCAGTCAGAATCCCATAAAGGTATGTTTTCAGGCACTCGTAAGAAATAAAGAAGTAGAACACTTGGACAACAGAAAAACAACAGACGTGAGTGGCTTACCCAGGGTTCGATAAATAGTCAGCAAAAGCATCCTTTTTTGGGGATGCCTAGCTGTCACCAGTGCTCTTTAACATTTATCTAGAACATATTATGCAGGAGGCTCTCTACGATTATAAATCAACCATATCGATTGGAGGCCGACCTCTGTGTAATCTACGTTTTGCTGATGATATTGATCTGATAGCTGGAACAGAATCAGAACTTCAAGACCTTACCTCTAGACTGGAGAAAGTAACAAGAACATATGGGATGGAAATTAATATAGAAAAAAGCAAGATATTGGTGAATAGCCATAAGAAACATGTTCCGACCAACATTACGTTAAATGGGCAAACGTTAGAGAAGTTAACACCTTTAAATATCTCGGGTCCACTATATGTAGTGATGGAAGATCAAATAAAGAAATCAAGACAAGACTTGAGATGGCCTCAGCTGCCATGACAAGGTTGAATGTGATCTGGAAAAGTAACATCAGTTTTCCTGTGAAGATCAAACTATACAAATCACTTGTATTATCTATTCTCTTGTATGGGTGTGAGGGCTGGACACTCACTGCAGATACGGAGCGAAGGATTCAGGCTTTCGAGCATAAATGTTATAGAAGAATTTTGCGCATTTGCTATAAAGAGCACAAAACAAATGTCTATGTTAGAGAGAAGATAAACACCTATGCAGCCATCAAGAACCACTTTTGTCAATAGTGAAACGTCGAAAGCTTGCCTGGTTTGGGCATGTAACTCGTCATGACTCCCTTTCGAAAATGTTGCTTGGTGTCGCGAGCACATCCGATGGACAAGGCAACAATGGAGTCAAGTTCTCTTCACTGATGAATCTCGCTTCACTGTGTCATTCAATGATGGCAGGATTCGAGTTTGGAGACCACCAGGAGAGCGATTTACTGATGACACAATTCGAGAGGTGGATCGTTATGGTAGGGGTTCTGTCATTGTCTGGGGTGGCTTCTACAGACACGGCAGGACCCCACTCTACATCATCCAAGGCAACTTGACCGGCCCAAGATACCAGAACGAAATCTTAAGACCAATTGTTCAGCCTGCTCTGGAGGCCATAGGTGGTAATGCCATCCTCCAAGATGATAACGCTCGACCCCATCGAGCTCGTGTGGTGAATGAGTTTATTCGGCAACATGGGATCATCAGGATGGCGTGGCCAGCTCATTCACCTGACCTTTCTCCGATTGAGCACCTCTGGGATGTCCTTGGTCGAAGATTGTCAACAAATCACCCCCTGCCAATGGATGTTGCACAGCTGACTGCATTTCTGCTTCAGGAATGGCAAGCTGTTCCTCAGGATACTCTTCGGACCCTTGTGGACTCGATGCGTCTACGCTGTTTTGAATGTCTTGCTGCAAACGGTGGTCATACCCGATTTTGAAATGTCTATTTGTCCTATATCTATTGTGTGACTTTTGAAAAGGTGGGTGACACACTTCACAGCTTCATTGCGTTTGAATGTGTGTTTCCATTTCTTTACGTGACATGTCAATTTGGTATTCAATAAATGCCGTTTTGACTGATACCAATTACGTTTATATCAGATTTGTTTTATGGTCTCAACCAAGGTTTTTCTAAGTGGCCCTTGACTTTTGACGAGTAGTATACATTAAAAACGCACCACCTGTATAATCCAGGAACAGAGTGTGAAATGTAAATATAAGTGTTTACAAGTTGACATATTTGGAATCTTTATTCATTTTCCTATGAATCCATGCTGGTCATTAATTTTTTACATTTGATTGTAATGAAATTCATTGCATTCTATGCAGGCAAGGGAGAAAACCAAAAATGCAACCAATAAAAAAAATCATTCACACTATCCTCAGTATCTGGTATGTCCACCGTGTGCTAGCAAACAAGCATGGCAGCGGCTCCGCATGGAACGCACACGTCTCTGAAGGAAATTCCGGGGAATCAAGTCCCATTCACGTGTAAGAGCAGCTTCGAGCTGTTGCAGATTAGCTGGAGAACCTTTCCTGTAGACTCTGCGTCCAAGCTCGTCCCACAGATGTTCTATAGGGGACATGTCTGGTGATAGGGCAGGCCAATCAATCGTCACAATGTTCTGCTGCTGTAGATATTGCTGCGTAATACATGCGGTGTGCGCACGTGCGTTATCCTGCTGGATAAGCTGCAAGTCTGGATAATTTGTGAACGCAGGAGCAACCAATGCATCCAGAACCTCATCTTAATATGTCACAGCATTAACATTTCCACGGAAGACGTGAAGAGGCAAGCGATGGGGAAAACTGAATCCTCCCCAAATGTGAATACTGCCACCTCCAAATCGTTTGTGCTGACGAACACAGCAATCTGCAAAGCGCTCTCCACACCGTCGCCAAATCCGCATACGTCCATCAGCAAAGGATATGTTGAATCTGCTCTCGTCTGTGAATAGGACATCATTCCACTGCAGTCTAGTCCATCTGACATGTTGTTCTGCCCATTGCAGGCGCTGCTGACGATGTCTGTGAGTCAAGTTTGGCCCAACATAAGGTCGTCTTGCAGTAAGGCCTATATCTTTGAGTCGTCGTATGACTGTCATTCGAGAGACTTGCCCACGTCTACCCACTATTGCTCTTGCTGTTTGACTTGCCGGGAGAGAACGATTCCTTAGGTGACTCAGCACAATATGACGATCTTGCGCAGGGGTAGTAACTCGTGGTTGGCCACTCCGAAGTCTATCCCGGGCACTGCCAGTGGTTCTGTAACGTTCATTGAGACGTACGAGGGAAGGTCAAAAAGTAATGCCTCCTATTTTTTATGTATGTAAATACTGCATCGGTGTGCAATTTGTAAATTTAGCAGGATTCCTCAAACACTCTTCTGCACTGTATAGCATTACCAACCTGTTTCAGTAACAGGTGGCACCACTGTAACAGTTTAAAAATGGCTGCCAAAGACGTTCGGTTGAAACAACGTTATGTCATAGAATTCCTCAATGCTGAAGGCGAGACCCCAATTCGCATCCACGAACGTTTGAAGAATGTTTATGGAGATTCAACAGTGGATGTTAGCACTGTCCGACGTTGGGTACATCATTGTGACGAAGCTGAAGTAGGTCAATCCTCAATGGCTGACGCAAAGCGGACTGGCCGTCCGTCTACGGCAGTGACTCCACAAGAAAGAAGTTCAAAAGTTCACCATCTGTAGGGAAAGTTATGGCCTCCGTGTTTTGGGATGAGAAGGGTGTGATTCTTCTCGACTTCTTGGAACAGGGAAACACGGTGAATGCAGACCGTTATATTGAAACTTTGAAGAAGCTTAGAGGTCGTCTTCGGAGACTTTACCCATTAAAAGATCAGAGAACTGCACTACTGTTGCACGATAATGCCACGCCACACACCGCTAAACGCACCATTGATGCGATTGCAGAATTTGGCTGGACATTATTACCACATCCCCCTTACAGTCCCGATCTTGCACCTTCTGACTTCCATCTGTTTGGACCACTGAAAGAAGATCTTCGCGGACATCACTTTAAGAACACCGAGACCCTTAAACGCGCCGTACGCCAGTGGTTTAGGAAAAAGGACACAAATTTTTACCGTGTGGGGATACATGCCCTTGTGAGAAGATGGACAAAAACTGTAACAAATAACGGAGACTACATTGAGAAATAAATTTTTGAAGTTCAGACTTAGGGCTACATTTCAGTGTGAATTCTATCTGTTTTCTTGCCTATTGAATGCAATTAAAAATTACAAGGCGTTACTTTTTGACCGTCCCTCGTACAATAGTGCTGTGGTGGCAATTCAACCTTCTGGCAATGGCCCGCGAGCTCATTCCGGTCTCCAACATACCAATGGCTCGTTGGCGGTCGTTTTCAGATAGTCGTGGCATTTCAAGCACATGTACTGGGTGTTTTGTCTCAACGGCCTTTTTATACCGAGTATACTGCCACAACGCGTACACATTTTCAGGGTCATAGCTGTTGGAAATCGTGTTGCACGTGTAACTTTCATTGTTTTCATGTAGTCTGTACACAAACCCGTGGGTTGAATCATGCACTTTCCATTTCAGCAGCCATTCGCTCTCTACCTCATGACAAACACGGGGAAAATCCATTCTCACACTTTTTTTCCAGCTTCTCGGCATCAGTATATATAATAGTGGTGCGTTTTTAATGTGCTTCAGTATATATTGTTACAGAGCGTCGAGTTGCAAAGCAGTTACAGTAACTGATTCTCGAGACACAGTTACTGGATTCTTCTGCTTCTTCTTCTTCTTCGTACACTCTCTGACGTTTGCTTGATTATCTTCAAAGAAAGCAGTGGCAGACTACTTGCATGCATTTCGATAGAGTTTTTCCGAAAATGCTACCGGTGACAGCCAAATGTGCTTTCTACGTTCCTTATGTGTTGGGCATCTTTGATGTAGATGTTCAGCTGTCATTTTATCAGTCCCACATTTGCACTCATCGGTAGTTCCTATCTTTAGCTTAGATGTTATCCCAATCTGTTGTGGCCCGTGAGGAGTCTGAAGATTACCACTTGTTCTCTTCTGCTGAGCTGGCAATATGCATCATTTTGTGTGTATGTCCTGGATACTCTGCATCCGATTTGTTTCTGTATCTGTTTCTGATAAAACTATATGCCTCTTCGAAACTTATGCTTGTATCAGGTTGGGGTGTCTTTCCATCTTCAACTGGGTTCAAAACCTGACATCGCCAGTTCCAGTCTAGTCAGCGGTAAATCGGTACCTGACTCTGCCTTTGAATTATGGAAGGCAAATCCAGCGAAGAAGGTAACAAGTCACCCAACCCACCTCATAAAACTGACCTAGTATACTGAAGACTGAACACTTAACTCCCCTACGACAGTGTCTGCTATGGGACAATCTTTTTATATCGTTGCAATGGGGTGCAAAGGAATCCTTCTTCTTCTTCTTCGTTCGTCCTGAAAAGGACGTTGGTTGCGTTATGTCCATTTACAGCGAAGCTGCGATATTTGCGCCTTTCGGCCGACACATCCGACTTCAGCACGGCATTTTTGGGATCGGGTTAGCCTTCCCTCTTTGATCCCTACTCACTCAGCCAGACTGCAGTGATGCAGCCTGTTTCCAGGACCACCACTTGGAGGTGGAGTAGGGTCTTGGTCAGCTCTGGTTCGCTGACCCTGACGCAAGCAGTCTAGCTATGGGTCGCTAACTGCATTTTTCACTGTTGACGCGTCTTAGGTCCCAACAAAGGAATCCAAGCTGACCTTACGTGAATTCCAGGGTTAGATATGTAACTACGACCCCGAAGCACCTCTACGTGGTGCATCCTGGAAACAGGCAACCTCCGAGTTGCCTTGCCAACGCTTCAGGGATTGACTAGCCACACCAGAGTGGCCCAACATCACGATCCCCTCTGTGGTGAAACACAGTGAAACGCAGAATTGCAGCCTTTAGCTTGGGAGAATGACTTTAACTCCACTTACCACCGGGTTTTACCTATTTAGCTACAATTCACGAGGATCTCACAATAAAGAGATAGCAGGCGAACGAACGAGCTTTATTTTCAAAGGATTGATAATTTGTCACGCAGGTCAGTTTGATATTCTGCCCTTCAATTCTCTCATCTTTTATACTTCTTCTTTCTTCTTTAATCCATAACCGTCAAAGCAGTCAGTGGTCATCACGCCTGGTGGTGTCTTGTAGGGCAGCAACAAATTGATTCCACTTTGCTCGGTCGGCGGCCATCCTTCGTACAGTGCCCTAACTCTAACTCTGGTTCATTCTTTGCATCTCAGCTTCCACAGTTCTCCGCCAAGTTGTTTTTGGTCGGCCTCTCTTTCGTTTTCCTTCAGGGGTCCACAGCATAGCTGTTCTTATGATGGTATCAGGGTCCCTTCTGAGCACGTGGCCAACCCAACTCCAGCGTTTGCCAGCTATGATGGTGTGCATGTCCTCCTGGTTACTCCGAATAAGTAGTTCTTGGTTGCTGATGGTGTTTGGCCAAAAGATTCGGAGAATATTCCTTAGGTAGAGTGTGTGGAAGGAGGACAGTTTCGACATTTCCTTCTCTGTTACTCTCCAGCATCCGCACCATAGAGAAGCACAGAAAGTACACAGCTCTCACACAGTCTTAATTTGGTGTTTGTGCTGGGCTGGGAAGACTTCCAAATGTTGTTGAGATTAGCAAAGGATGTTCTCGCTTTATTCATTCTGTTATTAGTGTCCTTGCTTGTTCCGCCGTCAGGTGTTACTATGCACCCTAGGTAAGTAAATGTGTCTGTCTGTTCTAACTTCTGGTTCCTTACTGTTATTGGCTCAGGATTGCCCACATTTAGTGTCATGACCTCTGTCTTCTTCAGATTGATGTTCAGGGCAACCTGCTGGCCATGCTTATTCAGTCTATCGGTTTTTTTCTTGGATGTGTTGATGTGAATGCGCGAGTAGTGAAAGGTCATCTGCATATTCCAGGTCTTCCAGTGTAGAAAACGTTGTCCATCTAATTCCTCTTGGACTGCCCTCTGTTGTCTGGCGCATCACCCTATCTATGGCTGTCAAAAATAGTGTTGTTGATAAGGGGCATCCCTGTCTTTCTCCTGTTTTCACATCGAAAGTTACATTACTCAATCCCACACTGCATGTAAAGTTAGAATATAGGCTTTTTATGATGGAAACAAGGCAGCTGGGAATTCCATAAGCCCTCAGTATTTTCCATAGGCTGACCTGTGTATGCTGTCGAAAGCCTTTTCAAAATCAACAAAGTTAATGTATAGCTGTCTCTGCCATTCTGAGCACTGCTCTATAATGTTTCGTAGAGTGAATATATGATCAACACATCTTTCTGTTCTTTCTAAAACCCGCTTGTTCTTTCCCCAGTTTATGGTCTACTGCTTTTGAAACATGATGATTATCCTGCCTAGTATTTTGCTGGGAACTGAGAGGAGAGTAATTCCTCTCCAGTTGTTGCAGTCTGCAATGTCGCCCTTCTTGGGAAATTTAACAATTATTCTTTTACTCCACTCTGATGGTGTTGTCTCAGTTTCCCAGACTTGTGCAAATAGTGGTTCTAATAGTTCTGCTGCTAGTTCAGGGTCTGCCTTGAATAATTCAGCATTTAGACTTTCGTGATCAGGCGCTTTTCCATTTTTTAACCCTTTGATAGCTGTGACGATTTCTTCTTTTCGTGGAATGTCTGTATTTACGTCTAAGTCACATTCAGCCTCAGAAACATTCAGCTAAGTCTCTGATGGTTCCTTATTCAGTGTCTCTCTGAAGTGCTCTGCCCATCTTGTTTCCTGCCCCTGTGCTGTAATGATGAGATTTCCTTGCTTGCCTCTTACTAACGTTATGTTGTTTGTACCTCGTTTTCCACTGATAGTTTTAGTTATTTTATAAACTGTGCTTTGTTCATTTCTCAGTGCTTCCTCTTCTGCCTGTCTTGCAAGGTCATCTAGAAATGTCCTTTTGTTAGCACGGGTTTGACGTTTTACTTCCTTGTCCAGCTGACTGTACTGTTCACTATTTATTGCCTTTAGCCTGGGAGACTTAGATTCTGTTTTCTTTCTTTTCATTTCCTTTCTCTTCGCTATGGTGTTTAGCGTTTCTGGTGTTATCCAGTCTTGGCTCTTTCTTTCCTGGAATCACAAGCATGACTTGCTGCTTTCCTTGTATATTGTTGCGATGGTGTTGAATTTCTGGTCGACATCGTCGGTCTCTGTTCTTTCCTGGCTTTTGGTAATCTGATATCGTCTCTTTACGTTGACCACGAAAGCTTTTCTGGTGAGGGGGTCCTTAAGTTTCGTGATGTTATATCTTTTCTGTTTGACTGCAACTGGTCCAGCAGCTCCGAGTTTCACCTTCAGTCTTGCTACTACTAGGTGATGATCACTTCCCACATCTGCACCTTGTAGCGAAAGGTTTTTCTAGTATGATAATAGTGGTAGAGGAGAAGTAGAATCTCTCTCCAGAAAGGATGAAGTTCCAGTGCCCGGGAAGTACACTGGTATCACAAGTGAGTTACAGCTGTGAATACTCTGAGCTGGACAATAGATTTAGGCTTCAGAAGTATAAATTGCTACTTTCGCTATAGTAACCCTATGTGATAATATAATTAAATTAGAAAAAGTAACTTAAAATTTAACAGTTAAAAATTTACCTAGTCAAATGAGTACAATTTCATAATTTATTATGTTCATCTATATATTCTTGTAATGAGAAATGGGTGTTGGAAGATGGTAAAATGTATGATTATTTACAGTTACAAATCAAAATAAACAAGCGAAAAAGTCTTGGATTTATCTTCCACTGAAATTACAACAAAAGGATTGTCACATTATCTCTTGCCATCTAGTTGTCATCATTAGACAGTCGTTTTAGAAACTGCTCACAGGATTTGGTGGATTGTATACACATAACTCATCTGAAATTAGTTCGAGGTTCCTGAGACACACTTGAATCCGGAAGACTTTCCTTCAGCCCGCCCTATAACTACGGGGGACTAAGGTGTTGAAGATTGGTTGACCTCTAGGCTTCAGTTAGCAGGATCAACGGTCTTCAAGTCGTTTGGGTAAATTCGGTCAGGAATGATCATAATCTTGATCAGCAATGATCATAAAAACTGATCATAAAACCTGGAACAAAAGGTAATAGGTGGCGATGGTGTTCCAACAATCTCACCACCCACTGCTGTTCATGATGCGACCATGTCTTCAGTGTTTGTATATAAATGAATGAATCATGGTAGTATGTTACAGAGATAGCATGATAAGATAATGTATACAGTGCAGAATTAACAAAATACATGAATAAATCACATGTTATGATACATGGGTACGATATAACCTTTGCCTTCCACTCATGGATGTCAAGTCACTTATGTACTTGCTGGTATGTCGTAAGCTTCCAGGCAAGAACTAGCCATGATATATTTGGCTAACCAATTAATGGTTATGCTTCCTGACAATGCCGGTGAAGGTTATCTCTGGTTAGCGTCATTCCCTTTTTATCATGTCTGATACAATCAAATCGTAAATAACATCTGAAATAAAATGATATTAGTCATACATATATCTTTAATAAACTTACATACCCTCTTAGGATTTATAAGCTCACGGTGAAACTGTTTTGGCTGAATTTAATCTGCCCTGCATGCAGCGTGAAAAAAGAATTTTTCTTGCAGATGCTGTCTTCCAGTTTCTCACTCTGGCTTCTGGATTTGGTGTGTGTGATTTTCAACGCGCCCCTCTGTCCTTATATTTGGGTCTCTTGCCCGTCCGAGAAAGCACCTCCTAAAGTCCCAAAAGATTTTCGTTTCATCTCCTGGTTTGAGGCGATTTGAGGCAATCTGTGCTTTTCATGTACTTGTTTTCTCTTCTGTTCACTTACACACTTATATCCTTCCTTCCTTCATAGGTATTGTAGTGGATTTGATGGTATTGTATGGTTGATGTTACCTAGTGTGATGCATGAGGTCAGCTGTGAAGGCTCCTGAGATAAATGTAGCTGTGAATTTACAGAAGGCCCTTCTTGCTACCACTTACGACCTCACACATATCTTTTTTACTAATGAATGTGGCTACGTTAAAATCTAGGGTACTGATATGTAATGTGTTGTGGTAGATTACATACACACACACAGATATTTAATAAGTCTAATAATATTAATAAAATTTATAATACACTGAACTAACTCAAGCTGTTTAAATTTTTGATATTAAATTTTCTTTAAGTTTATTTGTTCTGAACCAAGGTTTTATTTTGGTCAGAACATATGAAAAGTTTTGAAATTATGAATGAAATGCATGAATATATGTCATAATAAAATAGAAAATGTGTACATATGTATTTCAAATGACTGGTTAATAGTAATTATCTTAAGATAGTCCCAGGAGAACTTATTTCTATATATGCTGTTGGGGTGATATCATCACTCCCTGTCTATGACTACCAAACATTGTCCATTCACTGATGGGAGTAATACAAGTTTTATTTCCCAAAATTTTTGTGGGTTCTAGTGATGGTAATATAGTTGGTGTGTTATTTAGTAAATAAGTTGGTGAAGGTCCAGCAGGCCAGACGCTCACGTATCTTGACTGAGTAGTTCTGGTGCTGGAATCTGGTGGCCCCACCTCTCCGTGCTTGGGGGCAATATAAGGCTGCTCTGACAAAATACTAGACTGCACTGGTCCACACTTGTATTTATCAACACAGCATTTGACACCACTTTGGTGCCAAACAGAAACTCACACTTCAGAATTATGAATAGAGAACACAGTTATATTCTAGCAAAACTCAGCTGAGCTGCTGGCTCTAGTATGGCGTCCCTCTAAATATGGCAATTAGCTTCTGGGAAATACACCACTGAAGAATTACTGTGTCTACTACTGGACAATTTATTGTTGAATGGCAAAAATGCGCGTCTGTGCGCCGATAATATGATTATCTGTGGCCAATCACCGACTTTCCCCCCTTTCAAATTTCAAACCTCCTACCAAAAGTCAATTCAGTCATACCTCAGTCAAGTATGTATTATTGTCTGTTGGTCCGTCTGTCTCTACTTGCTTTTTCATAAAAAACACGCTTGGTTCTACATGCCTTTTTACACGAATCGGTCTCTAAAGTTATTTTTAGCCACAATTTTCCACTATTTCCCCCTCTCTTTCATTCTAACTAGATTTTAGCACTTGAGTCTCAAGGCCGCAATTTTTGAAAATTAGTGACATTTTTTTAACAGTGCAGTCGCTCGTCTGTTATGAACAACACAGTCTTTTGTCAATATCTTCATTATTATCTATCCGTCTGTATAAATGAAAGCATATTATTTCTCTGCTCAAGATGGTCTATCCGACTAGCTAGTTTTTATATTCCTAACATTATTATTAAGAAAAAGTTACTTTTTCAAGGTTAGTTGTTTTTTTTGAAATATGTTCGAGCATCTTCTGTAATGCGTTTGCCGCTGAATTCAAATAAAAGGACTCAGTATCGTAAAAGCGTCCAAGAAATGACTGTTGCGTATAATAGCTAAGGTCCCTTTTGTCCATTTCTTTACATTGTGTCAACTTGGGGACGTGAATTTTTTTCCTTTCCCCACCAATTGCGTCTTCTTAGCCTTGCTAGTTTCAAGCACGTGTTCAGTCATATTTTTTCTTTTTGATCTCCGTTCCCTCCCGTCTCCAAGGGTAAACATTTTGTCTTCACGTCTAACAAGTTAGTTTCCATGGCGGGTAGTGAACCGCGGCATGGGCGATCATGTCTTCTAGTAGCTTACGCATTATTTTTATCCCTACATTTTATCTTTGGAGATATTTTAACGTTGTATCACGGTTAAATTTATCACACATCTCCCCACTTGAAAACATGCCTACGGCAAGTTCCAAAACCAGTGATACACATAGATAAAATTACTCTTCACGCCTACCACTACTCTAATTTTGATCACAGGGGTGCCGACTGAGGAAATCTGCACCGACATTCAATGACCCTGGGATGTACTCAATACTAAACTGATAAGGTTGCAGTAATAAAGACCACCTCAACAATCTTGCGTTTTCATGCTTAGCCTGAGATAAGAATACTAGGGGCTGATGATCCGTCTGGACCACAAAAGTCTTACCATACAGATAGATTTGAAACTTCTTTATTGCCCAGATTAACGCTAAACATTCTTTTTCGCTTGTGGAATATCCTTGTTCCGCCTTATTCAATTTGCGGCTTGCATAAGCGACTGGGTTCAGTTCCCCATCAGGTGAAGATGATCTTTGCAACAAAGCCACCCCGAGTCCTACATTACTTGCATCTGTTCTTACGACAAAGTCCTGTGTCAAATCAGGCAGTTTGAGAATAGGCTTGCTAGTGAGTTTTTCCTTTAACTCTTGGAACGCTAATTCACATTGCGCAGTCCAAATTATTTTATCTGGATGTCCCTTGCGAGTCAAATCAGTCAGAGGAGCACATATTGAGTTAAAATTTTTGATATATTTTTGGTAAAAACTACATAACGACACGAATGATCGCACGTCCTTTTTTGTTTGTGGTCTAGGTGCTCTCTGCAGTTTTTCCAAGTTCTTGGGGTCAGGGGTCATGTTGCCCTGATATACAGTGTGTCCCAAGAATTCCAACTCTTTGCATCCAATACAACATTTTGTTGGCCTAGCAGTTAAGTTCGCCTCCCTAAGCCTATCAAATAACATTTTTAGGGAGTCAATGTGTTCTTCAAATGTCTCTGTGGCGACGAGAATATCATCCATGAAATTCGTGATACATGGGTTATTCAGGGGATCCAACAATTTGCGCATCATCTTTGAAAATACACTCGGAGCATTTTTCAGTCCGAATGGTAGCATGTTGAATTCATAATGTCCATCCGAAGTGCTAAAAGCCAAATAAGGTCTCACTTCAGGCTTCACTGGAATCTGGTAATAGCCTTTACTAAGATCCACCTTTGAAAAGTATTTTGCCTTGTTTAATCTGGCAAAAAACTGTTTTGTGTCTGGTAATGGGTCCACTTGTCCTTCTGTGACAGCATTCAGTTTCCTGTAATCTATGCACAGTCTGTGTTCCCCAGACGGTTTTCTCAACAAAACTACACTGGAGCTAAAAGATGATTCACTGTGTGAAATAATCCCCTCCTTCAACAAATAATCTATTTCTTCTTTCAATGCCTTCTCCTTCGCGAACGGAATAGAATAGGCTCTCATACAGATTGGGTTTGAGTCTACCAGTTTCATGTCATACTGTAGCAAATTTGTATGTCCTGGTTTATCTGTTAATACATCTGTATGTTCCTCCAGAACCTGTTGAACTCTCTCCCTCTGGTTTTTAGTCAGGTGCTTACTGACTTTTACCTGTGCTGCTGTTTCACAAGGATGTAATAAGTATTCATGTGAGGTGAGTGGTTCCTTTTGCATTTGAGTTGCGATAGCCAAGGTCAGTAAGGGGGTGCTTTCCTGGAGTGGTCTGTCCAGATATTTCTTTAAAAGGTTTACATGATAAACTTTCTCCTTCCCCTTTTTGTCAATTTTATAGTTTGTTCTAGACACCTTCTCTAGAACCGTATATGGACCTTGCCATCCAATTTTGTAATTTATTCTGGCTACCGGGTAGTAGAAGCAGCACCTTCTCTCCCACAGCTAGTTCTCTGTCCTTTGCCTTCCTATTAAAATATGCTGCATGTTTCTTCCTGGCTTGTTTCAAATTATCATTTGCCAGTTTCCATCCAGCTTTCAAACGAGTAGTCAGTTCGTTCACGTATTGATAAGATGAGGTAACAGTCTCTTCTGCCTTCTCATCTGTCCAGGTCCTTAATAAAGCTTCTAATGGACCTTTTATGGGTCTCCCAAATAGCAGAGTTGCGGGAGCCATCCCGGTTGAACTATGTGGTACCTCCCGATACGCAAACAACGCGGCGGGCAGGAATTGATCCCATAGATCCGGTTTTTCGTGTGCCAGCTTTCTCAGGATAGAAATGAGAGTTCCATTGAACCTCTCTACCTGGCCGTTCCCTTGAGGATGGTACGGACTACAATGAAAGTGTCTGGCTTGAAATAGCTTAAAAACTTCTTCCGTTAGTTTCCCCTTGAACTGTGATCCATTATCAGTCAAGATTTGATGCGGAAATCATAATCGGGTGAATATTGTAAGTAGTGCCTCTGCTACATGTTTTGAATCAATTGATGGCAGGGCTACCGCCTCTCCCCACATAGAACAAGTGTCCACCAGAGTAAGGATGTAACTGTTCCTCCTCTTGGTCCGAGTGAGAGGTCCCACAATATCCACTGCAACCCTCTCAAAAGGTGTTCCCACTATGGGCATTTCCCCTAGAGTTGCAGGAGCAG
This sequence comes from Oreohelix idahoensis, assembly GCA_024509875.1. Lineage (NCBI taxonomy): Eukaryota > Metazoa > Mollusca > Gastropoda > Stylommatophora > Oreohelicidae > Oreohelix > Oreohelix idahoensis. The sequence goes on along the minus strand of JAMPIV010020057.1, from coordinate 219,380 downwards.
TCCAATGCTTTGGAGCTACCCGTTGACATTCTGGGCAGGATTTGACATATCTTTTTATATCCTCCGTTATCCCTGGCCAGAAGTAATGACAAGCTATACGCTGTCCTGTGGCGCTGATCCCCATGTGACCACTGAAGGGAATCGCATGCCCGAGTTCCATCACTTTATCCCTATATGAAGTGGGAAGAACCAGCTGGTTGTGACCATTTGTTCCAGTTCCGGCCTTCCTATATAATAGTTTGTTCTTCATAAAGTATTCTCCCTTGCTTGGAGGTGTGTGGCATTTGGGCAATTTTTTGAAACATGGCTTAAGGGTCTTATCCTCAGCCTGCGCCTTCCTCATCTCCTCTGGATGAGCATTTATAGGTTCACCTTCTTCCTCCTTTTTCTGTGACCTGGTCTGCACTGTCGCCATGATCACAGGTCTCTCGGGATTCCCCAAGAAGACGTATCTACACCCCAATATCAGAGGGTAGATTGGTTCATCTATCACTGCTGCTCTGATTTCTCCTTCCACATAGCGAGTTTTCACCGTTATCCTTGCGATGGGAAGTGTCATGAGTGGTATGTCCTTAGTCGCCCCTTGTATTTCCACTGTTTCTGTGGTATACTGACTTGGGTCCACTAGGCTAGACTTCACAACAGAATCATAATCCAAACCTGTATCATAAAGGCACCTTGTGGTGACCCCATTACAAATAACATCCTCACAAACTGGGGGGTGATAAGGTTCCTGCTGTCCATTAGGATTAACCTTTAATCTTTGAGTCCCCGACTTCATTGCAGCAATGTTTGAAGGTTTCCTTCTACAAAATTCGGTGTTATGGTTATCTTTCTTGCACCATTTGCACCATCTTTTTCCTTGGTTCAACGGTTTTCTTTCATTGTATTTTTGGTCATTGAACTGTGAGTTTCTGTCACGATAGTAATTTCTTGGCCGTTCAAAGTTTGTCCTACCTTTACTACCCTGTTCTCTATTATCAAATTTATTAAATTGCTGTGGAGCTTTAAAATTGTCTATGTGCTTCTTTTTAGCACCACTTACCTCTGCCTGGGCTGCCTGATACCTCTCAGCGACATTTAAAACCTCCCCCAACTTCTCTGCACCTTGTTCCATGAGAAATTTTCTCAAGTCTGGAGCCATGGACTCTCTCAATTGCTCTATCATGATCATCTCTTTAAGATCTTGGGTCTTCCCCAGAGCAGTCCATTTCTCCAAATAGGTTTCCAGTTTGGCAGAGAATTGGTGGTATGTCTCCCCAGACAACAGTTTGGCATTTCTAAATTTCTTACGATAAAATTCACCATTTTTTTCGTATCTTAACAACAAAGCCTGCTTTAACATGTCATAATTGTCTTGGTCTTCTCTGTTCATTTTTGCGAAGACTTCATAAGAAGTACCTCTCAGTCCCTGTGATAACTTTAAACTCCACCTCTCTCTCTCTAACCCATATGTAGTAGCTAATAATTCAAAACGACTGAGGTACCCCTCTATGTCATCGTCTTTCTCAACAAAATGGTCTAAATGAAACCCCATAGCTGATGTTGAGGCTCCCTGACTAGGCGTAGCATCTGAGGCAAAAGGGCTGGCACCATTTTCAGGAGCATGGCCTTGTAACTCCAGCTCCCTTAGTCGTAATTCGTGCTCCCTTTGCAACCTTCTATCTTCTGCCTCCCTTTGCTGTCGTTTTTCTTCTGCGCCTTTTTTTTCTGCTGCCTCCCTTTCGGCAGTCAATCTTTTATCTTCTGCCTCAATCTGCAGCCTCTTAAGTTCTCTATCAGCCTCAATTTGTAACCTCTTCTCTTCAGCTAACCTCCTATCTTCCCTTTCAATATACTTATCACATTCTGCAGGCACGTATTGTATTAAACCCTGACCATCCATTCCCATATCCTTCGCCGTTAGCACAGCAGCTGATCTGAACTTTGCCAGCTCCGCCATACTTTTTAGACAATTTAGCAATGAGCAAGATAAATCTCTAACCAATTAATAACTAAAGTAATTCTAATTAATTAATTAATCAATTAACTACCACTGGCTGTGAAGATTCACCAACTTTTATTTTAAGGGACACTTTTAATTTTTTACAATTTGTCCCCCTAATTTAATTCTCCCACCAGGAGATCCTAATATTACTGATAAGCTAATTATCCCTGGACAAGACCCCAATATATGTAGTGGATTTGATGGTATTGTATGGTTGATGTTACCTAGTGTGATGCATGAGGTCAGCTGTGAAGGCTCCTGAGATAAATGTAGCTGTGAATTTACAGAAGGCCCTTCTTGCTACCACTTACGACCTCACACATATCTTTTTTACTAATGAATGTGGCTACGTTAAAATCTAGGGTACTGATATGTAATGTGTTGTGGTAGATTACATACACACACACAGATATTTAATAAGTCTAATAATATTAATAAAATTTATAATACACTGAACTAACTCAAGCTGTTTAAATTTTTGATATTAAATTTTCTTTAAGTTTATTTGTTCTGAACCAAGGTTTTATTTTGGTCAGAACATATGAAAGGCTTTGAAATTATGAATGAAATGCATGAATATATGTCATAATAAAATAGAAAATGTGTACATATGTATTTCAAATGACTGGTTAATAGTAATTATCTTAAGATAGTCCCAGGAGAACTTATTTCTATATATGCTGTTGGGGTGATATCATCACTCCCTGTCTATGACTACCAAACATTGTCCATTCACTGATGGGAGTAATACAAGTTTTATTTCCCAAAATTTTTGTGGGTTCTAGTGATGGTAATATAGTTGGTGTGTTATTTAGTAAATAAGTTGGTGAAGGTCCAGCAGGCCAGACGCTCACGTATCTTGACTGAGTAGTTCTGGTGCTGGAATCTGGTGGCCCCACCTCTCCGTGCTTGGGGGCAATATAAGGCTGCTCTGACAAAATACTAGACTGCACTGGTCCACACTTGTATTTATCAACACAGCATTTGACACCACTTTGGTGCCAAACAGAACTCACACTTCAGAATTATGAATAGAGAACACAGTTATATTCTAGCAAAACTCAGCTGAGCTGCTGGCTCTAGTATGGCGTCCCTCTAAATATGGCAATTAGCTTCTGGGAAATACACCACTGAAGAATTACTGTGTCTACTACTGGACAATTTATTGTTGAATGGCAAAAATGCGCGTCTGTGCGCCGATAATATGATTATCTGTGGCCAATCACCGACTTTCCCCCTTTCAAATTTCAAACCTCCTACCAAAAGTCAATTCAGTCATACCTCAGTCAAGTATGTATTATTGTCTGTTGGTCCGTCTGTCTCTACTTGCTTTTTCATAAAAAAACACGCTTGGTTCTACATGCCTTTTTACACGAATCGGTCTCTAAAGTTATTTTTAGCCACAATTTTCCACTATTTCCCCCTCTCTTTCATTCTAACTAGATTTTAGCACTTGAGTCTCAAGGCCGCAATTTTTGAAAATTAGTGACATTTTTTTTAACAGTGCAGTCGCTCGTCTGTTATGAACAACACAGTCTTTTGTCAATATCTTCATTATTATCTATCCGTCTGTATAAATGAAAGCATATTATTTCTCTGCTCAAGATGGTCTATCCGACTAGCTAGTTTTTATATTCCTAACATTATTATTAAGAAAAGGTTACTTTTTCAAGGTTAGTTGTTTTTTTGAAATATGTTCGAGCATCTTCTGTAATGCGTTTGCCGCTGAATTCAAATAAAAGGACTAAGTATCGTAAAAGCGTCCAAGAAATGACTGTTGCGTATAATAGCTAAGGTCCCTTTTGTCCATTTCTTTACATTGTGTCAACTTGGGGACGTGAATTTTTTTCCTTTCCCCACCAATTGCGTCTTCTTAGCCTTGCTAGTTTCAAGCACGTGTTCAGTCATATTTTTTCTTTTTGATCTCCGTTCCCTCCCGTCTCCAAGGGTAAACATTTTGTCTTCACGTCTAACAATTTAGTTTTCATGGCGGGTAGTGAACCGTGGCATGGGAGATCATGTCTTCTAGTAGCTTACGCATTATTTTTATCCCTACATTTTATCTTTGGAGATATTTTAACGTTGTATCACGGTTAAATTTATCACAGGTATCCTTTCATTTTCCCCATATGAGGCTTTCATTCTATCCAATTTATATTTAAATCCGTTTAGGCCTGTAGTTATAATAAATTTTTAAAGATTATTAGCTAACTTTTAGCAGATGTGATGAAGGTGAAAAATATTAATTATCTTTAAAACTATTTATATTTGAATAATATCCTTTTGGATATAATTCATAGTCCATCTCCTTTAGTGAACTATTATTATTTAATTGTATTCCAACCAGGAGTTTTCTTGTAGTTCTAAATTTAATTTCCTGTAAATGCAAACTTTGAAAGTCCGCCATACATTCCTGTATTAGCTATTTCCTTATTCTTCAGTACCGTCTGGCTTAAACATATTTCATATTTTTCCGCCGTCTTCAAACTTCAAAGAAAGACCGCCGCGTTGTCCTTGCGCTGTGTGTGTGTGCGCCGTGGGCGTGCGTGTCGCGCTACAACCAAGCAAGTGGTACCAAATCTCGCTACACACCTCTTCTTACTTTCACGTCTTGTAATGCATGTCTCCATCTGCCATTGATCATTATGTGATCTATCTGGTTTCTGTCCCGTCCGTTTGGGGATTCCCACGTTAACTTGTGCACTTCTTTGTGTGGAAAAAGTGTTCCTCCAATGACCAGGTTGTTAATACTGCAGAAGCCTACTAATTTGTCCCCATTCTCATTTACTGTTCCACTGCCGCATTTCCCAATTACTCTTTCGTTATAATTATTGTGTGTTCCAACTTTCGCATTGAGGTCTCCCATTACTATAATAATGGTGCAGTTTCCATTTCCTTTTGTACCTGTTGATAGAACTCGTCCTTGATCTCTTCATCGCTGTCGTTTGTTGGTGCATAGCATTATATAATTGTGGTGTTGGTGAATCTCCCTCTCAGTCTTGCTCTTATCAGTCTGTTGTTGATGGGTTTCCATTCCAGTAAAGACCTTTTCATTCCTTTCTTCAGGTTAATGGCTACAGCTTCGTTGTGCTGACTGTCGTGAAATGACGAATGTTTCACATCACGAATTCTAATAACTCTGGTAAAACGGCGCACCATACATTGTAGAAAGATATGATACACCGACCAATGAAAACGCTTTCTTGGTCCTGTGTTTACAACTACTGGGAAAATAAAAGATGGCAAGACCCTATTTGTGTAACATGATTAACTTCGGAATTTTACTACAGCATTATAGAAGAAGTACCACTTGGCATAAGTTATCAAAACAATATTAGGGATGTTACTCTGCCCGTAAGTATTATAATACTATTATAGGACGGGAGAAATCTTAGGTTAAATGCATTCGAAGCTTCAGGTTGGCCTAGGTTTAGCTGTTTAAACTATGCATAACAGAAAATTCAAGTAGTAACCAAAAAGATTATTATATAGATATGTAAAGCCTAATTCCAAGTATAATGTAAGCTCTAAATGACTAAAATCGCATCAGGAATAACGAAGATAATTTTAAAAAGTAGTTTTCCTACATTGTACAAAAGGCCAAACGGTACCCATATTTTCTGATAGTTATTGCATTCCTAGGGGATTCCATCTCGTACGTCCGAGGTCAGACTATATATAGACTGGCCTTTCGAACTCGGGTTAGTCACTATTATTTGAAAAAAAAAAACACAGAGAGCTGGGAAAGCAGAGCATATGTTAATGCCAGCGTTTGCCTTCTGCACTTGTTAGCAGACCTTAATCAACCATTGAGTGCCAGTCTGTGTATGCCTGAGGGTAAGAACGAATCTATATATATATATATATATATATATATATATATATATATATATATATATATATATATATATATATATATATATATATATGTACATAATTGTGTGTAATTATATTGATTAATCCAACAGCATCTTTATGTTTTTTCGTTTTCACGTGGTTGACTACGTCTGACCGACCACCATGTGAAATGGAAAAGTTAGAGCTTCATAAAGTACATTCCACATTTTCATCTACACCTTTAATGAAGGGAAATTATCTTGTAATGTTATCATTTATACTGCACTTACGTTTCGGCATTATGCGAATGAAAAACGATAAAAATATTGTATAATAATGCTAATACGCATTAAATCATTTGGTAGATGCTCACTGAACACTGTTTTGGTCGACTTTCGAATTTTTGTTCGAGATTCAAACCGAGGGTCCACTGTAACCGGAAATTGATAAAGTAACACTACTAAAACACGGAATAAAATCCGTTACCCAAAGATTTTTTTTTTCAGGAAGGACCCTTAAAAAGCGGGACATTTGGAATAAATTCGGGACACCGGGACATTTCATTAAAAAAACGGGACTGTCCCGGGAAAAACGGGACGAATAGGAACCCTAGCCACAACCCCAAGAACACAGCGGAGATAAAATATAGGAAATTAAGGAGAATAAAGTATGGATGACAGACGACAGCTTAAGTAAAATGGCAGATAGAAAGAAATTGAAAAAGAACACTCCATAATAAAGAACAATGGGCAAAGAACAAAAGAACAGTTGACAAATTCTTGGCATTATCTACATTGCAGATCTGAGTTTTTCCTGTAGCTTTTCAGAAGCGGAATCGTCACGTCCTGCACATAGCTACCTCTCAGCTTATGTTTGTACTTTTCAACAATTTTATTTTATGATTATACTTAGATACTGTGAATGTGATATGCTATTATTTTACTTTCACAACGTTGAAGTACTTTAAATTGATATGTAAAATGCATGTGAGAATACATTAATTCAGTACGGTATCAAAGATGCTGCCATCAATGGTACCAATACCTTGTAGTGGTATGCCAGCTTGTGTACCCTGACAATCCCCAGAGCTATGCCAGTGGGAGTTTTACTCCTGGTAGGTTCAACCAAGCTGGACTGGTCTGCGTGGGTAGGGGTCAGACAAAAGCTGGTACCCTGGTCCTCCAGGTTGGGGGCTTTAGCACAGGGCCAACACCCCTGTCTATGTAAAAAATCGCACATGTTACGGAAACGGCAACAAATGGAAAAACTTTGATGCGGGACGGACACCCGGAGTCTCAGGCTCGTATGGCTGCCAGTGGTGAAAGCCGAAAGGAAGCCATTGGCATGAAAACGGATGCCCTGACCGCAAAACACGAAACCAGAATTGGATTTTGGAACGTCAGAACTATGAATGAGGCAGGAAAGCTGAGACAAATCACAGCAGAGATGAGGAACTACAAATTACATATCCTGGGAATAAGCGAGAGCAGATGGACAGGGATGGGGAGAATAAAAACAGCTACAGGGGAAACCGTACTTTATTCTGGTAGAGAGGATGGTCAGTGTCGCGAGAGGTTCAGATGTTATTAAAATTAGGAAGATATCCTGAACATAAAGGTGTATCAGATGATACCAGGATAGTGCCAGATAAGAGTTTGGTCTTATCAGTAATACCCCCTTCTCTGAAGAGAGTAAGGGTGTATAGACACAAAGGTAGGATCAAGCTATGTAAGTTCCCAGAGAAGATGGTGATGTAGTACTCTGAGTCCCTAACTGCTACCTCTCCTGATCCGCCACTGTGATTATGGTACTTAATAGTGTTTCTGACTCTGCTAGGGTAATTATATAACTAAATTCACCAACAAGACCTGTAATTCAACTTAAAGAATTTAAGAAAGTCTGCTGGTGAATATTTACAATTTAATTGAACAGTTACTCTTTTCTGTTTGAAAAGTATTTTTTTTTTTCGTACGCCCGCTAATACTCGAGGCGAAATCTCAGGTTATTATTAATATTTTAACCTGACATTGATTTTACGTGAGTATCCCTTTGTTTCTTGTACATAGACAGGTGTCCCTCGCCATTCAGGCTAATACTCTCCGATTTCGGAGGTACCCATTAGAGCTGGGTCGGCTCAGGAGCCGCCAGTCCCTGGTCGACGACACACCTTCAAATGTCCTCGCCAGGTCTCGAGTTAATCCAGTCCAAATCCCGGTCAACGAAAAATCCTCAAATGCCGTCGACCGGGTTTGATCCTGAATCACCCGGTCGGCAGAGCGGTGTTGTAACCACTACGCTAGCGCGGCCCCCTGAAAAGATTTAATATCAAATATTTTACAACATTAAATAAATAAGAACAATTCAACAAAAATGTCTTTCTCTTGGGTTACGATGTCTATCATCTTGTAGACAAAATAGCTGGCTTGATCATTCACTTGAAGAATTATTATTAAATATTCAAAACAACTGTAGGAGTTCGTCAGGGATGTATACTGTCCCCAGTGCTCTTTAATATATATCTAGAACATATTATGCAGGAGGCTCTCTACGATTATAAAACAACCATATTGGAGGCCGACCTCTTTGCAATCTACGTTTTGCTGATGATATTGATCTTATAGCTGGAACAGAATCAGAACTTCAAGACCTTACCTCTAGACTGGAGAAAGTAACAAGAACGTATGAGATGGAAATTAATATAGAAAAAAGCAAGATATTGGTGAACAGCCATAAGAAACATGTTCCGACCAACATTACGTTAAATGGGCAAACGTTAGAAGAAGTTAACACCTGTAAATATCTGGGGTCCACTATATGTAGTGATGGAGGATCAAGTAAAGAAGACAACACTTGAGATGGCCTCAGCTGCCATGACAAGGCTGAATGTGATATGGAAAAGTAACACCAGTTTTCCTGTGAAGATAAAATTATACAAATCTGGATTTGATGGTACTGTATGGTTGTGATATTACCTAGTGTGATGCATGAGGTCAGCTGTGAAGGCTCCTGAGATAAATGTAGCTGTGAATTTACAGAAGGCCCTTCTTGCTACCACTTACGACCTCACACATATCTTTTTTACTAATGAATGTGGCTACGTTAAAATCTAGGGTACTGATATGTAATGTGTTGTGGTAGATTACATACACACACACACACAGATATTTAATAAGTCTAATAATATTAATAAAATTTATAATACACTGAACTAACTCAAGCTGTTTAAATTTTTGATATTAAATTTTCTTTAAGTTTATTTGTTCTGAACCAAGGTTTTATTTTGGTCAGAACATATGAAAGGTTTTGAAATTATGAATGAGATGCATGAATATATGTCATAATAAAATAGAAAATGTGTACATATGTATTTTAAATGACTGGTTAATAGTAATTATCTTAAGATAGTCCCAGGAGAACTTATTTCTAGATAGGCTGTTGGGGTGATATCATCACTCCCTGTCTATGACTACCAAACATTGTCCATTCACTGATGGGAGTAATACAAGTTTTATTTCCCAAAAAATGGTAGGTTCTAGTTGATGGTAATATAGTTGGTGTGTTATTTAGTAAATAAGTTGGTGAAGGTCCAGCAGGCCAGACGCTCACGTATCTTGACTGAGTAGTTCTGGTGCTGGAATCTGGTGGCCCCACCTCTCCGTGCTTGGGGGCAATATAAGGCTGCTCCGACAAAATACTAGACTGCACTGGTCCACACTTGTATATATCAACACAGCATTTGACACCACTTTGGTGCCAAACAGAAACTCACACTTCTGCAACAAAAGTATTGGGTCATGTGTCAGAACTCTACCTCCTGAGCCACTTCTGCACACAACACTACACAACAACACCACATAGACGGGGTCAGATCTCTCTGACCATACAGCACATCTTACCAAGTTGGTTTCACATAGTACTAGTTCCCCAAGACTACATATTCTGAAATATGTTCATTAGCTTCCTGCTATTGAATAAGATAGGTGATATGTTCCACTGATCTCAACACTTGATCCGCCCTTCATAATCCTTGCTGGCGTTTATGTATTTTGTTTGTCTCTAGACCCTGAACTTGGGCTGGGGATCTAGAGCGAATCCTTACTTGTTGTAAGGGGTAGATTTTGATATGGCAGTATCAAATCACTCGAAACATTAAACAATATTAAAATATACAAAGAAATACTTTCATTCTTACCAGAATTAGGAATAGAGAACACAGTTATATTCTAGCAAAACTCAGCTGAGCTGCTGGCTCTAGTATGGCGTCCCTCTAAATATTGCAATTAGCTTCTGGGAAATACACCACTGAAGAATAACTGTGTCTACTACTGGACAATTTATGTTAAATGGCAAAAATGCGCGTCTGTGCGCCGATAATATGATTATCTGTGGCCAATCACCGACTTCCCCCCTTTCACATTTCAAACCTCCAACCAAAAGTCACTTCAGTCATACCTCAGTCAAGTATGTATTATTGTCTGTTGGTCCGTCTGTCTCTACTTGCTTTTTCATAAAAAACACGCTTGGTTCTACATGCCTTTCTACACGAATCGGTCTCTAGAGTTATTTTTAGCCACAATTTTCCACTATTTCCCCCTCTCTTTCATTCCAACTAGATTTTAGCACTTGAGTCTCAAGGCCTCAATTTTTGAAAATTAGTGACATTTTTTTAACAGTGCAGTCGCTCGTCTGTTATGAACAACACAGTCTTTTGTCAATATCTTCATTATTATCTATCCGTCTGTATAAATGAAAGCATATTATTTCTCTGCTCAAGATGGGCTATCAGACTAGCTAGGTTTTATATTCCTAACATTATTATTAAGAAAAAGTTACTTTTTCAAGGTTAGTTGTTTTTTTGAAATATGTTCGAGCATCTTCTGTAATGCGTTTGCCGCTGAATTCAAATAAAAGAACTAAGTATCGTAAAAGCGTCCAAGAAATGACTGTTGCGTATAATAGCTAAGGTCCCTTTTGTCCATTTCTTTACATTGTGTCAACTTGTGGACGTGAATTTTTTTCCTTTCCCTACCAATTGCGTCTTTTTAGCCTTGCTAGTTTCAAGCACGTGTTCAGTCATATTTTTTCTTTTTGATCTCCGTTCCCTCCCGTCCCCAAGGGTAAACGTTTTGTCTGTACGTCTAACAAGTTAGTTTCCATGGCGGGTAGTGAACCGCGGCATGGGCGATCATGTCTTCTAGTAGCTTACGCCTTATTTTTATCCCTACATTTTATCTTTGGAGATATTTTAACGTTGTATCACGGTTAAATTTATCACAACCCCTATGCAGGCCACCAAGAAACACTTTTGTCAGTAGTGAAACGTCGAAAGCTCGCCTGGTTTGGGCTTGTAACTCGCCATGACTCCCTTTCGAAAACGATCCTCCAGGGAACAGTCGAAGGTAAACGAAGAAGAGGAAGGCAAAGAAAATCCTGGGCTGATAACATCAAAGAATGGGCAGGGCACGGTTTTTCCACACTTGTACGCATTGCTGAGGATAGAGAGCAGTGGAGGACCCTGTCTGCTGATGCTTCCACCATGGCACCCCTACGACCCATGACATTTTCCCAAAGCAGACTTGTATATTTATTTTTCTCATTTTTGGCATATTTTGTGAGCTAGAAGGTAATGGACTGCGATCCTTATGATGATGCAAAGGGGTGCGAGGCTTTTTAAGATGATTTAACCTTTAGCGACCTGTTTTAGTTTACCCGTCTCATTCATTGTCCTGATATTCCAAAATCCTATTCTTGTATCATGTTTTGCGGTCAGGACGTCCGTTCTCATGTCAGTGGCTTCCTTTCGGCTTTCACCACTGACAGTCATACGAGCCTCAGACTCCGGATGTCCGTCCCGCAGCAAAGTTTGTTTATTTGTTATCGTTTCCGTAACTTCAATTTTTTTTTTTTTACATAGACAGGGGTGTCAGCCCTATGCTAAAACCCCCACCCTGGAGGACCAGGGTGTCTGCTTTCGTCTGACCCCTGCCCACGCAAACCTGTCTAGCTTGGTAGAACCTTCCAGGAGTAAAACTCCCGCTGGCATAGCTCTGGGGGTAATCGGGGTATGCAAGCCGCCATACCTCGACAAGGTATTGACACCGGTGATGGCAGCAGGTCACGGCAGAAATGAGAAACTATAGGTTACACATTCTAGGGATAAGCGAGAGCAGATGGACAGGGGCAGGAAAAAGTTAAAACAGCAACAGGAGAAACAGTACTTTACTCTGGAAGAGAGGATGGACAGCACAACGAAGGCGTAGCCATTATTTTACAGAAAGGAATAGAAAGGACATTACTGGAATGGAAACCCATCAACAACAGACTGATAAGATTAAGATTGAGAGGTAGATTCACCAATACTACCATAATACAATGCTACGCACCAACGAATGGCAGCGTTTTGTTTTGTTCAAGCTCTGTTGGTATTTGTCATCATGACTTCAATAGTTTGTCTTTTGGGACTAGTATTGGAGATGTTCTCAGTTCCTGATATTAAGACAATTAAATTCCCCTCTGAATGTTATTTTTACAAAGTCATTTCAAGATGAGGGGACATAATGTTGAGCTCAGCTGGCCAAATCAGCTTATCTTGCGTGATGGCGGCAGGAAAGGACTCCTCTGCTCGAATTCTCCCCTGGGCTCTGGAGACACCTCACTGATAGCTAAATGGACCAAGGAGTATGCTGTCCGACTCTGGATTCAGCAAAGCTCTGACCAGGTGCTGCTCAGTACCATCAAGACCACGGTCCCTGAAATCAAGAAGGATGTACCTTCTACTTCATAACTAATTGATACTCTAGTTCTACACTGAGCACAATACAACACAAACATTGAGTTCAGAGCGTTAGGCCAACTGTCAGCTTCATCTGAAATACTTTATACCAGCATCACCCTCCATATATATATACAGGCATAAATTAACAATTTACATTCAATTTTCATTAAAAGATACTGAATGGTTCAAGCTTACCACAATTTCATAGAAATAAACACAGATACGTTGATTAGCAATGAATTCTGGCACAATTACTGGCACAAATTCCCATCTGCTTATGTTCCAGGCTTTTATTTAGCAAAAATATGAGCTGGCTTCAACGCACTGTTGCTTTCTCAAGCTTATTTAAACAAGTGGTTTCGAACTAACGCTCCTAAGTGATTATATCAGCGAGTCTAGCCAATGAGGCCCCGTTTCGACAAGTGTTTGAAAAAATGTTACCTTTCCCCGTCTCCCCTAACAACGAAAGATAGTATTTATAGTCCGACCAATCGTGGTTAGTCTTTCATTTGTTGCGCTCCAATCAATTTGGAGTTTACATGGTAGGCTAATTCTGTAACGTAAGATTTTTTTCAAACACGTTATAAAAAATTTTATGAGCAGAAATGATTCCATGCTGTCAGGCATCCCCACTATTTTATTTTGGTTATAATTTATTAATTCCTGGACTATTTGCGTAACGTTTTACATATTCTTTGTCAGCAAGCCCTAAGGAACCCAAATATCCAAATTTAAAAGAGCTACGTGGCTGCGTTCAAAATATGTATTTTCTACCTCCTGTTTCGAAGATGTGCTGTCTGGGTACTGTTATGTTTTCAAACGTAAACCCATCTAATGTTATCTTTTCTAATAAGAGTTTTTTATGATTTTAAAACCTAACTCTGGGATGGGTAATGTATTTTATCACTGTCCGTCTGAAAAAAAAGTTAGTGCATGTAGTCTTACACGCGTGATGGCAGCATTTGTGTATCGCGCGAAGCGTGTTTAGTGTTCGGCTTTCTGCCTCTCCCTTCTCTTTTATCCTTTAGTCCATCTGTTCGTTCGTTTTGGTAACGCAGTATAATTAATGTTAGGATTAATTTAGGTCATTACGCAGTCTGCCTCTCAATGTTTTTCCAAGAAATACAGCACACGTTTCATTGAAGAAAGCGGGTATAATACAGTAAGCTTTTACCATCAGCGTGAAAGCGTTACAATTTGCAGACGAAGCATAAAACAAAGGGGATTTCGAGTACAGTCATTGTGACAGCACTGTTCTTTACCATTCTTCTTCCTTTATTTATTATATGTATTTATTAGGCTTTATATTTACTTGATAATTTATATATATGTGGATTAGAATATTCCACGACACCTCCCCTCTTAAAACAGACATTATATGTCAGTCCTTTATTCTATATTCACATAGAGAAATTTATTATTATTTCTGGGGTTTACGGTGATTCTCATCACACGGATGGCGGCTTAAAAAATCCGCTCCCAAATTGGTTTTTCCAGATATATACTCAATGCTAAAATTATATGGAGCCAGAAGTAAAGACCATCGGAGTAACCTAGAGTTCTCATGCTTAGCCTGTGCTAGAAACGATAACGGTTTGTGGTCTGTTTGCAACTTAAATGCCTTCCCATATAGATAAATATTGAATTTCTTTATCGCCCATATTACTGCAAGACATTCTTTTTCGCTAGTTGAGTAGTTGATTTCAGCTTTATTCAATTTTCTGCTAGCATATGCCACTGGGCTTAATTCCCCATCCAACGCATCTGATTTCTGTAGTAGAGTTGCACCTAACCCAATATTACTTGCATCCGTCCTTACTATGAATTCTTGACTTAAGTCAGGTAATTTCAAAATGGGTTTACTTGTGAGCTTTTCCTTCAATTCTTGGTAAGTCATTTCACATTGTGGTGTCCATGTAATGCGATCTGGATGTCCTTTACGTGTCAATTCAGTTAACGGTGCACATATGGAATTAAAGTTTTTGATATACTTCTGGTAGAAACCACATAATGAGACAAAGGATCTCACGTCCTTCTTGGTTTGTGGTCTCGGGGCTTTCTGTAGTTTCTCTAAATTCTTTGGGTCAGGGGTCATGTTTCCCTGATAAACTGTGTGTCCCAAAAATTCCAATTCTTTACATCCAACGCAACATTTGGTTGGTCGGGCTGTTAAATTTGCCTCCCTAAGTCGATTAAACAGCATGTTCAGAGAGTCAATGTGTTCCTCAAATGTTTCTGTTGCTATAAGGATATCATCCATAAAATTTGTTATACAGGGATTATTCAGAGGATCCAATAATTTTCTCATCATTCTAGAGAAGACACTAGGCGCATTCTTCAATCCAAATGGCAATCTATTAAACTCATAGTGTCCTTCTGAGGTACTAAAAGCTAGGTATGGTCTAACCTCAGGCTTTACTGGAATCTGATAGTATCCTTTACTCAGATCCACTTTTGAGAAATATTTAGCTTTATTTAGCCTGGCAAACAGCTGATTTGTATCCGGCAATGGATCCACCTGTCCTTCTGTAATAGCATTCAGTCTCCTGTAATCTATACAGAGTCTATGTTCTCCAGAGGGCTTCCTTAAGAGTACAACACCGGAACTATACGAAGACTCACTGTGCGAAATAATTCCTTCCTTCAATAGATAGTCTATCTCTTCCTTCAAAGCTTTCTCCTTAGCAAACGGAATCGAATATGGTTTCATACAGACAGGTGTGGAGTCTATTAGTTTCATATCATATTCCAATAGGTTTGTATGCCCTGGTCGGTCTGTTAACACCTCTGCATGATTATTTAGAACCTGTTGCACTCTCTCTTTCTGAGTTTTCGTTAAATGGGTACTGATTTTCACCTGTGCTGCTGTCTCACAGGGGTGTAATGGATATTCAAATGATGAAAGTGGTTCCTTTTTCATCTCCATGGCGATGGACAAGGTCAACAAGTGTGTCTCTTCCTGATGTTCTCTTTCCAAATATTTCTTCAGGAGATTCACATGATAGATTTTTTCTTTCCCCTTCTTATCTATCTTATAATTTGTTCTAGACACCTTCTCTAGAACTGTATATGGACCCTGCCATCCAATTTGTAACTTATTCTGACTCCCCGGCAAAAGAAGCAGTACTTTCTCTCCCACAGCCAAATTTCTGTCCTTCGCCTTCCTGTTATAATAGGCAGCATGTTTCTTCCTGGCTTGTTTCAAATTTTCATTGGCAAGTTTCCAGCCAGTTTTTAACCGAGTGGTCAGCTCATTCACATATTGGTATGAAGATGTAATGTTTTCCTCTGCCTTTTCATCAGTCCACGTTCTTAACATAGCTTCGAGTGGACCTTTTATTGGCCTTCCAAACAATAATGTTGCCGGGGCCATACCGGTTGAACTATGGGGTACCTCCCGATAAGCAAAGAGGGCGGCGTGCAGGTACTGGTCCCATGTATCTGGTTTTTCGTGTGCCAACTTTCTCAGGATCGACATCAATGTGCAGTTAAATCTTTCCACTTGGCCGTTCCCTTGGGGATGATACACACTACAATGGAAGTGTTTGGCCTGAAAGATCCTGAAAACTTCTTCAGTTAGTTTCCCCTTGAACTGAGAGCCATTATCAGTCAAGATTTGATTGGGAAAGCCTAACCTTGTGAAAATTGTGAGCAATGCCTCTGCCACATGTTTTGAATCAATCGATGACAGGGCTACTGCCTCTCCCACATAGAACAAGTGTCCACCAGAGTCAGAATGTAGCTGTTCCTTCTCTTGGTTCGGGTGAGAGGTCCCACAAGATCCACGGCAACTCTCTCAAAGGGTGTTCCCACTATGGGCATTTCCCCCAGAGTTGCTGGTGCAGTCCAATGTTTAGGTGCTACTCGTTGGCACTCTGGACAGGATTTTACATATCGTTTGATATCTTCAGTTATTCCTGGCCAGAAATAGTGACAAGCTATTCGCTGTCCTGTTGCGCTGATTCCCATATGACCACTGAAGGGAATCGCATGCCCTAGTTCCAACACTTTAGTCCTATATGAAGTGGGAAGGACCAGCTGTCCGTGACCATTGGATTCAGATCCAGCCTTCCTATATATCAGTTTGTTCTTCATATAAAACTCTCCCTTGCCTGGAGGTGTATGAGATTTGGGCAACTTCTTGAAACATGGCTTGAGTGTTTTGTCCTCAGCCTGTGCCTTCCTCATCTCATCTGGGTGAGTATTTATGGGATTATATCCTCCTCCTTTTTTGACTGTGATCTGGTCTGCACTGTTGCCAATATCACAGGTCTCTTGGGATTCCCCAAGAAGACATATCTACACCCCAATATTAGAGGGTAGATTGGCTCATTTATCACTGCTGCTTTTATGATTCCTTCCACATATCGCGTTTTCACTTTTATTCGGGCGACGGGAAGTGTCATGGTAGCTACATCCTTGGTTGCAGTTTGAATCTCCACTGTTTCTGTGGTGTATTGATCGGCCTGCACCAGGTGAGAACTCACAACGGAATCGTAATCTAAACCGGTATCATATAAACATCTTATAGTGACACCATTACAGATGACATCTTCACACACTGGGGGGGTGGTATGGTTCCTGTAATTCTTCAGGTTTGCCCTTCTTTTCCTTTTTCCCCGATGTCATAGCAGCAAAATGAGGAGGTTTCCTTCTACAATGGTCAGTGTCATGATTGTTCATCTTACAATTTTTTACACCACCTTTTTCCTTGGTTGAAAGATTTTCTTTCATCATATTTCCTTTCATCGAATTGTGGGAATTTATTTTTATTTTCATACCGTGGCCTATCAAATTGGTGCTTACCTTTATTTTGATCCCTAGGATCAAATTTATTAAAGTTCTGTGGTGCCCTAAAGTTATCCACTTGTTTCTTTTTATTACCTGTTACCTCTGCTTGAGCTGCTTGATACCTTTCAGCAACATTTAGCAACTCACCCAGCCTCTCTGCACCTTGTTCCATGAGAAACTTTCTCAGGTCTGGAGCCATGGACTCTCTTAATTGCTCTATAAGGACCATTTCCTTAAGATCTTGGGGTTTCCCCAGAGAAGTCCATTTCTCCAAGTATGTCTCTATTCGTGCAGAGAACTGGTGATAGGTTTCACCTGACAGTAGTTTAGCATTCCTAAATTTTTTCCTATAAAATTCTGCATTCTTTTCATACCTTAACAAAAGAGCCTGCTTTAGCATATCATAATTTTCCTGATCACCTCTGCTCATTTTTGCAAAAACTTCATAAGCTGCCCCACGAAGTCCCTGAGATAACTTTAAGCTCCACCTTTCTCTCTCTAACCCATACGTGGTAGCTAATAGTTCATATCTATTTATATAGCTCTCAATATCATCGTCTTTCTCAACAAAATGATCTAAATGAAAGTTCATAGCTGAGGTTGAGGCTCCTTGAGTAACCGTAGCATCAGAGGCAAAGGGACTGGCACCATTTTCAGGAGCATGGCCTTGAAACTCAAACTCCCTTAGTCGTAACTCATGTTCCCTTTGTAATCTTTTATCTTCTACTTCCCTTTCTGCAGCTAATCGCTTGTCTTACCTTTCTGCAGCTAATCTTCTTTCCTCGGCTTCCCTTTCTGCAGCCAGTCTCTTCTCTTCTCTTTCTGCAGCTAATCTTCTTTCCTCTTCCCTTTCTGCAGCTAATCTTTTTCTCTTTCTGCAGCCTGTTCTTAGCTTCCAATCTTGCAGCCTCTTAGTCTTTCTTTCTGCCTCAATTGCAACTATCTAGTCTCAGGCCTCAGCCTCAAATTGTAACCTCTTAATTTCCCTTTCAGCCAATAACTTTCTTTCGGCTTCAAACCTTCTTTCTTCGCGTTCAATAAATTTGTCACATTCCGTAGTGACATAGGCAACCATAACTTGCCCATCTAATCCTAACTCTTTTGCAGTCTGTACAGCAGCAGATCGAAAACTTGGCCAGGTCCGCCATTGTCTATCAGGTAAATTTATACAATGTCTAACCAACAATTTAATCTCTAAATATATCTAATGGACAACACAGGCACCGTGAGCTCAACCTTATTTAATTCCACCTAAGGATTACCTTTTAATTCTTATATTCCCTGAAGTGAATTACCCCCAATATTTTTAATAGGGAAAGATTCAAAATCCCAAGAGCGAGACCCCAATATATGTGGTGAAGTGGGATGTTATAAATATTTATAGGGGACTTAGTGTACTGACTGAGATCAGCTGTGAAGGTATCTATATCTATTAAGAGTAGTGTACTATTAGATAACCTTACTTGCTACCACATATCTATATATCTCAGTCAGAATTATTCTGGAATAGTGTGATGACTACGTTATGTGTCTAGGGTATGTGTATGATGAAGTGTAAGTCACAACAACAGACAGATAAACAATTTAATTTAATCCACTACTCTTGACAACACTGTGACACTCACATACATATAACACTCTATGAGAATATCTTAAGGAGTCACTGATAACTTTTCAAATAACAATATGTATTCATTGTTATAAAGATGGTAAATGTGTCCTGATTCAAATACAAAGGAACCAGGAATCACAATCAATTTTAATTACAAGTATATGTACAGACTTTATCAATATGAATATTGTAGTGACATATATTATTAAATATCCTATGTGTGTCAGTTGTGTAGTGGTAATATGAGGTAATACTGGTTTTGTTTTGTTCAAGCTCTGTTGGTATTTGTCATCATGACTTCAATAGTTTGTCTTTTGGGACTAGTATTGGAGATGTTCTCAGTTCCTGATATTAAGACAATTAAATTCCCCTCTGAATGTTTTTTTTTTACAAAGTCATTTCAAGATGAGGGGACATAATGTTGAGCTCAGCTGGCCAAATCAGCTTATCTTGCGTGATGGCGGCAGGAAAGGACTCCTCTGCTCGAATTCTCCCCTGGGCTCTGGAGACACCTCACTGATAGCTAAATGAACCAAGGAGTATGCTGTCCGACTCTGGATTCAGCAAAGCTCTGACCAGGTGCTGCTCAGTACCATCAAGACCACGGTCCCTGAAATCAAGAAGGATGTACCTTCTACTTCATAACTAATTGATACTCTAGTTCTACACTGAGCACAATACAACACAAACATTGAGTTCAGAGCGTTAGGCCAACTGTCAGCTTCATCTGAAATACTTTATACCAGTATTTACCTCCTTAATGGTCACTACGCCTCTGCACTTCCAGCATTATTTCTGTCTAATCAATCATCCAGGTGTCAGTGTACTATTTGGCCATTCCATGCCGTTTTACTTCCCTCCGACACCCTCTGTTCAGGCTGGAGCATTCTAGGCTTTATCTCCTGTTTGCCACTGAACTACACATATATATACAGGCATAAATTAACAATTTACATTCAATTTTCATTAAAAGATACTGAATGGTTCAAGCTTACCACAATTTCATGGAAATAAACACAGATACGTTGATTAGCAATGAATTCTGGCACAAATACTGGCACAAATTCCCATCTGCTTATGTTCCAGGCTTTTATTTAGCAAAATTTGAGCTGGCTTCAACGCACTGTTGCTTTATCAAGCTTATTTGAACTATTGGTTTCGAACTAAACGCTCTAAGTGAGTATATCAGCGAGTCTAGCCAATGAGGCCACGTTTCGACAAGTGTTTGAAAAAATGTTACCTTTTCACGTCTCCCCTAACAACGAAAGATAGTATTTATAGTCCGACCAATCGTGGTTAGTCTTTCATTTGTTGCGCTCCAATCAATTTGGAGTTTACATGGTAGGCTAATTCTGTAACGTAAGATTTTTTTCAAACACGTTATAAAAAATTTTATGAGCAGAAATGATTCCATGCTGTCAGGCATCCCCACTATTTTATTTTGGTTATAATTTATTAATTCCTGGACTATTTGCGTAACGTTTTACATATTCTTTGTCAGCAAGCCCTAAGGAACCCAAATATCCAAATTTAAAAGAGCTACGTGGCTGCGTTCAAAATATGTATTTTCTACCTCCTGTTTCGAAGATGTGCTGTCTGGGTACTGTTATGTTTTCAAACGTAAACCCATCTAATGTTATCTTTTCTAATAAGAGTTTTTTTTGATTTTAAAACCTAACTCTGGGATGGGTAATGTATTTTATCACTGTCCGTCTGAAAAAAAAAGTTAGTGCATGTAGTCTTACACGCGTGATGGCAGCATTTGTGTATCGCGCGAAGCGTGTTTAGTGTTCGGCTTTCTGCCTCTCCCTTCTCTTTTTATCCTTTAGTCCATCTGTTCGTTCGTTTTGGTAACGCAGTATAATTAATGTTAGGATTAATTTAGGTCATTACGCAGTCTGCCTCTCAATGTTTTTCCAAGAAATACAGCACACGTTTCATTGAAGAAAGCGGGTATAATACAGTAAGCTTTTACCATCAGCGTGAAAGCGTTACAATTTGCAGACGAAGCATAAAACAAAGGGGATTTCGAGTACAGTCATTGTGACAGCACTGTTCTTTACCATTCTTCTTCCTTTATTTATTATATGTATTTATTAGGCTTTATATTTACTTGATAATTTATATATGTGGATTAGAATATTCCACGACAAATACATATAATGAAAGAGTAATGGGGAAATGCGGCAGCGGAACAGCAAACGAAAATGGGGCTAAATTAATAAGTTTCTGTAGTATTAACAACCTGGTCATTGGAGGAACACTTTTCTCACATAAAGAAATTTACAAATTAACATGGGAATCACCAAATGGTCGGGACAGAAACCAGATAGACCACATCATGATTAATGGTAGATGGCGACATGCATTACAAGATGTGAAGGTAAGAAGAGGTGCAGATGTGGGAAGTGATCACCATTTAGTAGTAGCAAAACTGAAAGTCAAACTAAGAAGGGCTGGATCAATTGTAACTACACAGAAAAAGTTTGACATCAGCAAATTGAGGGACCCCCTTACCAGAAAAGCTTTTGCGGCTGACATAAAGAAACGATATCAATTTGCCAAAAGTCAGGAAAAGACATTGACTGATGATATAGACCAGAAATTCAACACCATTTCAACAATATATAAGGAAAGCAGCAAATCATGCTTGGGATTTCAGGAAAGGAAGAAGCAAGACTGGATAACACCAGAAACATTAAACACCATAACACTGAGAAAGGAAATGAAAAGAAAGAAAACAGAAGCGAAGTCCCCCAGGTTAAAGCAACTATATAGCGAACAGTACAGTCAGCTGGACAAGGAAGTTAAACGTCAAACCCGAGCCAACAAAAGGAATTTCCTAGACGATCTTGCAAGACAGGCAGAAGAGGCAGCACTGAGAAATGAACAAAGCACAGTATACAAAATAACTAAATTCATCAGCGGAAAACGAGGTGCAAACAATATTACATTAGTAAGAGATAAGCAAGGAAATCTCATCACGACAGCAGAGGGACAGGAAACAAGATGGGCAGAGCACTTCAGAGAAACTCTGAACAGGGAACCACCAGAGACACAATTGAATGTTCCTGACGCTGAAAACGATCTAGATGTAAATACAGACATTCCACGAACAGAAGAAATCATCACAGCAATCAAAGGGTTAAAGAACGGGAAAGCTCCTGGCCATGATAACTTAAATGCAGAGCTATTTAAGACAGACCCTGAGCTAGCAGCAGAACTATTAGAACCACTATTTGCACAAGTGTGGAAAACGGGGACAACGCCATCAGAGTGGAACAAAGGAATAATTGTAAAATTGCCCAAGAAGGGAGATCTTGCAGACTGCAATAATTGGAGAGGAATCACTCTTCTCTCAGTTCCCAGCAAAATACTAGGCAGGATAATTATACAGAGAATTTCAAAAGCAGTAGACCACAAACTGAGGAAAGAACAAGCAGGATTTAGAAAGAACAAAAGATGTTTAGATCATATATTCACTCTCAGGAACATTATAGAGCAGTGCTCAGAATGGCAAAGACAGCTGTACATTAACTTCGTTGATTTTGAAAAGGCTTTTGACAGCATACATAGGGACAGTTTATGGAAAATACTGAGGGCTTATGGAATTCCAAGCTGCATAGTGTCAATCATAACAAGCCTCTATGCCAACTTTACGTGTAGTGTTGAGCAGAGCAGCCTAACCTTTGAGGTGAAGACAGGAGTACGACAGGGATGCCCCTTGTCAACCACTCTATTTTTAACAGTCATAGACTGGGTGATGCGCCAGACAACAGAGGGCAGTCCAAGAGGAATAAGATGGACTACATTTTCTACATGGAAGATCTGGAATATGCAGATGACATTGCACTACTAGCACATTCACATCAACACATCCAGGAAAAAACGGATAGACTTAATAAGTTTAGCCAGCAGGTGGGCTTGAACATCAATTTAAAGAAGTCAGAGGTCATGACGCTCAATGTGAGCAACCCTGAGCCCATATCAGTAAGGAATCAGCAACTGGTACAGACAGACACCTTCACATACCTAGGATGCATAGTAACAGCAGACGGCGGAGCAGGCAAAGACTTCAACATCAGAATGAATAAGGCAAGAACAGCCTTTTTTAGCCTAAACAACATCTGGAAGTCCTCTCAATACAGCACAAGCACAAAATTAAGATTATATCAGAGCTGTGTGCTTTCTGTGCTTCTCTATGGTGCAGAATGCTGGAGAGTTACAGAGAAGGAAATGTCGAAATTGTCCTCTTTTCACACAACATGCCTAAGAAAAATTCACCGAATCTTTTGGCCGAATACCATCACCAACCAAGATCTGCTTGCTCGGAGCAAGCAAGAGGACATGCACACCATCATAGCTGGCAGACGCTGGAGCTGGGTTGGCCATGTCCTCAGAAGAGACTCCGATGCCATCACAAGAACAGCTATGCTTTGGACCCCTGAAGGAAAACGAAAGAGAGGCCGACTAAAAACAACCTGGCGGAGGACTGTGGAGGCTGAGATGCAAAGAATGAACCAGAGTTGGGGCACTGTACGAAGGATGGCCGCCGACCGAGCAAAGTGGAATCAATTTGTTGTTGCCCTATAAGACGCCACTAGGCGTGATGGCCACTGACTGCTTTGACGGTCGGCGGCTAAGGATCAAAGAAGAAGAACCTTTAGCGAGGCTTCTTATAATGCTGTAAAGGGGTTCGAGGCTTCTTAAAATGCTCTAAAGGGGTGCGAGGCTTCTTTATATGCTGTAAAGGGGTGCAGGACCTATAAACGGTTAAAAAACACTGGTGTTGATAAATATATTTGTATTTGAGATACGTTTACACTTTACGTAGCTTGTAAGATTTACTCCAGTTTGGGCCAACTGTTCATGAAATATGAAGCAGTCTGACCATAATGATTAAGTTTTCTTTGCTCATACATAATATTAATAATAGTAGCCTCATCAGTCATAACTGACTATGGGAATGTGTCCCAGAGAAGACAGCCCTCAGCTGCTTTTTTTCCTGTGTTTCTTTCGACGTTTTCTCCTGCTTGCCGCGAGAGCTTCTTTTCGCCAAAACTGAGGTGATGCCGTAGAGAGCATCGCCACTTGGTGCGATCGGCAGCTTCATCCTCCTAGGTTGCTGGATTTATGTCCAGTACCCTCACATCTCTCTTGCACACATCTCTGAACCTCAGCTGCGATCGCCCAACAGTCCTTTTGCCATCTGCCTGTTGTCCGTAAAATATATCTTTCGGGATGCGACCATCTTCCATTCGGCGGACAAGGCCATGCTAGCGTAGTCTGCGCTGTCTAAGCAGTGTATACATGCTATGGAGGCCAGCACGTGACAACACCTCGGCACTAGTCACTTTACCCATACGTAAATACTCCTTCATAAACTTACAGCAAATTCTCTGTGGAACTTCATTATCCCCCTTCAGCTCCCCAAGGAGCATAGATCGCCCGTCTCCTGTTCTCTTCTCCGTGTGTTCCTTGTCTCCCTCTGCCTCTGTTATCCTGAGGATTCAAGAAAAGGAACGGCTTGGGAATGCTATCAACAGGTTTCCTCAAAATGTTTCATATCCAGAGTCATCTTCTCTTGTCTTGTTCCACTGACGCGTGTCTGGTTCTTGTCTTCAGCTCAACATTAGTAACACTTCTTCAATCCTTCTGTTCTACCGCGAGCACCCATTTATGGAAGTCTATAGCTTTTAGTTGTTGCTTTCATTGTTCTTGATTTCGTCACGAGCCTCCTTACCAGAGGACTCTCTACTGTCTTGAAAGACTGAATTGACTTATTGTTTGATGAAGCTTTTGTGGTTTTAAGAATGTTCTACAGGATTAGGTAATCTTAGTTGCCTTTAATCTATTAAACTAAATGTGTGCAATAAATGCTCTTTCCCGTTCATATCAGAAAGGGGCTTGTGACAAGTATTTGAGTTGTCAAATGTAGGATAAATCTAACCTCAGACCTCAGGGTCTGTTATGTTTGGACATGCGCCTTAATATAACCGACCAGGTTGAACGGGACGCGCCTCGCCAAAACGAGGCAAAACTTTACTTAAAAAAAAAGAATTAATCTGTGCTCTACTTTTTTTTATTTTTCCTATTTTTATTTAAATATCTGGGTCAAGAGGGGAAAAGCAAAAATATTCAAAAGAAAAATCCAACAAATGGCTAAAAGGCAAATATAGCCTTCCGACTGGAAATGTGCACAGCGTGGGGCTTGGGGAAAATATCCTAATTATTTCGAATCTTTTTTAGTTGTGTCGACATTTTGTGTAGAACTGAATATTGCCTGGCAAATCAATGCCGCGGAACTATTTATTTCTGCATATCTGGGTGCAGTGCGACGAAAAAAAAAAAAAGAAAGAATATTTCTGCTCACAGATATGACGAACTCTGGGAAGAACAAATAACTTAATTAGCGGCACCACAGTTGAGATCGAATTCCTTACAAAAAAAAAAAAAAAAAAAGACAAAGAATTATTCGCGGATAATAATCATGAATTGCTGGATATATAATTTTTTTAAATTTAGGGGGCAGAGATGTGGTAAGATTCGAAGCGGAATTGTTATATAAAACTTCATTACACAAACAAAAATGTCCCAGTGTAATTCTGAAAGATTTATAAAAGTTCTCTCTCATCTCATCTGTCTGTCTGTCTGTCTGTCTGTCTGTCTGTCTGTCTGTCTGTCTGTCTGTCTCTCTCTCTCTCTCTCTCTCTCTCTCTCTCTCCCCTCTCTTTATTTCTCTAGGGCTATTGCTTTTAGTGCGTTTTAGTTTTTAGTTACGCGTACGTCTAACGTCACTGAATACATATGTACATTTTCTCATCAGGAAGGCGTTTGTATCAAGAGCTACTATCTAGAAACAATTTTGTAGTAAGTAACATAAATGTATATATTATATATATATTTTTTCCATCGAAGGCAAGAGAGAGAGAGAGAGAGAGAGAGAGAGAGAGAGAGAGAGAGAGAGAGAGAGAGAGAGAGAGGGAGAGAGATTCAGCAGCACTTAGAGACATTAATATCACCCCAGGTATGGCATTCATTTGTATATTTAACGTTGTCATTAATTTTCGCTGTGTTAAATAAAGGTATTCAATAAAATCTTGGTGAACCATTCTACAGTGACGTTTTAAAACGTTATTCAGGTTTGCACACTCTGTCAATTTTCTGAGTTTTGATCTGTACAACAAACGTCGCCTTTACTCGAAAAAAAAGAAAACAAAGCGCGCGCGCGCGCGCGCGCACACACACACACACACACACACAGAGAGAGAGAGAGAGAGAGAGAGAGAGAGAGAGAGAGAGAGAGAGCCTTCCCTAGGGATTTTTCAGGGTGGTGCGAGATGTTGCGATGGCGCCCTCAATCCCCACTCCCGAGCCGTACTTTATGTGCTGACTCAATTTCATGCTACCATAAAAGTGCGGGTGTGAATGAAAATTGATGAATCAGTCAATCAAGCAGTTTCAATTCCACAAGTAATCTTTTGTACTGTGAAATTTTCTGTATCAGTTTTCTTGCTCTTTTAAAATTTAAATTTTACTTGGGGAGGGGGGGCTAAATAAAATAAGGCAGACCCATCCCGCCCTATATATATATATATATATATATATATATATATATATATATATATATATATATATATATATATATATATAATATATATATATTATATATATATATATATATATATATATATATATATATATACGAGGGGCATTCAGAAAGTAATGCACCACATCGTTTTTCTCAGGAACAGTTTATTCAAAAAGCATGAAATTTATACACAATATACATGGATATGTCATATATATATATATATATATATATATATATATATATATATATATATATTTAATATATATATATATATATATATATATATATATATATATATATATATATATATATATATATATATATATATATATATATACGAGGGCAAGTCAGTAAATAGGTCACAAATTGGCTATTTTAAAAAAAAACTAAATGAGATACGAACTTGAAAACCATTTATTATTGCACTTACATTTCCCCTTATTTCTCAACATAATCTCCACCAACATTGATACACTTATCCCATCGCTTTATCAGTGCCACAAAATCTGCAGCATAGAAGTCTTTGGTCTGCTGTCTCAACCACATTCGCACCTCACGTCCAACCTCTTCTTCATCCGCGAAACGTTTACCGCCAAGGTGAGTTTTTGTGGACCAAACAGGTGGAAATCGCTCGGGGCTAAGTCGGGGCTGTAAGGCGAATGTTCAAGAAGTTGCCACCCTAGTTGTTCAATTTTCTCCTGGGTTAATCGAGCCGAATGTGGTCAGGCATTGTCGTTTTCGAACTGCTTTTCGAGTTGCCAACTCTTCTTTGATGCCTCCCTTCCGGTCTATAACAGCTATAACAGCTCCGAGGTATTTAAAGTGGACGACCTGCTCCAGGACCTGTAATCCCAGCTTAATCTGATGCCTTCTTTCTTCTCGTGATATCACCATGGTTTTTGTTTTAGAGCTCCTTATGACCATCCCTCTTTTGCCAGCTCTTCCTTCCAGACTTGCAGGTTGGAGTGGAGATGTGCCTCTGATTTAGCAATCAGGGCAACATCATCAGCAAATGCCAGCTCTGAAATACAGACCTGTCTCATCTTTCAGTACCCCACTGAATACTTTCTTGTTCTCTCCTTACATGCCTTTATGACATCGTCCACGAGGAGTATGAAAAGATACGGTGACAGGATATGACCTTGTCTTACACCAGTGGTGGTCCTAAACTCTTCTGACTTATGGTGTGCTGTCCTCATATAATTTCTGCAAGACTTGTAGAAGCTCTGTATAGCATGAATCAGAGTTGCTGGAATGTTCTTCCTTGCCAAACAGTCCCAAAGTTTGCTCCAGGGGACCCTGTCAAACGCCTTTTCCAGATCTATGAAACAAAGTTGGATCTCATTCTTATACTCAAGGGCCTTTTCACTCAGCTGTCTGAGTTTGAAGATTAGGTCTTGAGTACTTCGGTTTGCTCGGAATCTACACTGGACCTCATCCAGTTGTGGCTCAGCTATGCGTCTGAGTCTCTGCTCTAGGGTTCTAGAGTAGATTTTACCAGGGACACTGAGAAGGGATATGCCTCTATGGTTTCCACATTGTCGATTGTCACCCTTTTTGAAAATAGGTGTTATGATGGCAGGAACTAATGCCACTGCACATTACTAACTATAATATACAGACTAGCATTGACGCAGAAAAAATATTACAATGTTCGAAAAAATACATTTTTCAAAAAATAAAATACAAAAAAGTTTCGTAGCACTAAGTTGCATAAAAAAATATTTCATTTACAACCAATTCAAAGCTATAATAAATAAACTAACAATGAAATCGACTTTAAGAAAATGAAGGACATATAAACAATCTATCTCTAAACAGACACACATTAACATATGTAAGGTTTTTTTCAAAAAAAAAAAATATATATATATACATCACATAAAACACATGAGAAAAAATTCAAGTGCTCATGAATTATCTAAAAGTAATTATTGCACCATTACAACTAATGAGTTTGTGCATAGGGCTGGCAAACTCAACATGTACAAAAAGTTATCCTAACAAAACTGCTACAAAAACAAAAACAAAACAAACAACTGCAAGTTCAACAATGGAATATAACTAACAATAGAAACAAAAAATCATGGCAATCAAATGATGCATTAAATATTTTAACGAAATTACATGTTATTGCAAACCAAGAACATATCATTTACTATACTAACAAATACAAAAGAAAATATTTACTGTTTTAATAAAAAAATAAAAATCATATGCAAATCTCTCGCTTTCCTGTCAACATGTCCTGACCCTGAGCAAGTAAAACATCAGATGCTTAGTGAGACGCTGAAAAGGTTACGCTTGATCGAACACACGGACGCAAAGTTGACCTACTTTTCTCACCGCTAATATGTCACAGAAGTCTTGACTGTTATCGTAAAGTCGCTTCTGTCAAAATATATGAATGAAATTTTCCATTTTAATGAATGGCGAAATCTAATGAGAAAACACGTAGAAGTCAAAATGACAATTACCCAGCACTGTTGTCCGTGTAAAGTAATGGTCTTTTCACAATGCCACCAGCTCTTCCCCCCTTAACATGTAGACATCACAGAAGACTAGGGGACAACTTGACCGCAAACCTATGTCGTCACTGCCGTAGGCTGAAACAAAATGTTACATTCACAACACCGAGACACTCTCTCGCAATCAATAACACTATCAGCAATAGTATTTGAAACACCACTGTTATTGTTACTTTGTTTATCTCTATTACAACTGACTCTGGGCTCATGTTGAGCAAAGTTAGCATACTTGCGCTTATTATTTGTTACATGATGAAAATATTTATTACTACAGTTGCTTTGTTTACAAACAATGACTCTAGTCTTTTGCTGAGCCAAGTTACTCTGGTGATGTAGAGCAACATGTTGAGAGCTATTATCTCTCTTTATATTATAGTTAATTCCTCTATTATGAGAAATGTTATGTCTATAACCCAAGTTAGCATTGTTGTTGTTAACATATCTTCTTTGACAAAATTGTCCACTAGACAGGACTTGCTTTCCAGTAGCAAAATCATCACTAGATTGATAGTTTTTCTAACAGTTATTTCTACTATAACTTACAGAATTCTTCGGATCAAAATGTTGAAATGCGCTAAATTGTTTACAATTCATTGGAGAATCAAAATTACCACTTGATAAACTCCCTTGGTACTGTCTAATCTTGTGACTATATCTCTTACCATAACTGTTCTCCTTTTCACCTATGGGAATATGTTTACCAATCCCGTCAAACTGGCTGTGCTGAGTTTGACAAGTAACTGGATCCTTAGAATGTTTATTTTCTTGCCCATAATGGGTTTCATTCCTGGAAAAAGTAGTACTATGTTTATTCTCTGTTACACGTTTATCAGAATCTTTATTAGCCTGACGCCAAGAATTATTAATAGAGTCACTAGTACCACTAGCACTGGGAAAATTGTATTTCCCACGAAAAGATCTATGTTTACCATGTATGACCTCTCTATGAGCAAAAAGTGTATGGGACTGACTTTTCGCAACTTTCTGTCTATCACTGTCAACATTGACAGAAGACCACATTTTGTTGTTCAAAACAATGTCAAGCAGGCCATCTACTCTTTTCCTTGCTTCCGCAATTTCACCATCTCTATGTGAGATCCCTTCACTAAGTCTTTTATTTAAATTATTAAGAGCCAAAACTTTGCAAGTTTCTTCTGCCAGTAATTTCTCAAACTTAATCAATTTGTCTTTCTCCACCATTAACTCTTCCACTCTCTCTTTATCATGCCCCTCAATCTCACTATCATGGCCATTCGTAAGCCTATCAACCTTCTCTAGGGATATGGTATCCTTTTCTTTAATTTGGTGACCAAGAATCGCATTGTCACTTAACAGATCAGTAAGTGTTTCACTACACAACTTCTCATATTTCCCAATCTGAACTTTTAGTTTTTCACAAATCTCCCTCTTCTCTTGAACTTCTTCAGTTAGATTTCTAATTTCGCCATTTTTTTCATCCATACGAGCTTCAACCTCTTTAATTTTGCATAATGTAGAGTCTAATGCTCCTCGAACACCAGCAAGCTCAGAATTTGATTTACATAAATCACTTGTAAGTTTAGCTAATTTCTCCTTAAGTTTACTCTCTTCAGCTTTACCCTTTAAGCAATTTTTTCTTTCCTGTCTGTTGACTCTTACTTCCTCATCTTCTAACTCCTTTTTTTGACCATCAGAAATGCCGTAGTGAATCATCTTGTGTATTCCCCTTCTTATGTGATCGTGTTCAACATGAATATTCTTATACACAAATACACGAAGGTCGAGCAGCAGCAAACCGGCTAAATGCTTAGCCATTCTTAAATGAGGGATGGACTGAAATCTATCCTCAGCAAAATCTCTTAGTGCTCTCGACGCATTGACCAAAAATCTGTCCATCACATGTGCCTCAAGCTCTGGGCCCTCTAATCACTGAAAATGTCTTCCTTCTTCAAACAAATAAGTCAATACAGGCCTCATATCATCAGGATCCATATCGTCATCATCCATAGTGACTTACTTATTGAGATCACTGTATATGTATCAATGAACCTTCTACTCCTGACAGCTAAATAACCATACAACAAATTGCAACCATTCCTAATTACTGTCAGATCAATTTCTGTTCAAAGAACCTTTATATGGTCATATCCATATCATTGTCGCGTAGCGTTTGAAGGATAAGAATTTATTAGAAGAAATAATAGATATGAATGTGGAAAATTTGGCTCAAAAATTCCTGTTGGGTTTTCCCACTTCTGAAGGGTGACGAAGAGGGTAAATTCTCCTAACTAGACAAGGTCTGGAAAAGGTTGTAAGGAGATATTTGGTCTCTCGCTACCATAGTCCCCTTCTCAGTTATCTATTATCGTTATCCTTTAAATTATATTATATTTTACGAGCCCCCCCCCCCCCCCCCCCCTCCTTATAAAGGAAGATAAACATCAGACAATATGTAACATCTAATAGAAGGAACAAAGCATGGGGTACATTATATACACCCAATTGGTTTATTGCAATTAAAATGAGTAGATGGTGAATGATAGTATTGTCGATGGAATTAGTGTCTGCTGTATGTACTATGTGTCTCACATCAAGTGTTTTTCATCATGGATGACAAAATATGGCATTGATATAGGTGAGTTCCCTTTTTCGAGGAACTTATCTGTTCAGCCCCTGGCTGATAGTGAAGCGTGGTTAGTTCTCCGATCTCCTGACGTTGCACCAGGTAGGTCTTGAATGGTTCGGATTTGCCTTCTCTGTGCTCGACTCCGTATTCTGCTCTGAGATTGGACTGTCGTGCAAGGCTCCACCATAGACTACTCAGATGGACGCTAACCCGCAATTTAGACATGTGGCTTCAGTGGTTTTTTATGCGTGAATTCGCCGATATCGGGATTAGGTCTAGCGGTCTCGAGGTTTCCTGGGCAAGTGAAAAATGGCTGGATTTGCCGCACTTTTAGCGGGTCATTTCCGCTTGGACACGTGATCCGAAGCGTGCATCATGTGACCTTAGCATCATATAGACGCTCCAATCAATAACGTTAAGAGTCACGTGGGGGGTTCCGAAAGTAGCATAAACTGGTTCTATCTAAGTTTAAGCAGTCTTGTCCTAAATTAAAACAGGTTTCTAGCTACCGAGGTCAGGGGTCAACAATGACGTCGTATCTAAAAATAGTATTAGACTCGAGGAGAAAATCACTGAACGCTAGGAGAATATCCGCAAGTGACATTTCCCGGGACTTTACGGGCTTTTCGATCATGCATTGAAGATGATAAAAAAATGATATGCTCGTAAATAATAAAAATAAAGAAGAGAAGATTGGGCAAGTCGTCACAATCATGGAAGTCAACATATGTCATTAATCCATAAATTACCTATGCATTAAATTCTACTTATATGTCACTATAGACATAAACAACAACAGAATAAAAAATGCATAGAATTCAGAAGGCCTGATGACATGCGTGAAATGACACAATTTACACCACAAAAAATCACTTATCTGTCAATATTCCATTCCCTTCCGCCAAGACCTTAAATATCACATAATTCTGACGCTAAAACAGTCAACCGCTGAAAGGTACTGGAACTAGACTTTTTTCCCTTCAGGTCCTCGCTTTAGTAAGATATGTGCTCAAACACTGCATAGAAGCACATGATGATCGTAACAGGAACACAGCAAATCGCAACCTTTGACTTGAGGTATATGTGCAAAATGACTGGTACTACTGCACATACAC
Source organism: Oreohelix idahoensis (assembly GCA_024509875.1). NCBI lineage: Eukaryota > Metazoa > Mollusca > Gastropoda > Stylommatophora > Oreohelicidae > Oreohelix > Oreohelix idahoensis. Next base: position 186,536 of record JAMPIV010020057.1, on the reverse strand, counting down.
TCGACTTGTACACGCTATCCTTCCGACGTTGGATCACCTCATAAACTGCTGGCTCGCCGCTTGATAATTTCGCTGCACATCTGATAGTAAATGTAGACTATAGACGTTGTTGTTTTCCACAGGCACGACACAGGACGTCAACTGACACTGCTATAAAACTGAATACCACCACGGATAAAACGTGCGTGGCTTCCCAAATGCGCCACACAGGCAGATTACCCAACTAGGTCACGGTTTTGAAGCACAGGAGATTCAGGCCACATATGAAGTGCTCTCAAAACGAATGTTGCGTGTGTCAGAACTCGAAAAACCAATCCACCAAATGATACAGATATATAGACTGTATCGATAACGATATCATTCTTCCGACTGTTGAATACTCTTATCACGCGAATGTCATATCCATTCGTTCCAATTGACTAGAAACCACCAACTGTTAATGACTGTTAACAACTGTTAATGTATATATATATATATATATATATATTGAGAGTTCCTTCCAACTTGTAATGACTGACCTACCACTGATACTGTCCAATTCGTAATACTGGTACAGTCCCAATTGTTGATATTACTTCGCCAACTGTTATTGTCCAACTGTTGTTGTTCCGAGCTATGTATAATAGAATAAACCACGCCCACACAGGGCTATTTATCATAAAGGTATATGTGCTACCGTTCTCTTGTCACGATGTGTAGAATGTTGCAAGTGGGTGCGTGTTAGGGTAGACACTCACGCCACAGGCACGTCCATAAGAATCATGGAATGTGGTAAACGCCTGGTGACATTTAATGACGATTTATTAAGTCACGACATAATCACGTTTACATTCATGTACACTTTAGATCACAGCACGAACACATTGAACAATAATCTCAGCGCTAGAATGACTGCACCCAGCAGTTAACAATAATATCATGGCCTAAAGTCCTCACGACTCACTTCTGCGCTATAAGACTGCACACAGCAGTTAACATAAATTATGGCCTAAAGTCCTCACGACTCACTTCTGCGCTATAAGACTGCACACAGCAGTTAACATAAATTATGGCCTAAAGTCCTCACGACTCACTTCTGCGCTATAAGACTGCACACAGCAGTTAACATAATATCATTGCCTAAAGTCCTCACGACTCACTTCTGCGCTATAAGACTGCACACAGCAGTTAACATAAATTATGGCCTAAAGTCCTCACGACTCAACTCTGCGCTATAAGACTGCACACAGCAGTTAACATAAATTATGGCCTAAAGTCCTCACGACTCACTTCTGCGCTATAAGACTGCACACAGCAGTTAACATAAATTATGGCCTAAAGTCCTCACGACTCACTTCTGCGCTATAAGACTGCACACAGCAGTTAACATAAATTATGGCCTAAAGTCCTCATGACTCACCTCTGCGCTATAATGATATAATGAATCATACTAGCAATTTCTTACAAGACTGCACACTTGGCAGTTTGCAATAATCTCGCCTTCACTCATCTCAGCGCGACTATATGACAATATAAGTTAATGGATCCTTACATCTCAAAATACTTACAATACTGCACACCCGGCAGTTTGCAATAACCTCACCTATCATCATGTCTTCACATCTCAAAATTATCCTCTCTCATGAAATAATGGCCTACACAAATAATGGCCTCTTATCTTTAGCACTGTGCAGGCATACTATCAAAAAACACACAGTGGCCGACTACTTCGGTCGATGCCCAAAAACAGACTGCTCTTTTAGGGATCACACATCTCCCGCCCAAACAGTCACGGGGCTCGGCTGTTTTTGAACACAGCTCTTAATACATGCAGCATAGCCGCGAGCTAAACACCGCTCACACAACTCAGGGATAAATTCCTCACAAGCGTGGCTCAACGCTGTGAGTAACGGTCATACGCTCTGTTCTTAATATAAACATTCTATCATAAATCTAAATAAGCCTCATAGCTAAACAAGGATTCAAGCAACGTAACTCAAAATCTACCTTGTCCAAAAACATATTCAGGATTACTGCCCTTTCATAGGATCAACTCGCAACATATAGCTAGTTGATTTGAAGCACAGAAGTTTGCTAATAGTTCCCCATTCTCGTTCATCATACCTAATCCATGCTTTCCCACGATTTCTCCAAAGCCAGTGTTCAATGTTCCTATTTTCGCATTTAGGTCCTCCATCAAAATTGTGATGTCCTTTCTTTTCTTATTGTTCAAGACATTTTGTAGTCTGGTGTAAAAGTCTTCTTTCACAGATCCTTCTTTATCGTTTGTTGGCGCATAACACTGGATGATGTTTATATTTACTTTCTTTTTGGCTGATTTAAATCTTGCTGTTATAATTCGGGGTCCCATTGCTTCCCATTCTATAAGTACCTTCTGTGCTTCCTTGGACAGCATTAGAGCTACTCCTTCACTGTGGGCTCTTTCCTCCTCATGTCCTGAGGACAACACCATTTCGCCTGTGATCAATCTCCTCTTCTCTATGCATTTCCACCGTGTCTCGCAGAGACCCAGGATATCAATCCTGTAATTTTACATGTCTGCTGCTACCTGTGCAGTTTTCCCTTGTTCACACAGAGTGCGAACATTCCAGGTGCCAATCCTGGAGATTTTCCTAGAGGAAAAAAGGTTAGTCGGCAACCCAGACTCCTTTCGGTTTTCTGTAGGCTGCTTCATGCGCCTCCTTTCCAGAGGACCTTCTTCTGTCTTGGGCGGCTGAGTTGATTTATATTTTTTTTTGACTTGTCCATGTTTGTTGAAGTTTTTGTGGTAACAAGTTTTTTACGGGATGGGGTAACCAGCCCCATGCCCAACCCTCCTTAGTCGCTTTTTACGACATGCCTGGTAGGGTACAGTGTTACTTTTCTTTGCTCCCCTTTCGGGCCCCGGTAACACACGGGTGGCACAGTGATTGCCAGATGTAAATATGTTCTTCTGACATCAATACAATAATGATCGTCATCAGCGAGTCATCCAGTTATTTGTAGTAGAATTTTGTCTGTCCTTCTTTGTAGTAAGAGTCAGTAGTCTTATACAGACAAGTAATACAAGCATGTTAATAAGATAAACTGTATCACCAAGGAGAAGACATATTTATCACCATCAGCAATTGATAGAAGACAAGAATTATTGAAACATATATAAAGAAGTCAGAGGTCGACGTTTCACACATCATAAGTTTACTGAAAACCTTTGTTGACAAGATCATGCATGGTACACAAGGCATCTTATTCTCACAAGCAAAATGAACCTGGGTTGACAACTGCCACAAACGCTAGGCATCCGATCGCATTACCCAGGAGATGGGGGGGGGGGGGGGGGAAGTATGATATCACTAGGAACCACTGGTTCCATGTACTGCGAGTGAACCCGGGATCTTTAGAATTAGAAGCGTACCCCATACCTCTTAGCCACTCCTACGCCCCCCTCCCCCAATAAATGGTTGGAAAACAGTTGAAATAAAAAATTATTCTGTCATTTAAAACTTTTTAAATCCTTGGAAGATACTAACTCTTGAAAGCAAAAAAAACAAAAAAAATCCCCCCCCAAAAAAACAGGATTGTTTAAACGTTCCTTAACATGTCTTTCACTATCAGTCACCATTTTGAAGTGTGGTGTTTAACACTTGGATGGTGTCCGAAGTACATCTATTATGAACAAAATTACTTACTTTACATACAAGCATAATTGGTAATTGTGATTTGCCTTATTTACAATGATTTCACAGGTTTGATGCCACTTTCCCATTTCGGCAGTTGTTCATATTATTTGGAATTGAAAACAATATATATCCTAATTATAACCCATCGGAGGTTGAACAGGATATTTTTCATCATTAAATTTAAAAAAAAATTACTTTATTCAGCTCTTTTTTGGTTAACGTGCATTTTAACAGTACAAACTTTAGTATACCAACGTTTACCGTAAGTATAACTACAAATTATGATAATGGCTGTCGCAATTTATATTTCGACTAAAGAACAAAAGACATCGAGGTAAATGCAGTAGTTATTTGACAACGCAAAAGGTTGATTTCGCAACATTGCACGTGTTTTGTGAAATTACTTGACACTGCTGCTCAAAAATGCTATTTTTGTTGCATAATTTCATTTATTAAACGTGCCAGTTTGGCAACCTAAAAATGTCCGGCGTTTGCAAGAAATGTCATGCTAGTTCGGTGTACTGGATTTTTACAAAGTGAAACTTTCAAAAGGTAAAATGCTATTCACGAGGACTAAAATGTCAAGTTGGTGACACAAGAGGATGGAAACCAGAGGACTATGTGATATTTCTGGGTGAGATCATTCAAAAGGATTGTTTACATTATCGATCAGCCAATAAATCGATGAGCGTACCGTTAATATCGAATGTTTATCTCCTGTCAGCAACTATTGTGGCATGTGTCTAAACATAGTTCTGAACACATTCTCCTCTAGGGCACGAACACGAAGCCTGTAAAGGTTTAGGACTGGACAAAACTGATCTTATTACACGTCATTTTGGGAGGTGATGGTGGAGAACACTTAAAAAGCAGACGGCAATACTCATTTTGCGCATGTTATAGGAATTGGAACCATTATAAATATTTCTAGAATAGATAAAAAGGACAAAATGATAATTATGTAAGTATCAAATACAATTGTTAATGCCATTACAGATTTGTGGATCAAGTAAGCATGCAACGTTCTCACGATTTTAACGGGTCTGTCACGATGTGTAAGGAAAGTGTCCCCAAATAATTATCTTATTCTTTCGTTCAGTTTTCCTTTCCCCAATCCTCTCCGTCGTACTCACTCGACCATCCTTTCTTTTTGTCTCATCCAGTGATTATTTTACATTTACGCTTCATCGAGGGAAATTCTCTGATTCGTGGTAGATCACCGTCGCACTAATATTGACTGCCCAGGTTACTTACCCTTTGTTTGTGAATCAATAAGATTAAGCCAGACGGACTATTGATAGATAAGCAAGTATCTTTGTAACATACTGGTCACCACAAATGTAACATTCCTATTTCATGACCACCGGGAATGTAACGATATCTTTACTGTGTACTGTTATTGTATGGATGTGTTGATGCGCCACTAAAATGTTGAAGGCTGTACGATCTACCTCAATGTTCCTGCACGGAGTTACTGTAGGTTTCTGTGCGTGCGTAGTCAGTACGACCTGGGCCAAACAGCGTTGTTGTGCATGATTAGCTCACCAGGCGTTGAGGCGCTAACAGGGTGTCATGTTGACATTCAAACATCATACATCTCTTGAATGTGAAGTACTCGAAGTTTGTGTGGGTTGATAAGTGATGTGGGTGTGAGAAAACACTAATGCGTAAAGGCTCTTTGACAGATAAACAATGCACCCACTCACTCACATGCAGTAGTCAGTAATTGTTGCAACTGCTGGAACTTTTCAACCATTTATTTACGAGACACAGTGACATCAACAGTTACAGTCAAATGGACAAGGATCAAGGACATCATATAAACTGGAAATGACTGGCAAAACATCTGGCATTATAAAGCTTGAACCACTCATCTATCAGGACGTTATCGACAATGGTCTGTCCTTTAACACATAGTTCATACAGCAGCTCACGTACCACTGACTCAGCGCGTCAGGTACTTCAAACAACTCCGCCGTACCAAAAGGCGAGTTCTTAATTGCATAATAATAATCATAATACTGCAATTCATCTGGCATAACACGCCAAATACATCTTCTTCTGCTCAAAGATATTGGCCGTAATGTCGGGCCTCTATAATAATGTAAACAACTGTGTATTCTTCATAGGCAGGCATAATCATCCATGCCGAAACATACCGCCAACATGCGGTTTTCATAATAATATATCTTCACTGGGCTTCTGTATAACAGTTAGACGAATAGTCTTAGTTGGCTACATCGAGCACAAATAATGGACTCTGCATCTCAAAGGACTGTGAGCTCTACTCACAGGTTGCCACAAAATGTTCTGCAACTTAGGCATAATAATTAAGTTTCTTTTACCTTTGACAGAATCCGAGAAATACACAAATAACAACTGTCGTCATTCTTGACGAACAGAATAACTCTGGGGAGAATCACTGACATCACAGTCACACTGAAGACTATCTTTCCCCCAGATAATGCAGAGAAGTACCACGGACATACTAGTCCGGTCAGAACCCAGATCATCACTCCCTGACGGAAGTCTCTCCGTTCGCGCTCAAAAAAACTTGCGCATGTGTAGACAGCACAGATCTGAGTAAAGCTAACCCCGACTTAAGACAGGTCAATAACAATGAATAAAACAAAGGGAAGATAACCCCAAATCAACCTGTCCCAGGGAGTTCATAAACAGTTCTCTAACTTAGATCATCAAAAAGTATTAAATAGATTTACGTCTTATGAAACCATCAAAAACGACAGCAACAGATTACCGCACCCTCCGGATAAAAAAAAATGAACCACTTTTTTTTTTTGAAATACTTCAATGAGCAAGATACAACATGCTCATAACGCATGAATGATGCGCCGATGAAACTTACAACATAAAATAATGTCTTAATGACAGGCTCAATCGACGCACAATAGAGCGTCTAGTGAGAACAAAAAATCACCTCACAAGATAAGAGAAAATATTTTCTCCAAGTAAAACATATCCGGGAGGTACCATCAAAGAAACCTCAGTTGCTGGCGATGCTAACAAAAATCACATACATATCAAAAAATGCAATATTATAGCCATGCGAATGACAACATATATCGAGAAGTCATATGAACATATAAATCTATCTAAGTCTCATGCTATATAATTACTATTATCTAATGGATGGTCATAACAAAATTTGTAAAGTCATTATACATACATATGACAATACAAGAGTACAATCTAACTAATAGAAGATGGCATCCACAGTACAAAACAATGCTGTATCCCGAAGATCAATGTAAGCAGCATCCAAATAGTATGTAACGGAGACATATGGCATCATCATGATTCTCAAAAGCACTCCGTACCTGGTACTAGTTTGCACTGAGAACAATATAAATGACACAGTTAGTAACATGCTATAATGTACTTGTTACGGTGGGATATATTAGAGGATCATGCATGTATACGCGAATGATAGCAGGTGTTCATTTAGGACATTATGGTCAGTACACATAACAAAGCCGGTAGGTGAACAGGTCCACGGGAAAACATGGTTGACATTTAATACATAAAGTCACTTCACAATAGTATCCATCAACACATCAAAAGTACATAGCAATGGATAAGCGTAGTAGATTATCCCTCGTCCGTCAATAAGTTTCAAACGTTAGACATCTTTACGTGGCATATAATATAATAATGATACACTACTCTCATCTCCACTCAATCCTGGCCGTTGTACTAAAGGTTCGGGCAATCCACGAAAACCAAAGTAATGCGGCAGAAGAAATCAGGGCAAACCAAATATTAGTTGCCTCATATCTCAAAGTTACACTTGTAGTAAATTATGGTATGAACTTCTAGATAAGTTCGTGAACCATCTTACACATAACGTGGTGGCCTCATAAAAATCAATAATGCCACAATGGATATATTCATATCACGCTCCATTATCCCGGAGCTCGAAAAATTACATCCCTCTTGGACGCAAACACAAAGACGGAAGCCTAATTAATTTACACACTGAACCCCACGACATGTGACCGAAACGTCACTAGTTGACCGTCGCTCAACACGGGTGAACGCATCGCTCACCACGGGTGGACGCTCCGTGCAAACCGTAGTTTGACTACAGGCGAACACAATTCCTCACATAAAAATGGAAATGTGCTAGCGTGTAGTAACATGTCACACTATTTTATCTGCATCTCAAATCTATCCTTAACAAAACACCCCCTTCGCGGTGTAAAAAAAACAAATTTATTTGTTTTGTTTTTTTAATTCAAATATTTCCTATGCGGAAATCTCGGCCAAAATTGATCATATCACAAATATTGAGCCATATGGAAAATAATCTAGTCGCAGTCAGTCTGCATAATGTAACTTATCATTACATAATATGCTAGATGAATTTGTCATCAGTCATAAACAGTCATATGTCAATAAGTAACAAGTCATATACAGTCGATATTCCAATGATGTAACAAAATAATACATAAATGTATGATCATGTGAGTTTACAATAACCATATCAAAAAATAGCATGCATATATGAAAATGGTATGAGATATATAAAATAAAAGAAAACAAAAAAAAATCCAAATCAAGAATTCAAAATGCATGAATAATAAAATATAATAAAAATAGAAGGTTATATCTCCAACTAACAATGCTGTCAAAAATCCTAAAATTAAGCTTAAATGCAATTCACGCATGATATGAATCAAATAAGATATGAAACAATGCGATATGAAATTAATGTAACTAAAGTACATGAATATCTCACAAAAAGAGAAAGAAGGGAGAAAAAAAAATAGTACAAGAACGCAAGGATAACTAATTAACACAATTATTACATTACTTAATTATTCTGCTCTAAGTACTTTTGTACGTTGGCAAGACAAGTAATGTCCAAAACAAATTTGCAATAATACAATCATACTCCAAACTATCCGTGTTAGGAGTAGATTTCTGGTACGGTATTAATATAGCAATCTTAATTAATGTGAATGTGCCTTCCAGAATAATAACATGATGTTTTAGTTGGAAATTGTTCATGTCTGTAAGTAGTATAACACTGTTCAATGTGCCACTGGTTAAAGTGAATAATGATTATCTCAAAGTCGTTTAAATCACATATGTTAATATGAATGATTTGGAAATCAACTTAGTGTTCATGTACTCATCGCCCGTTGTCATAATGACTACTAGTGGGTAAACACCATGGCTTCACACATGTATAATATAAAGTTAATTAACTAAATGAATATGAATTTTCAGGTTCGAGCTGTGGGCATCTCGATAAAGCATCTGCGACCACATTTGCAGACCCTGGTATTGCCTCGATTTCATACTGAAAAGGTTGAAGCAGGATAGCGAACCGGGCTAGCTTTGGGTTCTTGTGATTCGCCTTCTTCAATGAGGAAAGGGATTTCTGGTCCGACTGTATGATGAAAGGGGCGCCCAACAAATATCGCTCCAGCTTGACTACCGTCCAAATAACAGCCAGCAGCTCCCTTTCTATAACTGGGTACTTCCTTTCTGCATCATTGAGCTTTCTGGATATGTAGAGGGTTGGATGTAATCTTCCCTCGAACTCTTGCATCAGTGATGCGCCGATACCTTTTGAACTAGCATCTGTGCGGAGATAATAAGTCAGATTTGTATCTGGTAACCTCAAAATAGGTGGTACAGAAAAAATATTTTGAACATAATTTAACGCAGCCTGGCACTCTGGTGTCCAGTGCACGTGGTTCGGTACGCCTTTTTTAAGCAAGGCCGAGAGGTCTGCAGTGATTGAAAACAAGTTCGGTATAAATTTACTATAATACTGAATCAAGCCGAGAAGACTACGAACTTGCTTCTTAGTAGTGGGCACAGATAATTTTGAGATTTTGGAAACATTCTGTGGCACGGTCTGAAGAAAACCGTGACCCACCTTATGCCCCAAGAAAGACATTTCCTCAAAGGCAATAAAGATCTCTGAGGGCTTGGCTGTTAGGTGATGGAGACGTAAAGTGTCCAGAAGAGAATGTAAACCTAAGAAGTGCTCCTTCCAAGTGGAACTGAATAGACATATGTCGTCTATATATGTGATTATATCGGACCGATGAGAGAGAATTTTTCTCATCATACGGACAAACGTTGCCGGGGCGTTCATAAGTCCGAATGGCATTACGTTCCACTGATAAAGACCCTGTTGTGTAGCAAAGGCAGTGAGTGGTTTAGCTCTGTCAGTCAAGGGAACTTGCCAATATCCCTTGGTAAGGTCAATTTTAGTAAAGAACAGAGACTTGGCGAGACGAGACAAAAGATTTTCAAGTAGGGGTAAGGGTTCAGCATCGAAGACTGTGATGTTATTCAGCTTCCGGTAATCTACACACAATCTGATATTTTTGTCTTTCTTACGAACGATGACCATAGGTGATGAGTAAGGGGCATTGGAAGGTTCTATAATTCCTAAATTAAGCATTTGTTTCAATTCTTCTTCAACCTGGTGCTGGTAGTGAATAGGGACAGGATAGGGGCGTAGACAAATTGGTCGATCATCTGTAAGGACGATGTCATGCGAAATAGCTGTTGTACGACCTGGGATGTCTGTGAGGACATCTGGAAAAGATTCTAGAAGACTAGAGACTTGGGAATGTTGTTCAGAAGAGAAAGCTGGACAAATAGCGACATCCTTCCATGTCTCAGTCGATTGAAGAGGAAAGACAGGTAAGTTCATGGGAATATCCGGAAAAGAGGATTCTTCCTCCTGAATTACCGATAGCGCCAAGTAGTGAGTAGCAGGCCTAGGGTGCTCATCAACTGCTTGAAAGATGGCTTGAAGATGTTCCGGTCTAGTGTGGAATTCCTTAAGCATGTTTATGTGAAAGGTCTTCCTTTTCCCTTTTATCTCTAAGATGTAGTCAACATCAGAAATGCGTGACAACACTTTATATGGGCCATTCCAAGCAATTAAAAGTCTATTTTCTTTCCTTGGAAGCAATACAAAAGCTTCATCGACAGGTAATAGTTGACGTAATCGTCTATTACGATTTTGGAACTGGCGTGATCTTGCTTTAGCAGCCCCTGAAGAAGCTGTAGCCAGTTGGCAGGCATCTATAATGTTACGCCGGAGGTTAACGACGTATTCATACGATGACTGGATGTCCTGAGTCATCTCTGAGTCTATGAGTAGGTCCTTAATAAGTGACATGGGACCTCGAGGTTGAGCTCCAAACACAAGCTCAAAAGGCGAGAAACCGGTCTGTTCATTTGCTACCTCACGGTATGCGAACAGTACGGCGGGTAGAACCCTGTCCCAACCTTGAGGATATTTCACTGTAACCTTTCCTAATAACTGCTTTAAAGTCCGGTTAAGACGTTCCACCATGCCATTGCTCATCGCATGGTAAACACTACTGAGAGACCTGTCGATATTGAGGCGTTTCATAACAGCAGTCATAGTGTCAGATACAAATTGGGTACCTCGATCTGAAAGAAGTTTTCGGGGAAAACCAAGTCTAGAAAAAAATCAAGAAGAGGGCATCAGCAACGTCATTAGTGGTGATGTTCTTAAGAGGAATGGCCTCGGGCCATCGAGTGCACATGTCGATACATGTGAGCACATACCTGTGTCCCCTAGCGGACATAACAGGTAAAGGACCGATAATATCAACGGCCATTTTCTCAAAGGGGCGTACAGGTATATCACACGCCTGAATTGGGGCCGTATGATAGGCTCCTCTTGATTTTACCTCTTGACAAATAACGCAAGAGCGACAATGTATGGAGGTGTCTCTGGAAATTCCCGGCCAAAAGAAAGAGGACAAAACTCGGGAACGCATCCTAGAGTAGCCCATATGGCCAGCACAGTAAGAATCATGTGCATGTTGCAAAATGTACAGACGAAGTTTTTGGGGAACCATTACCTGATGTCTGATTAAAGATGAATCTTTAAAATTCCTAACCAATACATCATTTTTAAGTGTGTACCACTGTTTTCGGGACAAACTATCTTCAACGTAATCATTATCTTTAACTAATCTAAAGAATTTCTTCAAAGAATTGTCTTCTCTTTGAAGTTTGATGAAGGATTGTTTGTCTATATCAGAGTGAACGTGAAAATTTTCCTGAGTTTCAGGATCGGTATCATCATTTTCCTTTGGTGCCTTGGCCTGGGCACGCGTAGTAACTGCAGCAGCAGTTGATAAATTTTGACGTTCCCATTGATCAATTTGTTCGGGTGAGCAATCATTGCTGCCGTGTATCCGGCCAAGTGTGACATCCGCTATTGGACTTCTTAACAAACACACTTTAACCTTGCCTGTAAAAAATGGTGAATGAATATCCACCACGGCTGTGGGATAAAATTCCACTGTCCCGCCAAAAGTTACACATTTTAAAAAGTCACCCGTTGCATGAGACGGATGTACTAATGACTGTCTCACTCCGACAGTCGTGCAACCAGAATCACGGAGTACTGTAACTTGAGTGCCATTCAATAAGCCTCTATGAAGCTGTAGTACCCCTGTGCCATCATGTGCTGATGAAGCAGTAACTGCTGGGAGCGGATGACCACATTTTAACAAGTAAGTCACATTAGACTGGAATAGAGTTTGGCAATCTGGACACTGTGAAGCAGTATCAAAGTCAAACGAACAACATGAAGCTGAATGATTAACAACATTGTTGTCCTGCGCGTTCTCAGGTGTAGCAGCAGTGTGTGCTGAGTTGGCATGGTAGTTCGAATATGCATTTTTTTCTAGAGCGTGATCTATGTCTCTGATTGTAAAAAGAGTTATTTTGACTCCTGTCATTATTTCCTTGGTTCCTATTGTTGTTTCCTTGATTTCTATAGTCTTGTGACCTATTACGATGTGAGAAATTTTGGTTATTGGGTTCCAAGTTATTCCAATTCTTATTATAGTTACCAAAATTATCATTCCTTCCCTCTCCTGAGTTTTGTTGGAAATTACCTCTGTTTTGGGGTGAATAGTTCCTATATGGTTGTCTACCTCTATATGGTTGTGAGTTATTGAATTTACTTGGTTTGAAATTCCCATCAAAACTGTGGGATCTTAGTCTATAATTGTTGTGGTTCCAAGTTTTAGCTGCGGCAACAGGTAAAGCTTCCTTAATATGGTTGTTACTGACACAAACTCCCGGATGTGCATTACAATATTGCCTACATAATTCCTCCATTGAACTCAAACTCGACGGCTTCCTTTCCTGTAGATATTCTCGCTGTGGTCCACTTACGGAAGACAAGACTTTGTCTCGCAATAACAAGTCTTTAAGGCCCTCATAATTTTCTTCAATGCCGGAAAGTTGTATCCATTTATTAAATGTTAGTCGAGTTGCAGCTACAAACTGTGTAAAATCTTTACCAGTTTCAGGAATCATATGTTTGAACTTCATACGATAACCTTCCGCGTCTAACTGATGAAGTTTTAATAATAATATTTTAGCAGCATCATAATTGCGTCTATTCGGCCCGTCCAATTGGCACAGAGCCGTTAAGGATTCACCAGTCATTAAATCCATTAATCTTGTACACCAATGAGACCTATCAAGATTATTTTCTTCACAAACATTTTCATAGCGTTGTAAGAAGGACGAAATATCGTCTATTTCTGGCTTAAACACAGGCAAACGAAATTTAACAAACCCGCTATCGTGGTTGCTAGAGGAACCTCTATGTTCAGAGTCATCATTTTGTCTACTCTGATGTTGCACTTTTTGTTCTTCAATACGTAAAGTCGCCATTTTTTCTTCATGTGCAAGTTTTGCTGCTTCAGCAGCTTGTTGCAACTTTTTCTCCTCTACCTGTAATTGCTGTTCTGCAATCCTTTTGTTCTCTTCTGCAAGTAGCTCTGCTTTTCTGAGCTCTCGCTCCTCATACCGTGCATCTCTTTGTCTTTTATTTTCAAGGGCTTCTTGATTTTCTTTGGCATTGAATTCCGCTTTGGCAAAGTCCATTAATTCTTTCGCTTTGTAACCATATTCTTGGCCCATAGTAATAAATTCCTGATACTCCATTATTTACTTCTTCAGTATCTTACTATCAATATTATATATTATGTAATAAATGTATCTCGATTAGTCCGTCAATACCAATTCAATAACTTTGTGCTTTGCAATATTATCAATGCAAATAGATTCTTAATATTACTAATCAATAACAAAATAGTATAGTATGACAGATCAACAGTAGTAAAGATACGAGGGAAACGAAAAAGAGAGGAGAAAAAAAATGTAATGTACAAGAATAGAATTGATGAAACTAAACAAAAATACAAGTACAAGTGATCAAGACAATGTAATAATAGCAGCAAGTAAACGAAAAAGAATGCAAATGGGAAACTAAGGAGAAATAACAAATAGAACAGACTTACTGCTTAAAACAAAACAAAAAACCGGACAGGACCTGTAACAATATATATAAATGTAAACAAGTGATCGAAGGTTAGACTAGCATTACGAACAGAATGGTTGTCAACTAAGGAGAAGAAAACAAAACCAACACACTACAAAAACTGACAACTAAAAAGAGGGGCAGCACACCTAACAAATTCGGTCACACTAAACAGGCAGTGAACCACGTCGGTGAGTAAACTCAGGCCGGAAATTTCACTGCTTGAGAAATGTAAGCAAAACCTATAGAAATATCTGCTGAGCGGTCATTTTACAATGACATGTGTCGCTAACAACAGATTTGTACAAAGACATAGAACAAGAAAACGAATAACACAGATGTAACAGAAAGGCTTACACCACGCAAAGATACAAGAGTGTATTAACAGGCACTTATCTTATCGTAATCCGATCAGATGCAAGTCCGGAAAAAGGTGTCAACACTGGAAAACGCTGTCCCTCAATACAAGTGAAGCACGGATAAAATGTAAATAGTACACGGTCTCAATCAGATGGGCATCATGAACTGTGTAGATCTTGAAACGTTGTGTTGACTTGGTACAAAATAACTTGACATCGCCGTGGCAGGACTTGAAACTTGAAAGAATCTTATAAACGTTGTGATGTAGACTGGAACACGAAATAAACTTGGAAACTGGTTGGCTTGAAATTGTAATCTTGAACGTTACAGCGAACAATATGACATTGAAACTAGAACATTGGATATGCGCAGTGGCAAAGTTCGTTATCCAACTGGACCCGCTGGCAATGACTGAGTTCATGAGGTGGTGTGTTTACAATACCACGCTAAACAGAGGTGACGATCGAATAAACAGATTAAATGGCAGCTGTAGATTTGCAAAGTACGAAGGTATACTTGCTTATGTGAATTTGAAAACCATGCCCTGATGAAAGTATCGATCCAAAACCATACAGGCCCACCAAATTATATGGTGTTTCGGTGGGATATATTAGAGGATCATGCATGTATACGCGAATGATAGCGGGTGTTCATTTAGGACATTATGGTCAGTACACATAACAAAGCCGGTAGGTGAACAGGTCCACGGGAAAACATGGTTGACATTTAATACATAAAGTCACTTCACAATAGTATCCATCAACACATCAAAAGTACATAGCAATGGATAAGCGTAGTAGATTATCCCTCGTCCGTCAATAAGTTTCAAACGTTAGACATCTTTACGTGGCATATAATATAATAATGATACACTACTCTCATCTCCACTCAATCCTGGCCGTTGTACTAAAGGTTCGGGCAATCCACGAAAACCAAAGTAATGCGGCAGAAGAAATCAGGGCAAACCAAATATTAGTTGCCTCATATCTCAAAGTTACACTTGTAGTAAATTATGGTATGAACTTCTAGATAAGTTCGTGAACCATCTTACACATAACGTGGTGGCCTCATAAAAATCAATAATGCCACAATGGATATATTCATATCACGCTCCATTATCCCGGAGCTCGAAAAATTACATCCCTCTTGGACGCAAACACAAAGACGGAAGCCCAATTAATTTACACACTGAACCCCACGACATGTGACCGAAACGTCACTAGTTGACCGTCGCTCAACACGGGTGAACGCATCGCTCACCACGGGTGGACGCTTCGTGCAAACCGTAGTTTGACTACAGGCGAACACAATTCCTCACATAAAAATGGAAATGTGCTAGCGTGTAGTAACATGTCACACTATTTTATCTGCATCTCAAATCTATCCTTAACAGTACTATTATTACTTCTACATGTCTAAGTATTACATGTGGCCGCATTATTTTTTTGACCTTTATATTATGTCAACTCAACCTTCTCCATTACACCAAAGATGGTAATAGAGAAAGAAAACAATTAATTTACCACTCTAAGGTGAAAACAAATATATATTGTTAATATATATTGTTATAGTGAAGAGACATAAGTCTAGAAGTGTATCAGGAAAAATCTAGGACACAAGACTTAAGTGGACTCATGTGGGCATCTAGACAGTATGTCTGCCATCACATTGTCCAAACCACGGATAGCTCGTACTGTGAAATGAAAAGGTTGAAGAGCAATAGCATATCGAGTAGATCTCGAGCTCTTCAAGTTCTTACACTGAATAGCTGTAAGAGCTTTTTGGTCTGCTTCCACAATGAAATGCGCACCAAGAAGGAATCTTTGTAACTTAAGGATTGACCAAACCATAGCCAACAATTCACGGTCTAAGACCGAGTAATTCCTTTCTGCCGCATTCAGTTTCCTAGAGATATACATTACAGGATGCAGAGTTCCTGAATACTCCTGCATTAGTGCCGCTCCGATCCCAGTGGATGAGGCGTCACTACGAAGAACAAAAGTCTTATCAGCAATAGGTAGCCTTAAGATAGGTGGGGATGTGAACAAATTCTTAATCTGATCCAATAAAGATTGACATTCTTGGGACCAGCGCACCATGTTAGGAGACCCTTTCTTCAATAGGGTTGAGAGTGGTGCCATGATAGAGGATAGATTCTTAATGAATCTTCCATAGAATTTTATTAATCCCAAGAGACTACGTACTTGTTTTTTTTTGTCTTAGGAACAGAGATATTTAATATCTTAGAAATGTTTTGATCTTCTGTCTTCAATAGACCATGACCAACACGATGACCCAGGAAAGAAATTTCACTAAACCCAACATAGGCTTCAGAGGGTTTTGCAGTCAAATTGTGCTCGCGTAGAGTTGACAGTAATTCATTTAAACCCAAATAGTGATCTTCCCAAGTATTACTGAAAAGACAGATGTCGTCTAAGTATGCAATGACATCTGAACGATATGAGAGAATTCGACGCATCATGCTTACGAAAGTAGCCGGGGCGTTCATAAGCCCGAAGGGCATAAAATTCCACTGAAACAAACCCCTAGGTGTTGAGAAAGCAGTGAGAGGTTTGGCGCTTTCAGTTAACGGAACTTGCCAATAGCCCTTCGACAAGTCAAGTTTAGTAAAGAATCGAGAGTTAGAAAGTCTAGTAAGTAGAATCTTCTAATAAAGGCATAGGTTCAGCATCGAACTTCGTAACTTGGTTCAATTTGCGATAATCGACGCAAAAGCGTATGTTATTGTCTTTCTTTCGAACAATAACCATGGACGAAGAGTATGCTGAAGTGGATGGTTCAATTATTTTCAATCGTATCATTTCATCCAATTCTTTCTCGACTTGTCATTTGAAACGTATTTTCTAAAGCTTTTGCTCTCTCCTGAATCAGTTCAAGTTTGAGTGCTTCCATAGCACTATGATGAGTAGTCATCAGTTCATCAATCTTTTCAGGAACAACCATATCCTTCTCATTCACTACCTTTATTTCTTTCAGCTCCATAGACGACATCTTCTCCTTATGCAAGTTCATATTTTCTTCAACCTCTAATTTCTGTGTCTCAATTTCTATTTTCTGTTTTTCAATCTCAAACTCCAAATCTATATAATTTGACTTCCACTTCTCATTGTTCATTTTGATTTGTTCTAGCTCTCCAATAAGAGCTTGTTCATTACATAGATATTTGTCTTTAATTGCGCTCATCTCATCTTCCAACTCCTTTTTCTCCTTTTCCAGTTGAGATTGCCTTAACTTATTCTCATGAGGAAGAGCTAATGTTTCTATTATCTTCCACAGTAGTTTTAAATCAAGCGTGGAAGAGTTCACCTGTTTCATCTGGTTATCCAACAGCTGTTTTAATGAGATCACTTCATCCTCTAACTGTTTCTTCTGACTAAGAGAAGAGTTATAGAATTTCTTATTATCTTCTATCAACATCGTCACTTTACCCTTTAATACAGTATTTTCAGAATTCATCTGCTGTAACTCATTAGTAAGAGCTTTCTTTTCACCCTGAAGGTCATTTATCGTTTTTTTCAACGCATCCAATTCAACAACATTACCTTCATTATAAAAAAGTGTGGATAGTGATTTAGAAAGTCTAAGTACTCTATTCTTGGCACAGCAGTTTCTATAATTATACCTAGCATATTCTTCGAGATCAGTGCTCGCCTGAAGTAGAAACTGTTCTGTGGCATAATTCTCACAGTCTTCACCAAATAAACGTAATTTTTGTCTTCCTTCCTGAAGAAAATGATGGACAATTTCCATCTTATCCATAATAGTTAATGTCCAATAATATGCTATCAATACCTGAAATAATAATACACTTTATCCCAATCTCAGTGGAGACAAGTCTGTAATACTAGACTTGTATACTCACTTCACTTTATTCTATCCCAATCTCCGTGGGAGACAAGTCTTTTAATCAAAACTTGTATAATCACCTTGTTTCTCTATAATAATATCATCATAAATAACCTCTATCTGAAAAGTGCATCATATTAATAATAATAGTCTGAAACCAGTGCATATATATATAATAATAATAATAGTCCATGATATATATATATATATATATATATATATATATATAGACTGTGTGTGATAAACATGTATACGATAACAATACAAAGACAAGAATATAGAACAACCGAAAACGTTCGCAGAAGTCAAATAAACACTACAGCGAAACTAAGGAAAATATCACAAAACATGTGATGATAACTGCGAATAATCAACAAAAACAAATGACTCCACAATGTATAAACATAAGTGTGTATAAAACTTAATGAAATAAAGAGGAGGCGGACAAATACCAACAAAACAACTGAAAACTAAAGAACGGAAAAAATATTCCAAAAACAACGAAAGGTACACTTCGTCACAACTAAACGAAAATAGCAACAAATGTTGCTAGCAAATTCCACAAAGTGAAATTTGCACAGTCCCTACAGAACACTCACAACAGACCCTCGGTTAAGTGGGATATCTATAGGAGTCGCCGACCCAACCAGACCCTCCGAAACACACACACCAAAGAACATGTAACATAAAGTAGCATTAATAAAGTGTGTTGTAAGAAGGCTCAGTTATACACAATATAACGGTACAAAGTTTCCGAAAAAACAAACCGCCACTTATCTTAAGTACAATCCTGGCCTTAGTTAACAATGGTGTATGACAGTATACAGTAATGCGAGGAAGCTCCACCGTTGAAAAATTACAGTGACGAGACTTGTCAACAACAGCTGAACTTGTATGCAAACACGAGTCGTGATCGTTCACAATGAAGAACATCGACGAGTTTCAAACTGTTGAAGGTGTGTTGCTGTTATGTGCTGAACAGTATAAATCATCTTGTCCAGTTTCCAGTGTGCAGTTCCACCATGAATGTGTGTTATCATCAGATAATGTCCTCAATCAGTCCAATGCGCAGCTTAGACCCACTGATCTGGCCTACCACAAATTTAACCATCCTTATTTCATGACCACCAGGAATGCAACGATATCTTTACTGTGTACTGTTATTGTATGGATGTGTTGATGCGCCACTAAAATGTTGAAGGCTGTACGATCTACCTCAATGTTCCTGCACGGAGTTACTGTAGGTTTCTGTGCGTGCGTAGTCAGTACGACCTAGGCCAAACAGCGTTGTTGTGCATGATTAGCTCACCAGGTGTTGAGGCGCTAACAGGGTGTCATGTTGACATTCAAACATCATACATCTCTTGAATGTGATGTACTCGAAGTTTGTGTGGGTTGATAAATGATGTGGGTGTGAGAAAACACGAAGGCGTAAAGGCTCTTTGACAGGTAAACAATGCACCCACTCACTCACATGCAGTAGTCAGTAATTGTTGCAACTGCTGGAACTTTTCAACCATTTATTTACGAGACACAGTGACATCAACAGTTACAGTCAAATGGACAAGGATCAAGGACATCATATAAACTGGAAATGACTGGCAAAACATCTGGCATTATAAAGCTTGAACCACTCATCTATTAGGACGTTATCGACAATGGTCTGTCCTTTAACACATAGTTCATACAGCAGCTCACGTACCACTGACTCATCGCGTCAGGTACTTCAAACAACTCGGCCGTACCAAAAGGCGAGTTCTCAATTGCATAATAATAATCATAATACTGCAATTCATCTGGCATAACACGCCAAATACATCTTCTTCTGCTCAAAGATAGTGGCCGTAATGTCGGGCCTCTATAATAATGTAAACAACTGTGTATTCTTCATAGGCAGGCATAATCATCCATGCCGAAACATACCGCCAACATGCGGTTTTCATAATAATATATCTTCACTGGGATTCTGTATAACAGTTAGACGAATAGTCTTAGTTGGCTACATCGAGCACAAATAATGGACTCTGCATCTTAAAGGACTGTGAGCTCTACTCACAGGTTGTCACAACATGTTCTGCTACTTAGGCATAATAATTAAGTTTCTTTTACATTTGACAGAATCCGAGAAATACACAAATAAAACCGGTCGTCATTCTTGACGAACAGAATAACTCTGGGGAGAATCACTGACATCACAGTCACACTGAAGACTATCTTTCCCCCAGATAATGCAGAGAAGTACCACGGACATACTAGTCCGGTCAGAACCCAGATCATCACTCCCTGACGAAAGTCTCTCCGTTCGCGCTCAAAAAACTTGCGCATGTGTAGACAGCACAGATCTGAGTAAAGCTAACCCCGACTTAAGACAGGTCAATAACAATGAATAAAACAAAGGGAAGATAACCCCAAATCAACTTGTCCCAGGGAGTTCATAAACAGTTCTCTAACTTAGATCATCAAAAAGTATTAAATAGATTTGCGTCTTATGAAACCGTCAAAAACGATTCCAACAATCTTCTTTACACCAGGGAGCCGCGGTAGCATAGTGGTTAGTGCACTAGCTTCCTAGTGCAGTGGTCTATGGTTCGATCCCCAGATGAGGCGGGAATTTTGTAGGCCACAAACGGCTCCTGGGTCGACCCAGCCCCAAATGGGTACCAGAGCAACTTCTGGGAAGGTTAAGGCGGCCGGGGTGATGCCGACCACATCACCCCTCGTGTGCCGACGGTCAAGATAATATGGGCCTAACACCATATTCCCAATATGCCTCAGTGGGCGTGTAACGGGTTCCTTTACCTTTTACCTTTTTCTTTACACCAACCAGCAGTTGGCGACAAACACCCGTGGAATGAGTCTGGTAATAGTTCAACAGATGGCATTTAAAGATAACGTTTTAATTTTGCAAGCATGCCTTGCACAAATACGCGGACTATCTTTACGCTCTTTACGCCCTATCTGGACGTGACAAGCTGAGAAGGTTTGGACAATGGGAAATATGATGGCAAATAAATATTTCCGAGCCAGATTGTTTGGGTAAACAGGGATGTTGGTGTGAGAATAACAATCTTGATTTTTAAAAATTACGGCAGATAAATGATAAAATCAACTTCCGACAAGATTACTCGTTGTATTAAACAACGATGGAATTATAACACCTATGGAGGAGATTATCAGTAGTAATAATCTAGAATAGGCAGGTCACGTGATTCAATAGTTTTGATAAACATGACTTGTAGAGGGGCGATACTTTATATGGTCAGTTGATAGTGTTCAGATGAGAATGGGGGTAACCCCTATTAAAAATCAGACTCCTTGCCGTGGAGGTTGGTTAAAATTAAAAATGAAACTAAACTTAATTGGGGTTTTACCCAACAGAACTTCACGGAGTGACATTTGTACATTCTTATGATTGGATCTTCCCCAATAGAACCTCGCGGGGAGCCATGTGTGTGGG
Source organism: Oreohelix idahoensis (assembly GCA_024509875.1). Classification (NCBI taxonomy): domain Eukaryota; kingdom Metazoa; phylum Mollusca; class Gastropoda; order Stylommatophora; family Oreohelicidae; genus Oreohelix; species Oreohelix idahoensis. The sequence continues at coordinate 164,818 of JAMPIV010020057.1, read as the reverse complement.
GACAAAATTCCACTTAAAACCAAAAGCATTTTAAGATTACCGTATTCCATCTTCATAATGAGTATGTCCCAAAAGAGGCCAATGCGCATAGGAAACTTATTTCACAAGTTAGAAAGAAACAGTCCACTTTTTTGGGCATGTTATAAGAAGAGGAAAGCTGGAATTTATCTTAACAACAGGTAAGATTGAAAGAAAAGAGATAGAGGAGGACAAAAAGAACGAGTACTGGACAGTTTGATATTTTGGCATGGAAACAGATTTGATAAATAGTACTGGAGACAGGAAGTTGTGGAGAGACACGATCGTCAACGCCACTAGACATGGTACTTGAAGAAGAAGATTCCACCTTCGTCAAGGAGAAATCATAAATAGCCAGAATAGTTAAGATTCCACTGGTGAACAGGTGAAAGAAATAGTAGCACCTTTTAAAATTAAAAGAAAGAGTAAACTCCAGTGTTAATACTTAACGCCCGAAGTCCTATGAACCTTACTCAAGTGTACCAAGTTTGAAAGCTAACTCACCTGAAAGGATGGCATCTTAAAACAGTTGCCCGACATATTACGGATTTCTGTGCACCAAGTCTGTGAATTATTTCACCAAATCTATAGGGGTAATTTGTAATATGTACATTTTCTAAATTTTATTTGCACTTTGACATGTATGAATTGATGTATAGTTACACACGAGGCTGGCAGCTTCATCATATAAAGAAACTGCCACGTAAACCACCACTGCAAGAACGGGTGCCGATTCGTGCGGGTTTCCTCAAAAGAAACCAATAGCAGAGGTAGCCCCAGCCTCCATAAGGAGCATGGAGTGGATGAGGATAAACATCATGGTGTGTATATTTATTGTGCCCAACCTTTTAATTAAGTTTACATGTATATTTATACATGTAAAGAACAAATTTGTCGCCTTCTGCTCTCATCAAGCACTTGCATCTGACTCGATGGGTTCAGATTTAATGCTCAGTGATATTGGGCAAAATTCTGAGGAAGATGAAATGGTGGATGGAAGCGGAGGTCGCCTGATGTTTATATCAGGAGACACGATATTTAAACAAGGCATTTGGTTCCTCCCAGTTTTTTGTACAAGTTGCCAGCAGTTGACGATAGACACATATATGAAACGAGTCTCGAAGACGTTTGACTAGGCAACCAGAGTAGTTACCCCAGTCTTGGTGCAAAGCACGTGCTGGTGCCAAAATATTCGATTAAGAGAAGGAACAGTCCAAAACTTTACGGGGAACCAGCAGTGAAAGAAACCATACTTCAACTGACCCCACACCGCCAGTTAAGTACTCAGTTCTAGCTAAGCTTACAGACCACATTTTTTTTTTGAAACCACCAAATAATCCTATTTTGATAAAAGTAAACTGTTTGTTTTATCCCTTTTACACAAATCTATTTTATTAATTTTATCCTGTTAATCAAATAACTCACTATTAAATCTATTTTTATATGTAAATATAAATTTAGTGCAGAGGAAATCAATTATTGAGTGAATTTGAAGTCTTCATCAGTATGACCCATTTTTGTAAATACCTTGTACATATATAAACAGAGCTACTAGATTAATTTTTTGCTGAATCACCTTCAGCGGGAGGCTCATAAAATACGAATCAAAACATATTTTCTCACAGAAGGCGCGCGGAGAATAATAAATTCCATTCTACAAATCCCGGTGAGACTCCCTGAAATAAAATATGTAAATCTCTGCTAAGAGAATCTTGAACGAAGGTTGATACATTTAAAAACCCTCATTCGTTTACTCGGAGTTTGGCCATCATTGGACCACTACTGCAGAGCAGGTGAGACAACTCACGAGAGGAAGTAACAAAGGAATGCACCTTAGGGATGAAACGAAGGCAATGTTAAACACACGACTAACTGGGGTTATCCGTTTATTATCCTCAGCTCTTAAAGAAGCATAGGCGGCATTCAACATTTTCAGATCAAGTCCTCTTATTCTGTGCCATTCGCTCAAGTACTTTCCATGTCTCCTTTATCCAAATCGTTTCTATCTTAAGTTTTCATCATGTTGTTTTCTGTTCTCCTTTATACGGCTATACGGCCGCTTGTCACGAGTGGTTTTCAAGAGTTTATCTGAGACAAGACAGAAGGTCTGAGTGATGTCTGAGACAAGACAAAAGTTTGAGTGACGGCTGAGACAAGAGAAAAGTCTGAGCGAGGACTGAGAAGATAGAGGAGAAATGGTGCTGAATGTGGATAGAGTGAATTTTAGCTCTCCGGAGTGAAAGATCAGATAATGACTCCCATCTGCCACCCAATGACTATGTTTCTAAGCTACTTTCAACGCTTCTCTCTTCTTGGAGTAAGGTTTAGTACACATTAGTGACTCCACAAACAATCAAGTACAATGTACAGATAGAAAAAGGTTTTGATCCGCCGATTTGATTGTCTAATTTATTAACAAACAAAAAATACTATGGCAAAGCAAGAAAATATCCAATCACCAACATCAAACATCAAAATGTATGTATCAATTTGATAGACAAACAAGGCTAGTAATAATAGGAATCAAAAGAGATATCAACTTATTTTCACACTCCAACAATTATGGGGTAGATGTTATAATAATCCGTCTGCAAGGAACCCTGAAATAAGGAAGTCCCTACACACTCAAAAAAAGGTGCTGACTTCTTCTTATCAGCAACAGAGCTAATACGTCCAATACATCGAACTAATGTCCCAGTCCCACAGTTACTACAATCTCTTCCCCTCCCAAACAATTATCTGAGTGCACTCCCCGAAAGTCTTTCTTCTTTGGCACACCTGCGTTATTACTCCGCTTGGATTACAGCTTGTTGGCGGATAGCAGCCGGAGAAATGTTGATCCTCTCTTCTCCCAGTTTCTGCTGACTAATCCGTCAAAAAAAACAACCCCACTGTAAATCCCCCACTGGAAAGAATTTTTGGAATAAGTGCTAAGTCCTTTAAATGTACAAGTGTGCCGTAAATCCAGGATCTAAAAGGGTGACGATGAAGGCGCTCAGATTTAATTATGCCTTGGGGTAAGAACTCTACGATGTGCGCTAGCCCGCTACTCATGTGGCGGCGCGTAATTATATGGATGACGTAGCTCTATGAAGTGGTGCTAGTGGAGCATGGGCGCTCCACTTACTTGGTGAGGCGGCGTAATTTTTCCAGCTCGGGAGTTCACACATGTATCCGTATTAGGGTGCTGATAAGCGAAACGATTGTCGTTTGTGTGAACACCCCAATGTAAAAAGAGTTGAAGATTTATCCGGCCTTCTAGGAAGTTAATTTCGGTCGATCGCTCAGACTTTCCTTAACTCAGTCGCGAGATTTGTGAAAAATTTCCTGCAAACTGCACAGAGATCTCTACTACTCACGACAGGAGTTCCACGGACTGAAGGCATTTAGAGACAGAAGGGGGCTCATTATATACAAAGAATAGGCCACAGGTGTTCAAGCATGGGTTAACTCCTGCACAGAAAATGCAGAAAACGAAATTGTAACTTTCCTCGGAGAAGTCTCCTGGCGTTGCGCTACGAGAAGGATTTGCGTAACAGAGTGACTGTTGTTACGCCGAGAGAGTCCCAGACTTTCCCTGGAATCGAAACACGAGGGACGCGCTAAAAGAGAGAGGGACCGCCATGTATGGCGTAACTGGGGCTACCCGTGGACTCATGGAAGGCGATGGTTTTCCCTGATGTCAAAGGCCAGGGAAAGTTTGCCGCTCACTCCCAGAAACCGAGTGCCGGGTTTCTAACTCTTGGTCAAAGAACGCTAAGAAACATTCCGCCTACCTCGACAAAGAGTCCTGGACGCGTCAAAAATTGTCTCCTACCAACATTAACGAATCAGGGGAATGAACTTGTACGATTAAATTGACAGGCCCATTACCCCACTTTACAACTACCAGAGACTGAAAAGAAACATAATGGGCGAGCAAAAAATCAAAGGAATTTAGGGGGTTGCCTGAGCTCCACCCTAGTGCCCAAAATTTATAACCCCCTCATCACACCGCTACACTGGCAAAATAAAAAATTTAGGAAACCTACCCAACACAAAAACATTTGTAGAATGTGTGATTTCTATATACACACATTAGGATCCTCGCCGGTGCTACGGAGTTCGTGCACTGTGCTGAGATTCTCCTTGTGTGATCTAATGGAGGAGATCTGAGCATTGATGCAGTTGTGCAATGAAAATGGTCCGTAAAATCAAAACCAAACTGTTCTCCTTCAACCTGCCTTGTAATTCTATCAACAGACTGAGTGGGCTTGCGTTAAAGAAAGCAGAATTGTCAAAAAAGCTACACAACACTTGAAAGTAAAAAAGCTATAAATTCCAATATCGTAATGCAAGAAGAGAGTAAATTAACTCACTTATTACAAGGATCAACAATCTTATAAAATACAGAGTTACCACGTGAATGAGTTTCGTTTTGTGTTACCAGACGGTAGCATCAGCCACGATTACATATGCACTTTTGCCAGATTATAAAACTTAAAAAATATAATCCAATCCAGTAATAAAACGCGTTGTGATTTCTCTCTGACTTTGGAAGAAGTTCATGTCGATGTCGTCGTAATCATCATTATCATTATTGTTGTAGCAGTTCGGATGAATAAAAGGTAATGATAATATCTCCAAAAATTAATATAAGTTTTGGCTCACACAAGAAGCGTGAAATTCTTGGTAGAAAGGGGTTCTAGAGAAAGCGACAACAGTGGCCACAAGAGCTTCTAAAATAGTGTCACCGTGGAAGTGGTTAATAATCTGAGAACTGGTCCAAAGACACCAGTTAGTATTTGTGTAACCGTGTCTGAGAACTGGGTTACGGCATCAATTAGTATTGTGTAACAGCGCTACCTCGTCTTAATCTTTACTAGGTGACAGATGGCAGGCCTAGTTGTGTGACTCACACCAGTTTTCTTGTATATCTTCCAAGTTTTAAGTTAGTAGTGTTTGGTACTGGCCCTCTCCGCCAGAGTTGACAATTCTTGGATGAACTACTTTCCTTCTTACTTTCAACCCTTGGCTCGTTCGTACCCTTCTTTGTTGTTAATCAGTGACTGATTCGTGTAGTGGAGTTATTATAGGGATTGATGATCAGGCATTCAACAACAATCCTTCATGGATCAACTCAAGCATTTGTTTGTTCTCTTACAAAATTCTATTTATTTACATGTAATATAAATATATTTCAAAGATGCAGGTAATTCTTCATATAGAGCACACCTGCAGTCATATCATAGTTACCTCAAGTATACATTCTGTATCTCAAAAGTATGTAGGCATTTAATCCCCTTTGTGCTTATCTCATCTCAAAGTACTTATTTAGCTTCCTCAAGCTCTATTTCATTTTGCCCAATCTGCCTCAAAACTCTTGATCAACTTTATGCAAAGTACTCATCTCAAAGAACTTAATTAGCTTCCTCAAGCTCTATTTCATTTTGCTCAATCTGCCTCAAAACTCCTGATCAACTTTATGTAATGTACTTTGTATTTCTATTCCTCTGGTACATCCTGGGCATTCCATTGCTTCTCTTCTTTATACTTCTCGCCCAGTACCATTTCATTTACTCATTTTTCTAACATATCGTCTTGTGATTTCTCTGCTGCGAGTCAGGAAAAATGTTCATCAAAGTGCATAACAATTCATAAAAGGTCAATACTTACAGGTGATTCCCTGAATCTCTCCTGTGAATACACTCACTAGTGACATTATAAAACAAATTCTCTTAAGTAGCATTTTTCTCTGTCTATGAAACTTCTTAGTTTACTCATACTGTTCTGACTAATCTTTATCACATCCTCCGAATTTCCAAGGACTAGCATCTCCTAACTTATCTATATACCTTATGAGTTTACTTTGTCACTTCTAATCTATCTGTGATAACTTCTACAGATCTTATCAAACTTGTGGCAACCGCACAACATTCTTGTTTCTTCATCTTCAGAAATACACGACCGCACACTTGCGAGCCGTAAACTGTTCTGCCCTTGACTTCTAGTCAATGCTCAGCTGATCTGTCCCTGTTTACCAGCTAAAACGATTGGTCGGCCTTATTTCCACTCACTGGAAAAAATATGCTCACGCTTTTACAACGTAAGCAAATTCAGTGAACTATCGTCTGTTATTTTTAGACTTCTCTCACTCTATTCCATTGTGTATTTTTTCCTCAACTCACTAACACCTGCAAGGGACTTAATTCTACGTTATCTCCCTTTGACGTTTTAACTGAACTCTATATTCTCTTCTTTAAAGCTTACTACTACTTCGGTACATGCTAATTTTCTCAACCACAATTGAGAATCACTAAATCTGCTTAACCCTAATTCAAGACTTTTATCCACCAACCGTAATATGCGGATTTTCCTACCTTTTCTCAAAGCATTCCTTTACTCATTTTATCTCCCTTCAACTAAGACAAATAGTCTGTATCCAAATCCATTCATATTTCCTAAACCATTTTTCTACACTCTTTTACTTGACTAAAACCAAATCATCGTTCATATCAACCTTGCTTGAAGCACAAATAATGCTTTGGGCAAACCCAACGGTGACATACAACCCGGGGCCATACAAATGTATCCCGTAGGGAGACATTTGTATTTTATCAACTACTAATTCCATCTACCTTTAGCATACCACCATCTCTGCTCCTGTATATATACATTCTCAAAGTCTGAATCCTAATATCTAAAACAAATCTCAAGGAAAAAATTAGGATGCCAAGTGTAACCCTAAAATACTAGGCAGGATAATTATACAGAGAATCTCAAAAGCAGTAGACCACAAACTGAGGAAAGAACAAGCAGGATTTAGAAAGAACAGAAGATGTGTAGATCATATATTTACCCTCAGGAACATTATAGGGCAGTGCTCAGAATGGCAAAGACAGTTGTACATTAATTTCGTTGATTTTGAAAAGGCTTTTGACAGTATACATAGGGACAGTTTATGGAAAATACTGAGGGCTTATGGAATTCCAAGCTGCATAGTGTCAATCATAAAAAGCCTTTATGCCAACTTTACGTGCAGCATTGGGCAGAGCAACCTAACCTTTGAAGTGAAGACAGGAGTACGACAGGGATGCCCCTTGTCAACCACTCTATTTTTAACAGTCATAGACTGGTTGATGCGCCAGACAACAGAGGGCAATCCAAGAGGAATAAGATGGACTACATTTTCTACATTGGAAGATCTGGAATATGCAGATGACATTGCACTGCTAGCACATTCACATCAACACATCCAGGAAAAAACGGATAGACTTAATAAGTATAGCCAGCAGGTGGGCTTGAACATCAACCTAAAGAAGACAGAGGTCATGACGCTCAATGTGAGCAACCCTGAGCACATATCAGTAAGGAATCAGCAACTGGAACAGACAGATGCCTTCACATACCTAGGATGCATAGTAACACCAGACGGCGGAGCAAGCAAAGACATCAACAACATAATGAACAAAGCAAGAACAGCCTTTTTTAATCTAAACAACATCTGGAAGTCCTCTCAGTACAGCACAAGCACAAAATTAGGATTATATCAGAGCTGTGTGCTTTCTGTGCTTCTCTATGGCGCAGAGAGTTGGAAAGTTACAGAGAAGGAAATGTCGAAATTGTCCTCTTTTTACACAACATGCCTAAGAAAAATTCTCCGAATCTTTTGGCCGAATTTCATCACCAACCAAGATCTGCTTACTCGGAGCAAGCAAGAGGACATGCACACCATCATAGCTGGCAGACGCTGGAGCTGGGTTGGCCATGTCCTCAGAAGAGACCCCGATGCCATCACAAGAACAGCTATGCTATGGACCCCTGAAGGAAAACGAAAGAGAGACCGACCAAAAACAACTTGGCGGAGGACTGTGGAGGATGAGATGCAAAGAATGAACCAGAGTTGGGGCACTGTACGAAGGATGGCCGCCGACCGAGCAAAGTGGAATCAATTTGTTGTTGCCCTACAAGACGCCACCAGGCGTAATGGCCACTGACTGCTTTGACGGTCGGCGGCTAAGGAGCAAAGAAGAAGAAGAAGTGTAACCTTATCTCATTACAATTGCCAAAACTTAGTTTGAGGTATATTATCCATAGTTGACCTCATCCAATAGAACCAAAAAAATCAACCATAACTCTATATTTATAATATTTAGGTATATACATGTTTTCGACATGGTAACTGCCTCTGGACACAGAGGTTTGTCAGTACCTTTTTATGTCTTAAAATATCCGCCGTTAATGTCGTTGATACACTATATCGGACAGATAAGCAGAATTAACCTAAGTAGTAGAGCAAAATATGCATAAACAAATGCGATAGTGAAAGACATGTCAATAAGTCAGAGTTTGATGTGCTCGGCTGATTCTAGCCTTGGATGCACCAGTCAAATCATCAACTCTGTCTAAAACTATATGCATGCACTAATACTTGTCCTGGGGCGATAGTGAAAGATATGTGTCAATAAGTCAGAGTTTGATGTTCTCGGCTGATTCTAGCCTTGGATGCACCAGTCAAATCATCAACTCTGTCTAAAGCTATATGCATGCACTAATACCTGTCCTGGGGCGATAGTGAAAGATATGTGTCAATAAGTCAGAGTTTGATGTGCTCGGCTGATTCTAGCCTTGGATGCACCAGTCAAATCGTCAACTCTGTCTGAAGCTATATGATATACCCATGTATATCAGACCTAGCAAAATACCCAACATCATTGTCTGAAATTAATGTAGACCTGATTATATAAGTGTCATTACCATCATTTCTCAAGTAAGCAGTACCTACAACATCAATACTGCAACCATGTCGTATCCCTAGTGTCGCTATATAACCATTACAATGGCAAGTGGGGACGCTCATCATCAGTGCAAAGAGAGTTTGTTACTCTACTATAACTTGACTGAGTCTGTATCACATCTCTTCTTCTCTTTTTTTTTCTTCCTCTTTGTCTGGTCCCTGAAAAGTATATGCCTGAAATTGATACATCATCAACATACATCTAATGCGATTTATATATATTAATAATTATCAGTCTTGATCCTCTGGTGTGCTGAATCTTGTACCTTGGGAAGAACACTGATAGGCTTCATGAGATTCTATGTAGTTATTTTACTTTATCACACTCATGAGATTATATGTATTTAATCTACTTTGTCATACTCATGAGATTATATGTAAACTGTTTATTTTCTGTATCTTTCTGTTTCAAAGTTCTATACTCTCTCTTTAAAAGGTTAGTGAGTAATGTGAGTGTCTAAGTGTGCTCCGGAATATCAATATCCACTAAATTAACCACAGAGAAACTTAATTAATTAACTTAACGTTGGGTACTATGCTGATTGGAGTACCTCTTAAGCACTATTGCTGGGTGAGTGCTGCGAATTAGTACTATAGCTGGGTGAGTACTTTACGACGATTACACTAAGTTGGAGATTTGTTTTGCAAGTTCCAACAGTGTAATTTCTCTACCGGAGAGGCGACTGTCGTACTGTGACGAAGTTGGTATTGACTGCTCTGTCGTATTTATAGTCGCTCTGCAGGAGAAAGGGGGCGAACGAATATTTGTATGTTGTTGTAAACCTAGAGACGGTTTGTGTACTTGACGATGATTTCTTTTGAATCTGGCTCGTACATGTTCTTGCGGTAGGCGTAACAACTTCGCTCTTGGTGGTGTATCTGGTGACGAAGGTTGGTAAGGGCGCTTGGTAGCTATACGTATCTCGGTGTTGGTAGTGTCATCCATGCAATCTATGTCACTTTCTTCTCGTTCCGTTATGTCAAGTTCTGATTCAACAGGTACAAAATGTGTATCAATGACATTCTTGTTACTGTTTATATGTTCTGCTGGAGGGCTCCGACTATGATGTGTTGTGTTGCTTCTCGTTGCTTATAAAGGTCTCTCATCATCACTGTCCCAGCTAGAGTGTATAGGCTGGTGTTGACTTGAAGTTGACAGTGGTAACTGTCGACTCGTATTTTCTTCCGTAAGGCTCCTACTATGGGGGGTTATGTTGTTTCTCGTTGCTGGTTGCAAAGGCCTCTCGTCTTCGCTGTCCCACTTGGAATGTGTAGGCTGATGTTGACTGGAAGCTGACGGTGGTAATCTCTGACTGCCATAGTATGTTTGACTTGTTATGGATGTATGGGGCTCTTCATCATGTACCGATAGTGGTGTACTACTATCCCTCTCGTGTAGACGATTATTTCTGTATATCAATCTCTCTCTTAGTTCTGCTAGTGGAATATCATCTTCGTCTTCTGAGTTTTCTCTGCAGCGAGTCAGGCGATGTATAGCATCTTGTAGCTGATCTGGAGTATTACGTTGTTCTTCGTTAGTGTTCTGCTCACCATCTGTGTCGTGTTTACTATGTGAAGTGCTTGACGAGTCTGTAAAATCATAGTAACTCAACGTGGCTTTTCGTACTGGTCTGCTACTCTGTAAAGCTGGCGGTGCTGTGGGGCGGTGATTATCTTTCTTTATCTGTGCTGCGTGTGCTTTGGTGACTATGTTCTTTTCTTCATTCCATAATAATAATTTATAGGTGTTGTCTGTTCCAACACTTTTATATCCGTCAAGCCATCGTGCATCACATTTATTAATCTCGACCGTTTACTTCTTGTAATAAACTTTATCACCAACTTGAAATTGTTCTAATTGAGCTATTTTATCATGCTGCTTCTGCCATTTCTTAAAAGCTTTCTGTGAATTACTATTAGTATCTTAAGCTTGATAATTTGAGGGTCTTTTCTCTGCTCAGCATGTACATCAAATATGTCTACATCTGTTGTTTGCTTTGTGCCGGTATCTGTTGTGGCGGTGGTGTTTTCATCATCTATTCTATTGGAACTTATAATGTTGATCTCCTTTGCATTGTCATTGATATCAGTGAACGCATGTGGATCATCTTCATGTATAATACTAGGCTGATGCGTTCGAGAAAGGAGGTCTGCACATGTATTTTGAGTACCCGGAATGTATTCAATTTTTGTGTCATAGGATTGTAAGTTCATAGAGCATATTTGTAACTTCTTTGGCTGCTCCTGCGTCTTAGTGAGCTTATTTACTAATGGTTGGTGGTCTGTTCTAATAGTAAGTTTGGTACCTCTGATATAAAAATCAAGTTTTTGTATCGCGTAATGTATGGCAAACGCTTCTTTCTCTGTTGTCGACCATCGTTTCTGTGTTTTAGAGAGAGCATGTGCCACAAATACTATAGGCATCTCATTAGGAATTTCTGGTATAATAGGTGTCTCATTTTCTTCTCTGGGTTGGACCAAACAAGCGCCTATTGCTGTATCTGAAGCATCCGTATACAAGATCATTGGGCGAAATATATCTGGATGTGCGAGCAGTGGTATCTTTGTAAGTGCTTCCTTAAGGTAATCGAAGGATTCTTGGCATTCTTTTGTCCACTTAAATCTTGAATATTTCTTGGTAAGGGCAATGATTGGTTCAGCGGCCTTTGAAAAGTTAATAACGTGGCGTCTGTAATATCCACAGCAACCAATATACGCTCGTACCTGCTTCACTGTTGTGGGGGCGGGCATTTTCTTATTGCTTCTACTTTATCTGTGTCCGGGCGAATACCATCTTTGTTGACTATAGACCCTAAATATTTGGTTTCTGTTTTCAGGAACTCGCATTTACTTAGTTTGAGTTTAACTTGGTGGTGTCGGAGGCGATCAAAAACCTGTTCAACCTTCTTTAGATGGTCATCCACAGTACCTGATGTGTGAATAAGTACATCGTCTATATAAGCTAATGCAAACGAATGCATTCCTTGTAGAACTTCGTCCATCAATGCCATATATGTCGCGGGACTTCCTTTCGAACCAAAAGGCATAACGTTCCATTTTCATAACTACCGTTTTTGTTTCCTGTGTGTGGGCGTGACAAAATGTTGACTTTTCTTTCGCTGCTGGTGTCATAGGGTCATCAATACACCAAATTTGATTGGCCCATGAGCTTGTGCGCCTAACTCCAATGTTAGTGAAGTATCTGCCAATGACTTTTTCTGCCAGAGTCGGTAGGGTAACCTGTCTTGTAATTGTATGTACGCCCCATTAATATTGATCTTGTTCAGGTCGAAATATATCCTGGCGTTGTGAGAGGTAAGGAAATCTCTACCTAAAATAAAATTTCTGGACATCCCACGTGTAATTATAAAGGGATGTGTAATCTGTTGTTGTCCTATGTGGAACTTGATATATGCTGTACCACAAGACTTCAGAGATTCTACTGTCACTGATGCCATAAACGTGTTTGAAGGTCGAAAAGTTACAAGGTGTTTGATTTGTTTGTATAACTGTTCTCTAATCAAACTTACTGAAGCGCCAGTGTCCACAAGTGCGCGATAATTTTTGTTATGAATCTTGATCAGGCATGAACTAGGATCTGAGGTAATATTTATGGAATGTATTTGTTGTTGCGGTGTCTTTTGAGAAAAAGGTGTTAGATGTGACACCATATTGTTGATGTTTATTTTTCCGGACCTCCGATGAAGGTAGTTGTCTTCTTCATTTCCTTTATAGTCATCACTAACGGTCCTGCTTAGTGATTGACTGTTCCCGTTTCCCTGGTTGTACATTCGTGCTCGTCTGGTACTAAAGTTGGATCGTGTGTGCGTTCCTCGGAAATTTTAACTATGCCCACGAGTGTTACTATAACCACTCTGTTGTGAATTGTTGTAATCCTGCTGGCGTAGGCGAGAATGTTGTTGTCGGCACTCAGGGGCTGTGTGTCCTCTAAAACCACATTTGAAGCAAGTAGGGATATTAACCTGTTGTATGCTCTGCTGTCTGGGAAAATGTCGAGGATAACTTGTCCCTGGTTTTCCATCCGGCTTGGGCGACGCCAACGCGAGCGGGAATGTCCAATCTCCATCGTTTCATGTTCTACTTGTGACTCAACTGTTGGCTCCGGCTCAATACATTGATTAAATCTGGTTTGAACATTTTCCTCCGTAATCGCTATCTGGATCGCTTCATTTATTGTATTGGGATCCTTGCGAATCATATGGAGTTTTGTACTACTGCCCAACAGTCCGTCTATAAAGATTCCTACCAGATGCTTCTCTAGGTCTGGTGATGCTGTCAACCCATTCAGGGATGCCTCCTCTGCCAAATTTAATAATTTCATTTCTCTGCATAAGATTGTATAGGCTCGTTACATTGTTGTTTGATGTGGCGAAGCAATGACCACGCATGTTCCGTATTAGTAATGTCACTATAGCGTTTCGTTAACTCTTTCTTCAATGACTCATATGTCTCAGTTGGATATGTATTATCACGTCTCCTTAGGAAGTCAGTAACGAGAGAGTCAGATGAAAAATATAGTATCTTCTTTCGTTCCGTATCCGTGCTTGCGTTTATCATAGTAGCAAATCTGTCTGCGTCTTTCATCCATCTTCTGAATTCTTTCGAGTCTCCTTTAAATGGGGTTATCACTGATCTGATCTGATTATATTTTGCGTATAAGTCAACATTATATAACGTCTCAGTAATACTCTTGAGTGCAGCCATTGTTGGTTCTTGCTCCTGTGGTGGTGAAGCAAATATCGGCTGTTGTTGTTGTTGCTGTTGTTGTTGGTACACTACATCTCCTTGTGATGTAGCCATGTCACTCGAGAAGGGCTGGTCACTGCGCCAATTAGTATTTGTGTGTCACCGTGGTAGTGGTTAATAATCTGAGAACTGGTCCAAAGGCACCAATTAGTATTTGTGTAACCGTGTCTGAGAACTGGGTTACGGCATCATTTAGTATCGTGTAACAGCGCTACCTCGTATTAATCTTTACTAGGTGACAGATGGCAGGCCTAGTTGTGTGACTCACACCAGTTTCCTTGTATATCTTCCAAGTTTTAAGTTAGTAGTGTTTGGTACTGGCCCTCTCCGCCAGAGTTGACAATTCTTGGATGAACTACTTTCCTTCTTACTTTCAACCCTTGGCTCGTTCGTACCCTTCTTTGTTGTTAATCAGTGACTGATTCATATAGTGGAGTTATTATAGGGATTGATGATCAGGCATTCAACAACAATCCTTCATGGATCAACTCAAGCATTTGTTTGTTCTCTTACAAAATTCTATTTATTTACATGTAATATAAATATATTTCAAAGATGCAGGTAATTCTTCATATAGAGCACACCTGCAGTCATATCATAGTTACCTCAAGTATACATTCTGTATCTCAAAAGTATGTAGGCATTTAATCCCCTTTGTGCTTATCTCATCTCAAAGTACTTATTTAGCTTCCTCAAGCTCTATTTCATTTTGCCCAATCTGCCTCAAAACTCCTGATCAACTTTATGAAAAGTACTCATCTCAAAGTACTTAATTAGCTTCCTCAAGCTCTATTTCATTTTGCCCAATCTGCTTCAAAACTCCTGATCAACTTGTGTAAAGTACTTTGTATTTGTATTCCTCTGGTACATCCTGGGCATTCCATTGCTTCTCTTCTTTATACTTCTCGCCCAGTACCATTTCATTTACTCATTTTTCTAACATATCGTCTTGTGATTTCTCTGCTGCGAGTCAGGAAAAATGTTCATCAAAGTGCATAATAATTCATAAAAGGTCAATACTTACAGGTGATTCCCTGAATCTCTCCTGTGAATACACTCACTAGTGACATTATAAAACAAATTCTCTTAAGTAGCATTTTTCTCTGTCTATGAAACTTCTTAGTTTACTCATACTGTTCTGACTAATCTTTATCACATCCTCCGAATTTCCTAGGACTAGCATCTCCTAACTTATCTATATACCTTATGAGTTTACTTTGTCACTTCTAATCTATCGGTGATAACTTCTACAGATCTTATCAAACTTGTGGCAACCGCACAACATTCTTGTTTCTTTATCTTCAGAAATACACGACCGCACACTTGCGAGCCGTAAACTGTTCTGCCCTTGACTTCTAGTCAATGCTCAGCTGATCTGTCCCTGTTTACCAGCTAAAACGATTGGTCGGCCTTATTTCCACTCATTGAAAAAAATATGCTCACGCTTTTACAACGTAAGCGAATTCAGTGAACTATCGTCGGTTATTTTTAGACTTCTCTCACTCTATTCCATTGTGTATTTTTTCCTCAACTCACTAACACCTGCAAAGGACTTAATTCTACGTTATCTCCCTTTGACGTTTCAACTGAACTCTATATTCTCTTCTTTAAAGTTTACTACAACTTCGTTACGTGCTAATTTTCTCAAACACAATTGAGAACTCACTCAATCTGCTTAACCCTAATTCAAGACTTTTATCCACCAACCGTAATATGCGGAGTTTCCTACCTTTTCTCAAAGCATTCCTTTACTCATTTTATCTCCCTTCAACTAAGACAAATAGTCTGTATCCAAATCCATTCATATTTCCTAAACCATTTTTCTACACTCTTTTACTTGACTAAAACCAAGTCAACGTTCATATCAACCTTGCTTGAAGCACAAATAATGCTTTGGGCAAACCCAACGGTGACAGTAGGTCGTCACAGGTGTCTACCTTCGCGCATGATTACTCTTGGCAGAGATGTAGATAGAAGGGTAATGACGCTTCTACCTTAAGGGAGATTTCACAATATATTTTCAGAAGTCAAGAACAATGTTGCATTAAGCTGAACAATTGTTAACTTGTATCTGATCCGTCGCCTCTTGTGAAGGATTTAAGCAATGGTTTTTAGGCCGTTCAAGCCCCCAGCTGTGTTAATTCAGCGAATGTCCTCTTGTAATGGTAAAGCTCTGTTTAGAGGTAAATACATATGTATACACAAACACAAACACAGACATATATATATATATATATATATATATATATATATATATATATATATATATATATATATATATATATATATATATATATATATATATATACATATATATACTACTGGACAAAAGTTAAGGGCCACCATTCAGTTTAGACAAGGTTTATATAATTGATTGGCAAACTGTAAAGACAAGTGAAAATGTCATTAAAACTGAGCTCACAGAAATGTATACACATTTCTGTGTGCACTAGGTTAATTTTTTTTAAATGTCCAAAAGCTGGGTCACTTTAACCCGCACATGAAAATTGCCGTTGTTGCTGCAAAAACTCGTGGTTTTTGCAACACGCCCCACTAGTTCAAAAAGTAAAAAAGTGAGTTGAATTTTAATGCACGTGGAAAATGATCATCGGTAAAGAGTATTCACCGTTGGTATGCAATAAATCAGTATGACAAGTGGTCGAAATGATCACTGCGTTAGCCATGCCACCAAGGAGAAATCTCAGCACTGTAGACCGTGGTAGAGCCATGGCTTGGATTCAGGATGGTCAATCTGTTCGTCATGTTGCAAGACGTTTAACAGTGTCCCACTCTACCATTCAGAGACTTCTTGAGAGATTTCAAGCTACCGGACATTTGGAAAATCGACCCTGCTCACGAAGAATTATATAAACCTTGTCTAAACTGAATGGCGGCCCTTAACTTTTGTCCAGTAGTATATATATGAAAGTCATGCTCTTACGTTTGTTTTCACACATGTAATAACTGAATCAACTATGTTTGTTGAGTTTTAAAATAATATGTAACAAATTTAATATTGAATTAGTCTTTAACAGGTTAAAATATATATGGAAAGATTGGTGAAATTTTAGATGAAAGCGTCTTCATAGAGACTTAATAGGGGAGTGATAAATGTCTGTTTGGCTGATGCCTTTTTACAAGAACGTAACTCTAGGTGAGTCCTGTCACCGTGGTTTCCGTCACTTCCTTTTGGTGATGAGTGCACCTCTCCACATAACTCGTACAATGTAGGTGGTCAGTGTTGATGTTGTTCTCTTACACTAGTGGCGTAGTAACGTTAGTACTTCAAACAGTCTGATAGCTTTTAACCACGAACTTCTTAGACAAAATAGAAAGAACAAATGCCTCTGCTAAGTACACTGAGTTGGAAGCTTAACAGGCGCACGGTCTCGCTGGCCACCCACCAATGTTAATCTCTCAGAAGAATTAAATTCTTGAGCACACAGCGTAGTTCAAGGAAGATGATTAAAAATCACCAGTACTCTTCTGGGTATTAAACTGGGAAAATATGTCTGGACAGCGCGAATAATGGCGAGCCTGAATTACAATTACAAAGTACATAGATCTCACAAAATGATACTATACACTTCAGGCACTTGTGATGTAATCATCACCCATCACTGCTCCAGTCGGAGTCTGGGGTCACCCCTGCTTTCAGTTTTCCGCACGACTAGCCAGAAACAATCACCAGCGCTTGCTGCTGTGGTTTATGAATAAAGTATTTTCATTTGTTGAGGTTGCCAACCTCACTATTAACCACCTAGCAAGAAAAACATGTCAAATTCACATTTGTAAAATAAATGTTACACTTACCCCAAAAATTTGGGAATCTACAATCTCCTCGCACAGGTTAGAATGGACATAAGCAATTTAGGTTATATGCTCTCGATTCACTTGGCCTGAGAAATTCCTCTGATGACGGGTGTTCTGTGAATCACTTGGTCTGGAAATATTTTGATTTCTCTTATGACAGGTGTTCTGCGAATCACTTGGTCTGGGAATATTCTCTTATAACGGGTGATCCAATTCCTAGTTTTCCAGTCTTGATATTTAAAGTCCTGGTCCCTTAAGTTTCCAGTCTTGTATGCGGGTTTACTTGTAAGTTCCAAAGTTGACCAAATACTAAATCTGTCACTTATAATTATGGAATTCTAAGTCCGAGGTCTCACTGGCTTCTGGGAGTTTGCTCATTTGACGATGCGATGCAGTCTCTGCTATGTGACTCAGCTTTTTGCTATATTCTATCCCTCATTCTCAGTTCAAATCCTAGATTGTACTTCCCGGCAAACTTGCCAATGAGAACCAAAGTATATTCCGGCTCTCAAATCAAATCAATGGTAAGCTCTTTAGCACCATCTGGGTTGGGGTGTTTAACTTCATAATCTCCCCCGCGTGTTTTAAAATATTACATTTAAGATTCCAAAGCGTGACCTCTTTCAAATAATGCGGTAATATTTCCGCCAACTCACAAACAAATCTGGGAACTTATTTGATGTCCAGATGCTGCCTTCAAATATTGTCTTCCCAGACAGATTATCTGTAATAATCTCACAGGAATGGCCCGGCGAAAGCTATTATCTCATTAACACCTGTGTTTCCGCACACCTCAGATTGCTCTATCAGACAGATAGTATTGGCTTCCTATTCATCCTCGTACGAGACCATATTGTCAAACGAGGATCGTCTACTATCAAAGGTGACCGGCGACTCAAAGAGATAAACGTATTACCGCTGACCGGTGATAACGACCGAGTATTGTTACGATAATATCACAGTTCACCTGGCGGAACGTAAATACGTCTGGGGAGTGGTCACAGTAAAAGAATGTAAGGGCAATTAATATACCAAATAATAGGACGATGAGTGAGAAAAATGAAGAAATAAAGAGATACTGCCGGAGTGAATGAGAGTTATAAAAATTGCACGACTGATTTCGTCACAGACCGATATGAATAAAATTGCTCCAGGTCTCCATCACGATGCTATCTAGATTTATCAAAAATACAATAGGACTGACAGATCCGACAAATATGATCCGATACGAATTGGCTCAGAACGATGCCCCAGTTCGACACTGATAGCAAAGAGTTGATAAGAAGATACTTTTTATCAGCTGCCGTTTAGTTTCCATACTGATATTCTGATGCGTCCGTAGTAGTGACAGTTGGTAAGTCACTGCACTGACGTTTTGACCTATTGTGTCAATTTCTCTGTCAAGTCTTCCATTTTCAGTAAAAATGCTTCCTAAGTATTTGATCAGGAACTTGATTAAGCTTGATGTTGTTGACTTACTTACTTACTGACGTAGTCATTCCTCTTCTACCCTGGGGTGTAGAGGTTTGCCAGAGAGAGCGCCATACTATCCAATCAGCTGTCTTCCTCCTTGCCTGGTTCCAATCTAGTCCTCGGTCCTTCAGAGATTGTCTAATGTTGTTGTCCCAGCGGACTTTAGGTCGTCCAGGAGGTCTGAATCCCTGGCTTAGTTTCCCATACTTGTCGTCGTAGCCGAGATTCTCCCATTTTGCAGACATGGCCAAAGCATCGTTTTTGGGACTATTCTACTTGGGTCTGTAGGGGCTGGGTTTTGAGGCCTTGCTGAATATTTGTAATGGGAACTTTTTTCAGAACCAATGGTTTCTAATAACGCCAGACTCCCCCTGATCTCATGTGTAGTGAAATCGGATGCCTACTCTGCTCGGATAAGAGCGAACAATTAGGAGGTCCCGTGTGCAAGTTGAACATGTTAACAATCCCTCGGCAATTAGAAGTCGTAAAGAGTAGGCCATACGTCCGCTGCTCTAGCAGCATTTAAAAATTAGGAAACCTACCCACCATATATTTGCAGAATGTGTGATTTTTGTTTACACACATTGGGATCCTCACCGGTGCTACGGCGTTCATGCACTGAGCTGAGATCCTCCTTGTGTGATCTAAGGGAGGAGATCGGAGCACTGATGGCGTTTTTCGTGTGCAGTGAAGATGGTCCTTGAAATCCTAAGCAATCCAAAGCAAACCACTTTCCACCTTCTAACCTTACAGGATACACCCTGTTTGAGATGACTCCTGTGTTAACACAGGCGTTTATTAATTATGATACGAGCCGTAGGGTTGATTCCTGTAAGAGAAATGTAGTGATTGTTCTAGGTTGTAACACTGATCTCATCTGAAGCGCTTCTTGAGGACTAGAAAGTTTGCTGAATAAAAAGCTTTGAATGCGAATTCATCCAACACTTCTGTTAGCTAGCGAATTTCGTGATATGTCTCAAGATATAAATGCTCACATGATTGAACAATTGAAACACAAACATGTCGGTGTTTAGGTAGACGGATCTACAGACAACAATAATGACACTAATAAAAGGTGTTACTGTTGAGGACTGTTTCGAGGTGTGAAGTAGATTGGATATTTTGTTTATTTTGGTATCGAAGTTTTTGCACCGCTGAACACCCCCTCAACTATGAGTACATGTTCACATACCCTTGTTGATGATTATTGTTGATGTTTTAACACAAATGAGAAGGGCTCATATTAGTATTCATAAACAGTCACGACATGACGGCTCACGAATTCGCGGGTTAACGACTGTTTACAACGATCTGGTATCTGTTTTGACGACGTTGGTAGAAAAAAGGGACAGTCAGTGCTATTTTCGCTTTTGAGCGAACTAGAGGCGTTCTGCCCTCTGGAAGTGTGTATGTGTGTGGCTCATGCCATTCTAATCATGTATGTGGAATAATTATTGATTATGTATATCTCAACGTGAGAATTCTAGTGGAGTTTGATAGATCCATGTAAGCTCAAGGTAGGAGCTGTGTAGCTCACCCAGGGATGGCTGATTGCAGCTTGTACGTTTGTTAAAGAACAGTTATATTCGTATATATAACAGAAGTACATCATCTTTATAGAAAACACGGGTTCTTATTGCATGGGACATGTCTGGTACGGTCCTATTAACTACGAGAGCGTATTCGCCAGGGAACTGAGGCTCTGGTAGCCAGTTCGCTATTTACAAGTCAACGACAAACTTGCATGTGCTATCCGCACAAATCCAGTACATATTTTCCTAGAAATTGTCGCATAGAGATTTATGATCAATAAATTTTCTATATTCTTTTCTTTTCTACCCGTGTCCTCTACTTTATTATCGCTCTTTTATCCTTTTCCTGTTTTTTTCGCATTCGTTCGTTTGCGACAAAATATTACTTTCCCATTCAAACTTTCGCCTGTTTCTTTTCTCATTTAGAAACGCATTTTATTGCGTAATATATCAGTCCCTGGATTGTGAACGAAATAGTGTGAAAATTCATTCAGTCAGACATAGAGAGCAGACATTTGTCTACATTTTCATCTGTCACGAGAGTTTTCTTCGGCTAAGTTCTCGGCGTGAGGTTGAACGGCGCTTTCATGCATAGCTCAGAAATGAGACATGGCGTAGTGGGTGTGAAGACGCGTTTTGGCAGTTATGGCCAGCGTTTAAGGTTATGTGAAGTGTTAAGACGGGAAGGGGAGACTATTTTCGGATTTTCGAAATAACGCGGGATCATTTGTCGGGTAGTAGTGTTGAGTGTTTTAATAATAAATCGCTTATTTCATTTTACTAGTTAGATTTCTGTGCAGAAGTAATTAAATTGTAAGTCTGTTATATTCTCTAGCTGACGTGTTTCAGTGGAAAGCAAAATAAATTATAATTTCTAGCTTAAACTCATGCAGCTATAAATAAATTTTATTAAATTGCTAGTAATCAGTCGAGAATATTTTAAACTAACTTATAACTGCACTGATTCATCATCGAGTATTGACGAAATACGTATGTATTTCTAATTCATGATGATTGATTTTATTAATATAACTTATTTCACGGGAATTTAAACGATAAGACCAGATCTACGCTTGCAGTTTATAATGTAAGTTATAACCGAGGAATAGTATGTATAAGTATTTTATATGTTGTTTTCTCTTTATTCAGTGAAACTGGGGTAGCCCAACTTTGCCAGCGTTTAAGTACTGAGAAATATCTGTGAAGAACAAAAACATTTTTTTCTTAAAGACTTGGGTGTATAAAGTAAAACCTGTCTGGCATTGCGTTGGCATCCAGAACGACAGAGTACCCATTACATGAACTTTAAGATTAAATGAAGTAACGGGCCTATCGAGCCAGACTTAATTCTTCATGAGAAAAACCTCAAGTACATTTCAGCCAGTGTGGCAAGTAAAATATTACAATCAATAACCTTTCCGACATTGTTGACAAATTGTGGTGTGACCAAGAATTTTGCCTTTGATCGAAGTTACAAACCTGACATTTTTCCTAAGTAGTGGAAACCTCGTGATTCTGACACTGTGAGCCCTCTTAAAACTAATTCTTACCTCGTGATTCAAATGACACTAACCTTAGTCTGCAAAATATTCGCATGAAGAGGACGCTCCCCGGAACATTGGATGAACCCAAAATCTGCAGAGCTGGGATCCGCTTCATTAAAAGAAAGACAGATTAAAGTGTGTGGGTGTCCTAAAGTTTACGCCAGACGGCGAACAACAGCACGATTGTAGGTAAGAATGTATGTCAGGGCCCTGGTGAATGAACAGAGAGAAAGCAGGAACGAGTGACTCTTTTATGGTATACCAAATTCCACCCACTTTGTATTTCTTTATGCAAGTTTTTTTTTGTTGCTAACAATATTTTCCTTAGGATAGATTAGAGTATCAAAGTCTGTTCATACCTTTAAAGGGAAATCATTAGACTACAGCAGATGTATCCGTGACTCTTTGGGGCGATCACTTTTCTTCTAACAGGACTGTGGGCTATACATCGAGGGAAAGGATCATACCAATGGGTCTATCATTCTTGTAGCAAATTCATGGACTTTATGACTATTTGTATATGCTTGATGTAATTTGTATGTGTTGTGATGGAATCTTCTTCTGATAATTAAAATTCAATTAAACTTAATCAGTGTGTTGGTAAGCTCGTTCCAAATTATCT
Source organism: Oreohelix idahoensis (assembly GCA_024509875.1). Classification (NCBI taxonomy): domain Eukaryota; kingdom Metazoa; phylum Mollusca; class Gastropoda; order Stylommatophora; family Oreohelicidae; genus Oreohelix; species Oreohelix idahoensis. Next base: position 142,273 of record JAMPIV010020057.1, on the reverse strand, counting down.
ATATTTTTCATTGTCATAGGTTCATGTCTGTGCGTCTATTGTAGTCACTTATGTGTGTGTGTATGTGAGGTATATATAAATTAATTTATATTATACTAGACGGTCTGACAAATCTTAATCTGTTGTAGATGATAGGTTGACTGAGAGAAATCATCTCGAGGGTCCGAGACCGACTCTAATATATTTCCTCCATCTCACTCGTGAAATCTATTTCTACCTATATCTCACTGAGATATCACCTGTTTTTATTGCTATTCAGAAGGGACCAAATTTAAGTCTTAATTCACCTATCACAAATCTACGACAAATGAGGTCTCGTCTATCGGGATTTTTGAATTTAGAATAGGAAGACGAGACGACATATATCAGCTCGTCTGTAAGATTCTGTATTCTGTAATAGAGAAAGAGTGTGATTGTCTCGTGGATTTTAGTATCTTTTAAAAATAAAATAACTATCCCCTAGACTAACGATCTGTTTATGGGCGTGCTGACCACACAATTAATAATTGGTTTTTTTTTCCACAGCAATTTTGAGTATTATACATTTGAGTTACAGGTTTATTTTGTCGGAATATATGTTAATTATTGATTTTGTAATACTAAACGCTGGTAAAGTTTGTGATTGTCTAACAGTCACTGGGTTTGAAGCAGAAAAGTGTTTTGAACTAAGTTAAGGAGTGCGTTTCGGACTATTTCGTCCGGATTAATTGCCTCCCTTACCCGATCTGACTTTAGGGGTGAACTTGTAGTGGATTTAAAATTTAAGGTTTTTTTTTCTCCTTAAATTTTTTGTAATAATTATTTTATTTCCACTGTAGCAACTTATGTTTTTAGTAAATAAATCTTACTACCATTTAATTGGCATAGTCGCTTGCAATTAGAGCTTTTAGAGCCAGGAATAGCAGCGATAGTTAGATAAAATATCATAGGAGGAGGTATCCCAGGTTAAAGTATCTCATCTTTTTTTATTTTTGGTAATTTCTCGTAAGTGGTAAGGAACCAGTGTATCCTTTTTCTGACTTCTTTCTCGACTAGGTCTCAGTCACCTATTTACAATGGCAGAGAGGGCGAAGCTTAGACAGATCCTGAGGTACGAGGTAAGAGAAGTGTCGTGAAACATTCTAAATCCACATATATAAATTAAAAGGTAAATGTAAAGTCAAACACATAAATTCAATAAAAAGGAAAGAGAAATGGTAAAAGTACAGTGCTGTCACAATGGCGTACAAAAATCCCCCTTGTTTTCTACTTCGTCTGCAAATTGTAACGTTTCACGTTGATAGTAAAGCCTACTGCATCACTACACGCTTTCTACAATAAAACGTGTACTGTATTTCTAAGAAAACCTTGAGCTAGGCACACTGCGTAATGACCTAAATTAATACTTCCATTAATTTCATTTTATACACTACGTTAACATAAACGGAAAGACAGATGAACTTAGGATAGAGAGAGGGAGGGCTGAAAGCAGGAACGCATGCAATACTAACACGCGTCTCGCGATATACAATTAATGCCACCCTCCCCGCGCGAAAGGCCAGAGGCACTAACTTTTTTTCAAATAGACCGTGATAAAAAACACTACCCATACGAGAGTTAGGTTTAAAAACCTGAAAAACGCTTATTAGGAAACATGACATTATACTGGTTTACGTTTGAAAGCCTGACAGTACAGCAGACACCCTAAAAGTTTGGAAGTGAGGAGGTGGTAACAGCACGACTATCCTAGAAGAAAATGCATATTTTGAACGCAGCCCCTTAGCCCCATTAAACTTATATATTTGGGTTCCTTAGGACTTGCTGACAAAGAATATGTTAAGTGTTACGCAAATAGTCTAGGAATTAACAAATTATAGCCAAAAGAAAATAGTGAGGGTGTCAGACAACACCAAAAAATAATCGCACAGTGGCATGTTTTGAAACCACTATTTTACGGGAAATGGGCCACCATGTAAAATCCTATTTGATTGGATAGAAGTAAATGTAAGGCTAAACACGATTAGTCGGACTACAAATACTAATTCTTTGTTGTTAGGGGAAACGGTAGTAAGGGTACTTTTTTTTGAAAAGCTGTGTAAACATGGCCCGATTGGTTAGACCCGCCAATATAGTCAATTAAGAGCGTCAGTTCAGTGCCACATTTTAAAATAAACTTACTAAGAAACAGTGCGTTGAGATCCAGATCATATTTTTCTAAATAAAAGTCTGGGACAGAGGCAGATCGGAATTTGTGCCATATTCATCGCCAGTCAACGTATCTGTGTATTATTTCCATGAATTGTGGTAAGCTTGACATATTCGATATCTTTTTAATGAAAATTGAATGTAAATTGATAATTTATGTCTGTATATGTGCGTGGTTCAGTAGCAAACATGAGGCAAGGCCTAGATAGTGCTCCAACCTGAACAGAACGTGTCGGAGAAAAGAAAACTGCATGGAATTGCCAAATAGTACACTGACACCTATCTTATTGACTAGAAGGAAATAATGCTGGAATTGCAGAGGCGTAGTAACCATTAGGGAGGAGTATACTGGTGTAAATTGTTTCAGATGAAGCTAGCAGTTGGCTTACCGCTCTGAACTCAGTGTTTGTTATGTATTGTGTTCAGTGTGGAAATAGATTATAAATTAGATCTGAAGTAGGAGGTACAACCTTCTTGTTTCAGGGACAGTGGTCCTAGTTATTGAGGCAGCACCTGGTCTGAGTTTTGCTGAATCCAGAGGCTGACAGCATACTCCTTGGTCCAGATAGCGACCAGTGAGGTGTCTCCAGAACACAGTGAAGCAATCGAGCAGAGGAGTCTTTTCCTGCCGCCATCACGAAAGATAAGCTTCTGTGGCCAGAGTAGCTCAACACTATGTGCCCCCTCAAAAATTGACATTTTATTAAACACAGAGGGACAATTAATTTTACCAATACTATTTCCACGTTCAAAATTGACAGGAACTGTTGAACTTTTCCCAATACTATAATTACCACAAGAAGAAGGTTTGGACGGAGAGGAAGCGAAAGCTTTTGTCAGGGACGAACTGGAAAGATATGATGCGGAAGCGAAGGAAAAAGCAGCCGAAGCTAGAGAGCAGAAACAGATGGATGAGGAAATGGAAATTCGCAGGGCGAACGAAAGAGAGAAGGAGAGACAGCATGAGGAAAGAGAGAAAGAGAGACAGAGACAGCACGAGTTGGTGCTTAAGACGCTATTAGTCCAAAGTCGTGGTGCTGCCTCTACTTCCAGCAATGGAGAATCTTCTCCTCATTCTTCCTTAACTGATCAATCTAACACTCAATCTCCTCATCTCACCGCTATGTCTTTCGCTCTAGAATCTTTCCCTTGTCCTAATGAGAAGATTGACACGTATCTAGAAAAATTTGAGAAAATTGCAACTCTGTACGGTTTAGAGAGGTCTCGTTGGAATATGAAGCTTTCCCAGGCTTTGAAAAGCAGTGCGTATGATGTTTACGCCAAACTGGAGAGCAGCCAACAAGACAATTACGACGTCTTGAAGAAAGCGTTACTGGAACGCTTTGAAATGAATGCTCGCAAATTTTTGCAACTGTTTCGCAACAGCAGGAAGGAGAGCTCGGAACTTTTCAGCAGTTCTCGTCTCGTCTAAAGGGATATCTGACAAAGTGCCTAGAGCTCTCGCAGCTCCCCTCTACCTATGAAGGTCTGGAGGAATTTGTTATAACAGAACAAACAAAGAACACTTTGTCTGCTGACACCCGAAGATTTTTAGCTGAGCAAGGTGCAGAAAAGCTTGAAAACATTTTGGAAAAGTCTGAGCGATATCACAATGCGCTGGCTGAACTGCCGGCCACAAAACGTAAACCGACAGAAGAGCCTTTTCGAAAGAATAACCTAGACCAATCTTCTCATGCTACTAATCAGAATAACCACAGAGAAACTGGACCTCAAAACCCCCCGCCTGAAAAATCCAAGTTCTACAAAAACAAGTACCCCAACCACAGTAAACAGTCTGATCAACCCGACCGCCCTTCATGGCACCGCAGCCAGCGAGGACAAGGTGAGCAAGGGAAAACCCCTGCGCACGGGACTAATGATCAGAGCGAGCACACTGAGCCTAAACGCATCGACGGAATTATTGACAGTGATTCCCAACCTGAGGGAGAGAGACCCTCAACGCGAGGTACTGTTATTTTGAACGGTTCTCAAACTTTGTGTTTATTTGACACGGGGCTTTCTTATGATTGCATTGTCGCCAGGCACCTGGTCAAACCCGGTCAAGAGACAGAAGACACCGTCCAACTTTGTGGAGTTTCTAAGAGTGAGGCACCTACAGCGCTTCCCATCACACTGGTGGAGATCCACTCTGAGTTTGTCAGAGGTGTGATCAAAGCGGCTGTTATGGATGACCCCATCTACCCAGTCATACTTGGCGGTAGATACGTGTTTATTGGGACACCGGAAGAGCCGATTGTGGCAACAGTAACTACAAGAGGGCAAACCAAGAAGGAACGGGAGCCTGCGCCTAATTTGTTACCTATGGAACTTAAAGAATCGCAACAAAAGGACCCTACTTTGGCACCCTGCTTTAGGAAACTGCCCATGGCTAAGAAACCCAGACAGCACCGGGACATTTTTTCTAAGGATGGCGTACTTTATCGGAGAACGGGCAAGCCTGAACAAGGTTTTAATCAGCTCCTAGTACCGAAACAATACAGAAGGCAAATCCTAGAAATGGGGCACTCTCTTCCCTTCAGCGGACGTATGGGACAGAACGCCACAAACCAACGGATAACCTCTCATTATTGGTGGCCAGGAGTAAATACTGATATTACCAGATATGTCAAATCATGTGCCCAGTGCCAACGTGTACCACCCAAGCATCGGACACCCCCCAGTTTCCATGGGTGAGATGCCAGTAATGGGAACACCATTTGAACGGGTAGTGATCGACATTTTAGGACCCTTAGAAAGGACTAAAAGAAGGAACAGGTTCATCCTCACCTTAGTCGACACATGCTCTATATGGGCAGACGCTATCCCGCTAACATGCGCAGATGCCAAGCAGGTCGCAGAAGCCCTCGTGCAGATTTTCACTCGGTTGGGATTCCCTCAGCAAGTGCTGACGGATAACGGATCCCCATACCGAAACCTGTTGATAGATGAGATCGTTAAGATCTTGAGGGACCAGCACATCTACACTAAGCCTTACACTCTGGCCAGAAGTGGGTTAATAGAACGTGTTAACGGAAACCTCAACATGATGCTAAGTAAACTGGCGCAAGTGAAACCTGACGATTGGGATCTTTCTATCCCTGCAGCTCTATTTGGCTACAGAGAAACCCCACATACGTCCACAGGATTTCCGCCAGCCACGCTTTTATTCGGCCGCCCCATTAAGGGCCCGCTTGAAGCCTTACTTTGGTCGCTGACAGACCAGAAGGCGGATGAGACATTTGTCTCAGCAAGTAAATATGTGTCGGATTTAAAGGAAAGGTTGAAACTAAGATGGGATTGTTAAGGGCCATTCTGGCCACTATAATGTTAAAGGTAAACGGTGGCTGTTCGATGCCACCATGAAGGTTACAGCGCTGTGATATGTGTGAGTAGGGGTCAGGTCAACCCAGGCAGTACAGTACAGGTGAATGTAGGTCACCAAGCGTTGAGGCACTTACAGGGTGCCATGAAGACTCTCTCAAGGTACATACTCTCAGATGTGTTGTAATGATCGTAGCAATATGTGGTTGATAGGATGTGTGGGTGAGTAGACCTTATGATAAGGTGTAGTACGCGAATGTGTGTAGGCTCTGGACATTGGCACAGTACTCACTCAACCACATGTATAAGTCAGTGAAGGTTGATAACAGCGTCTGACTTTTTACCATTCTTTAATGCAGTACGATACAAGAGAGACGACATCAGGACATAGTCATTTGACAATACTCAGGAACATTGTAGACATGACGGTAGTACAATACATGGAGCATCAACAGTTCATCGATCAGTAAGCTGGGCATATATACGATTGCTGACTACAATCTAACTCCTTCCTAGAGCTTCAGCGAAGATACCCCGCATAACCAACCAATCGAGCCTTATATGGACATGAAATAAGACCTCAGCTCTAGTTGCAAACATTCCTAGAAAAGCTTGCCCATTCAAGCCATATATGGACATGCAACCAGACATCGGTTCTAAAATTAGACCGGTAGGTTAAAACCAGTGGGCAAACAACCACTGTTAAATACAACCCCGAGTAAATCATGAGTAATACCCCTTAGATCAGGAATAAAAAATAATGTCTCCAAACCACACAGGTACATTTAAAAGATTATACACATTGCGAAAACTGACCGCAACAGGGATCTAGCAACGACCAGCTTTAAGCGAGCACGCGCAAAGCACGCTAACCGATGCAGGAAAGTCGCGAAAGAAAGAGAACTGGATGCAGGAGAGAAAGTTTTGGTGTTACTCCCTACCGGGAACAACAAAATGATGATCGGATGACAAGGGCCGTTTACCGTCCTGAAAAAGATTTCTAAGGCTAACTACCAGATCTCTATTAAAGGAAAGGAGAAGGTTTTCCATTTAAATCTGTTAAAGAAATTCTTGGAAAGACCTATGCCGACCTCCGAACATATCCTGACGATCGCCAAAATTGACGAAGATGACGATAGTGGCAGGGAAATTGCACTGCACACACACGAAATCTTTCAAAAATGTCAAAAGCGGCGACGCTCTTTCAAGCGCGCACGGAAGACATTCCAGAGAAAGGAAACTTTGGGAGTAGACTTGAGTAGGAATTGGAGAGAGACGGAGAGGGGAGATGAGAGGGAAGAGAACAGACACCCTGAAGCTACGGATATAGGAAATTTATTTCCATAACGTAGACATGGAGTGCTTCCATATCTTAAAGGGGGGACGTTCTGTCGCATAGAGATTTATGATCAATAAATTTTCTATATTCTTTTCTTTTCTACCCGTGTCCTCTACATTATTATCGCTCTTTTATTCTTTTCCTGTTTTTTTTTCGCATTCGTTCGTTTGCGACAAAATATTACTTTCCCATTCAAACTTTCGCCTGTTTCTTTTCTCATTTAGAAACGCATTTTATTGCGTAATATGTCAGTCCCTGGATTGTGAACGAAATAGAGTGAAAATTCATTCCGTCAGACATAGAGAGCAGACATTTGTCTACATTTTCATCTGTCACGAGAGTTTTCTTCGGCTAAGTTCTCGGCGTGAGGTGTGAACGGCGCCCTCATGCATAGCTCAGAAATGAGACATGGCGTAGTGGGTGTGAAGACGCGTTTTGGCAGTTATGGCCAGCGTTTAAGGTTATGTGAAGTGTTAAGACGGGAAGGGGAGACTATTTTCGGATTTTCGAAATAACGCGGGATCATTTGTCGGGTAGTAGTGTTGAGTGTTTTAATAATAAATCGCTTATTTCATTTTACTAGTTAGATTTCTGTGCAGAAGTAATTAAATTGTAAGTCTGTTATATTCTCTAGCTGACGTGTTTCAGTGGAAAGCAAAATAAATTATAATTTCTAGCTTAAACTCATGCAGCTATAAATAAATTTTATTAAATTGCTAGTAATCAGTCGAGAATATTTTAAACTAACTTATAACTGCACTGATTCATCATTGAGTATTGACGAAATACGTATGTATTTCTAATTCATGATGATTGATTTTATTAATATAACTTATTTCACGGGAATTTAAACGATAAGACCAGCTCTACGCTTGCAGTTTATAATGTAAGTTATAACCGAGGAATAGTATGTATAAGTATTTTATATGTTGTTTTCTCTTTATTCAGTGAAACTGGGGTAGCCCAACTTTGCCAGCGTTTAAGTACTGAGAAATATCTGTGAAGAACAAAAACATTTTTTTTCTTAAAGACTTGGGTGTATAAAGTAAAACCTGTCTGGCATTGCGTTGGCATCCAGAACGACAGAGTACCCATTACATGAACTTTAAGATTAAATGAAGTAACGGGCCTATCGAGCCAGACTTAATTCTTCATGAGAAAAACCTCAAGTACATTTCAGCCAGTGTGGCAAGTAAAATATTACAATCAATAACCTTTCCGACATTGTTGACAAATTGTGGTGTGACCACGAATTTTGCCTTTGATCGAAGTTACAAACCTGACATTTTTCCTAAGTAGTGGAAACCTCGTGATTCTGACACTGTGAGCCCTCTTAAAACTAATTCTTACCTCGTGATTCAAGTGACACTAACCTTAGTCTGATAAATATTCGCATGAAGAGGACGCTCCCCGGAACATTGGATGAACCCAAAATCTGCAGAGCTGGGATCCGCTTCATTAAAAGAAAGACAGATTAAAGTGTGTGGGTGTCCTAAAGTTTGCGCCAGACGGCGAACAACAGCACGATTGTAGGTAAGAATGTATGTCAGGGCCCTGGTGAATGAACAGAGAGAAAGCAGGAACGAGTGACTCTTTTATGGTATACCAAATTCCACCCACTTGGTATTTCTTTATGCAAGTTTTTTTTGTTGCTAACAATATTTTCCTTAGGATAGATTAGAGTATCAAAGTCTGTTCATACCTTTAAAGGGAAATCATTAGACTACAGCAGATGTATCCGTGACTCTTTGGGGCGATCACTTTTCTTCTAACAGGACTGTGGGCTATACATCGAGGGAAAGGATCATACCAATGGGTCTATCATTCTTGTAGCAAATTCATGGACTTTATGACTATTTGTATATGCTTGATGTAATTTTTATGTGTTGTGATGGAATCTTCTTCTGATAATTAAAATTCAATTAAACTTAATCAGTGTGTTGGTCAGCTCGTTCCAAATTATCTATATTTTTCATTGTCATAGGTTCATGTCTGTGCGTCTATTGTAGTCACTTATGTGTGTGGGTATGTGAGGTATATATAAATTAATATATATTATACTAGACGGTCTGACAAATCTTAATCTGTTGTAGATGATAGGCTGACTGAGAGAAATCATCTCGAGGGTCCGAGACCGACTCTAATATATTTCCTCCATCTCACTCGTGAAATCTATTTCTACCTATATCTCACTGAGATATCACCTGTTTCTATTGCTATTCAGAAGGGACTAAACTTAAGTCTTAATTCACCTATCACAAATCTACGACAGAAATCACCAGCAGGATTTCTAGAGTGCCAAGTGTTCATACTGGCTAAAATCGACGTATATTGTAAACTGTTTTGGAACTGTAATGTGTCGTGTAATGAAATATCATGTATTACGTAAATAAATTGTAGAAGTCTTTGCCAGGCGTCCAAGATCATTTTATCTAAGTCTGGTGTTCCAGATGTGTTGTGCAGTCTGTAGTATCGTGGGCATTGTCTAGTTTCACAGAACACCTCCTAGCATACCATCACGTCAAGAGAAGCCATTACCAAAATATAAGAAACCCTACAGACCACTCACTAACACAATGAGGGAAGATTCACACCACCTTCTCAATATTAAAATTTAGTAAAGAACCCCGCGACATTGGTGGAGATACTATTTCCCATTAACCTTTGTTCGCAACAGTCACATGTGATTCACTGATAGAGAACAGAAAACTGCTAAAAATTTGAATTTGTTGCTTGGTTAGAGCTGTAAAGCTGGGGATCTTTTTGAGATTTATGATTCTTTTATAGATGAAAATAACACTGACTGGACAAACTGTAGGTACAAATGGAACTTCTGAAGTTTTAGACGCTATGATGAGTTTTTTTTTTTTTTTTTTTTTTTTTTTTTTTTTTTTTGCACAGGGAAATATATGGAGATCATAGCAAATCAAGACCAACACAAAAATCAGAATCTTCAACTCAAATTTCAAGGCAGTCATATTGAATGGCTTGGAAACATGGAGAATAACAAAAACGACAATGGAGAAGTAATTGACTTTCATAAAGTAATTGACTTTCATTGCCTAGAAGACGAGAATTTAAATAGAATGCCCAGATCACAAATGGAGAATTGATGGCAAGAATCATACATGTGCCGACAGAACAAATGGCGAGATACGATACATTGAAGAGACCTGTTGACAGCATTACAATGGAGACCTTGTCTGGAATCACTTGTGTAAAATAGGTAGAAGATCGGAAAAAACAAACGGAAAAGAGAACTGGATACAGACTTGCAAGAGATAAGGAAGAGATGACAAAAACTGATAGTAAAGGACAGGAAGGCTTGGTATGAATTTCTTGAAGATCTATCCTCCTCAACAAGATGATGGGTAAAGATAATAATGATAATAACTACGCGCCATAATTCAAAACAAATCTCCCAATACTTAAAGTACATGTTGTGTTATCCATATGGAAGATTGAGGCTGAAAACGTTCCAGGTGTTAATACAGACATTCCACGAAAAGAAGAAATCATCACAGCAATCAAAGGGTTAAAGAATGGAAAAGCTCATGGCCATGATAACTTAAATGCAGAGCTATTTAAGACAGACCCTGAGCTAGCAGCAGAACTATTAGAACCACTATTTGCACAAGTCTGGAAAACATGGGACAACACCAACGGAGTGGAACAAAGGAATAATTGTCAAATTGCCCAAGAAGGGAGATCTTGCAGACTGCAATAATTGGAGAGGAATCACTCTTCTCTCAGTTCCCAGCAAAATACTAGGCAGGATAATTATACAGAGAATTTCAAAAGAAGTAGACCACAAACTGAGGAAAGAACAAGCAGGATTTAGAAAGAACACAAGATGTGTAGATCATATATTTACCCTCAGGAACATTATAGAGCAGTGCTCAGAATGGCAAAGACAGCTGTACATTAATTTCGTTGATTTTGAAAAGGCTTTTGACAGTATACATAGGGACAGTTTATGGAAAATACTGAGGGCTTATGGAATTCCAAGCTGCATAGTGTCAATCATAAAAAGCCTCTATGCCAACTTTACATGTGTAGCATAGGGCAGATCAACCTAACCTTTGAAGTGAAGACAGGAGTACGACAGGGACGCCCCTTGTCAACCACTCTATTTTTAACAGTCATAGACTGGGTGATGCGCCAGACAACAGAGGGCAGTCCAAGAGGAATAAGATGGATTACATTTTCTACATTGGAGAATATGCAGACGACATTGCACTACTAGCACATTCACATCAACACATCAGGACAAAACGGATAGACTTAATACGTATAGCCAGCAGGTGGGCTTAAACATCAATCTAAAGAAGACAGAGGTCATGACGATCAATGTGAGCAACCCTGAGCCCATATCAGCAAGGAATCAGCAACTGGAACAGACAGACACCTTCACATACCTAGGATGCATAGTAACACCAGACGGCGGAGCAAGCAAAGACATCAACAACAGAATGAACAAAGCAAGAACAGCCTTTTATAGTCTAAACAACATCTGGAAGTCCTCTCAGTACAGCACAAGCACAAAATTAAGATTATATCAGAGCTGTGTGCTTTCTGTGCTTCTCTATGGTGCGGAATGCTGGAGAGTTACAGAGAAGGGAATGTCGAAACTGTCCTCTGTTCACACAACATGCCTAAGAAAGATTCTCCTAATCTTTTAACCGAATACCATCACCAACCAAGATCTGCTTACTCGGAGCAAGCAAGAGGACATGCACACCATCATAGCTGGCAGACGCTGGAGCTGGGTTGGCCATGTCCTCAGAAGAGACCCCGATGCCATCACAAGAACAGCTATGCTATGGACCCCTGAAGGAAAATGAAAGAGAGGCCGACCAAAAACAACTTCACGGAGGACTGTGGAGGCTGAGATGCAAAGAATGAATAAGAGTTGGGGCACTGTATGAAGGTTGGCCACCGACCGAGCAAAGTGGAATCAATTTGTTGTTGCCCTACAAGACGCCACAAGGCGTGATGGCCACTGACTGCTTTGACGGTCGGCAGCTGTCGTAGATTTTAGATAGGGGAATTAAGACATAGATTGGTCCCTTCTGAATAGAAATAGAACAGGTAATAGCTCAGTGGGAGATAATAATAGAAATAGATTTCAGGAGTGAGATGGTGGAAACTAATTAGAATCTGTCCCTGAAATCGAGAATCTTCTCTCTATCAGCCTATCTTCTACAACAGATCTAGATGAATCAGACCGTCTATTAGAATATATATATATATATATATATATATATATATATATATGTGGTGAAGTGGGATGTTATAAATACTTATAGGGAATTTAGTGTACTGACTGAGATCAGCTGTGAAGGTATCTATATCTATTAAGAGTAGTGTATTATAGATAACCTTACTTGCTACCACATATCTATATATCTCAGTCAGAATTATTCTGGAATAGTGTGATGCTACGTTATGTGTCTAGGGTATGAGTATGGTGAAGTGTAAGTCACAACAACAGACAGATAAACAATTTAATTTAATCCACTACTCTTGACAACACTGTGACACTCACATACATATAACACTCTACAAAGATATCTTAAAAGAGTCACTGATAAACTTTCAAATAACAATATGTATTCATTACTGGCATGAATGAATATGTGTCCTGATTCAACTACAAGGGAACCAGGAATCACAATCAATTTAAATTACAAGTTATGTACAGAATGTATTTAATATGAATATTGTAGTGACATATATTATTACAAATGTTCTATGTGTGTCAGTTGTGTAGTAGTAAAATGAGGTAATACTGGTTTTATTTTGTTCAAGCTCTGTTGGTATTTGTCATCATGACTTCAATAGTTTGTCTTTAGGGACCAGTATTGGAGATGTTCACAGTTCCTGATTTTAAGACAAGTAAATTCCCCTCTTAATGTTAATTTTATAAAGTCAGTTCAAGATGAGGGGACATAATGTTGAGCTCAGCTGGCCAAGTTAGCTTATCTGGCGTGATGGCGGCAGGAAAGGACTCCTCTGCTCGAATTCTCCTCTGGGCTCTGGAGACACCTCACTGATAGCTAAAAAGACCAAGGAGTATGCTGTCCGACTCTGGATTCAGCAAAGCTCTGACTAGGTGCTGCTCAGTACCATCAAGACCACTGTCCCTGAAATCAAGAAGGATGTACCTTCTACTTCATAACTAATTTATATTTTCTTTTTACACTGATCACAATACATCACAAACATTGCGTTCAGAGCGTTAGGCCAACAGTCAGCTTCATCTGAAATACTTTATACCAGCATTACCATCCTTAATGGTCACTACGCCTCTGCACTTCCAGCATTATTTCTGTCTAATCAATCATCCAGGTGTCAGTGTACTATTTGGCCATTCCATGCCGTTTTACTTCTCTCCGACACCCTCTGTTCAGGCTGGAGCATTACAGGCTTTACCTCACGTTGGCCACTGAACTACACATATATATACAGGCATAAATCAACAATTCACATTCAATTTTCATTAAAAGATATTAAATGGTTCAAGCTTACCACAATTCATACGAATAACACAGATACGTTGATTAGCAATGAATTCTGGCACAAACTGGCACAAATTTCCATCTGCTTATCTTCCAGGCTTTTATTGAGCAAAATTTTAGCTGGCTTCAACGCACTGATGCTTTATCAGGATCATTTAAACAAGTGGTCTCGAACTAACGCTCCCAAGTGTGTATATCAGCGAGACTGGCCAATGAGCCACGTTTCGATAAGTGTTTGAAAAAATGTTATCTTTTCCCGTCTCCCCTAACAACCAAGATAGTATTTATAGCCCGACCAATCGTGGTTAGGCTTTCATTTGTTGCGCTCCAATCAATTTGGAGTTTACATGGTAGGCTATTTCTGTAACGTAAATTTTTTTCAAACACGTTAAAAAAAAAATCTTATGAGCAGAAATGATTTTATGCTGTCAGGCACCCCCAATATTTTATTTTGGGTATAATTTATTAATTCCTGGACTATTTGCGTAACGTTTTACATATTATTTGTCAGCAAGCCCTAAGGAACCCAAAAATACTAATTTAAAGGAGCTACGTGGCTGCGTTCAAAATATGCAATTTCTTCTACCTCCTGTTTCGAAGATGTGCTGTCTGGGTACTGTTATGTGTTCAAACGTAAACCCATCTATTGTTATCTTTTCTAATAAGAGTCTGTTATGATTTATAAACCTAACTCTGGGAAAGGGTAGTGTATTTTATCACTGTCCGTCTGAAAAAAAATTAGTGCATGTAGACTTACACGCGTGATGGCAGCATTTGCGTATCGCGCGAAGCGTGTTTAGTGTTCGGCTTTCTGCCTCTCCCTTCTCGCTATCCTTTTGTCCATCTGTTCGTTCGTTTTGGTAACGTAATATAATTAATGTTAGGATTAATTTAGGTCATTACGCAGGGCCTCTCAATGCTTTTCCAAGAAATACAGCACACGTTTCATTGAAGAAAGCGGGTAATAATACAGTAAGCTTTTATATCAACGTGAAAGCGTTACAATTTGCAGACGACGCAGAAAACAAGGGGGATTTCGAGTACATTCCTTGTGACAGCACTGTCATTTTACCATTGCTCTTCTCTTTATTAATTTTATTTGTTAGGCTTCATATTTACCTAATAATTTATATATGTGGATTAGAATATTTCATGACACCTCCCCTCTTAAAACAGACATTATATGTCAGTCCTTTATTCTATATACACATAGAGAAATTTATTATTATTTCTGGGGTTTACGGTGATTCTCATCACACGGATGGCGGCTTAAAAAATCCGCTCCCAGATTGGTTTTTCCAGATATATATTCAATGCTAAAATTATATGGAGCCAGAAGCAAAGACCATCGGAGTAACCTAGAGTTCTCATGCTTAGCCTGTGCTAAAAACGATAAAGGTTTGTGGTCAGTTTGCAACTTAAATGCCTTCCCATATAGATAAATATTGAATTTCTTTATTGCCCATATTACTGCAAGACATTCTTTTTCGCTAGTTGAGTAGTTGATTTCAGCTTTATTCAACTTTCTGCTAGCATATGCCACTGGGCTTAATTCCCCATCCAATGCATCTGATTTCTGTAGTAAAGTTGCACCTAACCCAATATTACTTGCATCCGTCCTTACTATGAATTCTTGACTTAAGTCAGGTAATTTCAAAATGGGTTTACTTGTGAGCTTTTCCTTCAATTCTTGGTAAGTCATTTCACATTGTGGAGTCCATGTAATGCGATCTGGATGTCCTTTACGTGTCAATTCAGTTAACGGTGCACATATGGAATTAAAGTTTTTGATATACTTCTGGTAGAAACCACATAATGAGACAAAGGATCTCACGTCCTTCTTGGTTTGTGGTCTCGGGGCTTTCTGTAGTTTCTCTAAGTTCTTTGGGTCAGGGGTCATGTTTCCCTGATAAACTGTGTGTCCCAAAAATTCCAATTCTTTACATCCAACGCAACATTTGGTTGGTCGGGCTGTTAAATTTGCCTCCCTAAGTCGATCAAACAGCATGTTCAGAGAGTCAATGTGTTCCTCAAATGTTTCTGTTGCTATAAGGATATCATCCATAAAATTTGTTATACAGGGATTATTCAGAGGATCCAATAATTTTCTCATCATTCTAGAGAAGACACTAGGCGCATTCTTCAATCCAAATGGCAATCTATTAAACTCATAGTGTCCTTCTGAGGTACTAAAAGCTAGGTATGGTCTAACCTCAGGCTTTACTGGAATCTGATAGTATCCTTTACTCAGATCCACTTTTGAGAAATATTTAGCTTTATTTAGTCTGGCAAACAGCTGATTTGTATCCGGCAATGGATCCACCTGTCCTTCTGTAATAGCATTCAGTCTCCTGTAATCTATACAGAGTCTATGTTCTCCAGAGGGCTTCCTTAAGAGTACCACCCCGGAACTATACGAAGACTCACTGTGCGAAATAATTCCTTCCTTCAATAGATAGTCTATCTCTTCCTTCAAAGCTTTTTCCTTAGCAAACGGAATCGAATATGGTTTCATACAGACAGGTGTGGAGTCTATGAGTTTCATATCATATTCCAATAGGTTTGTATGCCCTGGTCGGTCTGTTAACACCTCTGCATGATTCTTTAGAACCTGTTGCACTCTCTCTTTCTGAGTTTTCGTTAAATGTGTACTGATTTTCACCTGTGCTGCTGTCTCACAGGGGTGTAATGGATATTCAAATGATGAAAGTGGTTCCTTTTTCATCTCCATGGCGATGGACAAGGTCAACAAGTGTGTCTCTTCCTGATGTTCTCTTTCCAAATATTTCTTCAGGAGATTCACATGATAGATTTTTTCTTTCCCCTTCTTATCTATCTTATAATTTGTTCTAGACACCTTCTCTAGAACTGTATATGGACCCTGCCATCCAATTTGTAACTTATTCTGACTCCCGGGCAAAAGAAGCAGTACCTTCTCTCCCACAGCCAAATTTCTGTCTTTCGCCTTCCTGTTATAATAGGCAGCATGTTTCTTCCTGGCTTGTTTCAAATTTTCATTGGCAAGTTTCCAGCCAGTTTTCAACCGAGTGGTCAGCTCATTCACATATTGGTATGAAGATGTAATGTTTTCCTCTGCCTTTTCATCAGTCCACGTTCTTAACAAAGCTACATATGGACCTTTAATTGTGTGGACCTATTTGTCCATGCACCGGTATGGTCTCTTCCACTCGAAGCTTTATAGTGATGATTTTTCCTCCCAGAATTTTCATGCACAAAACGACCGCTACCAATTTTTCTTTTGGGGCTTTCTCCCCTCTTAAAATTCTTGATGAGAGATTTCCTCCCTACATCCTCTTCCTCCAGTTTGTTTAAGTCCGATTGAGGGATTGTCGGCTTATCCTGGGGTAAGACACCCTTTTGCACTCTCCGCATAGTGGCCATTGTAAAACAGTTAAGTGAAGCTTGTCCGTGAAAAGGGGCTTCCCATTCCATTTGGTCCACTTTATCAAATCTATATTTCTTTCTATTATCAGGCCTAATTTTGCCCCGTGGCGTGTCCAGGTCCTGATCCATGTTCCCACTTGTGGGTGTTCCCTCATGTGCTATGCTACACCTTTCTACAAAATTTTCAATGTCCCATCTTGCTTTGGGCCAATAATAATTGTGAGCCACCTTTTGAATGATGGTACCTATTTTCTCATGGTCCCCATCTGGTTTCACATGTAGGCTCCTTATTAATTCTGTCCTGTATCTTTTTGGAAGAACCAGCTGTCCGTGACCATTGGATCTAGCTCCAGTCTTCCTATACATCAACTTGTTTTTCATGTAAAAATCTCCCTTGCCTGGAGTTTATGACAAGTTGACAATTTTCTGAAACAAGGCTTGAGTGTTTTATCCCCAGCCTGTGCCTTCCTCATCTCTTCTGGAGTGGTATCTAACATAATATCCTCCTCCTGTCTTGTGGTCGACCTGACCTGAAGGGTTGCCATATACACAGGTTTCCTTCTGCAACGGTCAGTGTCATGATTGTCCATCTGACAATTTTTACACCACCTTTTTCCTTGGTTGAAAGATTTTCTTTCATCATATTTCCTTTCATCGAATTGTGGGAATTTATTTTTATTGTCATACCGTGGCCTATCAAATTGGTGCTTACCTTTATTTTGATCCCTAGGATCAAATTTATTAAAGTTCTGTGGTGCCCTAAAGTTATCCACCTGTTTCTTTTTATTACCTGTTACCTCTGCTTGAGCTGCTTGATACCTTTCAGCAACATTTAGCAACTCACCCAGCCTCTCTGCACCTTGTTCCATGAGAAACTTTCTCAGGTCTGGAGCCATGGACTCTCTTAGTTGCTCTATAAGGACCATTTCCTTAAGATCTTGGGTTTTCCCCAGAGAAGTCCATTTCTCCAAGTATGTCTCTATGCGTGCAGAGAACTGGTGATAGGTTTCACCTGACAGTAGTTTAGCATTCCTAAATTTTTTCCTGTAAAACTCTGCATTCTTTTCATACCTTAACAAAAGAGCCTGCTTTAGCATGTCATAATTTTCCTGATCACCTCTGCTCATTTTTGCAAAAACTTCATAAGCTGCCCCACGAAGTCCCTGAGATAACTTTAAGCTCCACCTTTCTCTCTCTAACCCATACGTGGTAGCTAATAGTTCATACCTATTTAGGTAGCTCTCAATATCATCGTCTTTCTCAACAAAATGATCTAAATGAAAATTCATAGCTGAGGTTGAGGCTCCTTGAGTAACCGTAGCATCAGAGGCAAAGGGACTGGCACCATTTTCAGGAGCATGGCCTTGAAACTCAAACTCCCTTAGTCGTAATTCATGTTCCCTTTGTAATCTTTTATCTTCTGCTTCCCTTTCTGCAGCTAATCTCTTCTCTTCTCTTTCTGCAGCTAATTTCTTCTCTTCCCTTTCTGCAGCTTGTCTTCTTTCCTCGGCTTCCAATGCTTTAGCCTCTTTGTCAGCCTCAATCTGCAACCTCTTAGTCTCAGCCTCAGCTTCAAATTGTAACTTCTTAATTTCCCTGTCAGCCTCTAACTTTCTTTCGGCTTCAAACCTTCTTTCTTCGCGTTCAATAAATTTGTCACATTCCGTAGTAACATAGGCAACCATAACTTGCCCATCTAATCCTAACTCTTTTGCAGTCTGAACCGCAGCAGATCGAAATTTGGCCAGGTCCGCCATTGTCTATCAGGTAACTTTATATAATGTCTAACCAACAATTCAATTTCTAACTATATATCTAATGGACAACACAGGCACCGTGAGCTCAACCTTATTTAATTCCACCCAAGGATACCTTTTAATTCTTATATTCCCTGAAGTGAATTACCCCCAATATTTTTAATAGTTAAAGATTCAAAATCCCAAGAGCGAGACCCCAATATATGTGGTGAAGTGGGATGTTATAAATACTTATAGGGAACTTAGTGTACTGACTGAGATCAGCTGTGAAGGTATCTATATCTATTAAGAGTAGTGTATTATAGATAACCTTACTTGCTACCACATATCTATATATCTCAGTCAGAATTATTCTGGAATAGTGTGATGCTACGTTATGTGTCTAGGGTATGAGTATGGTGAAGTGTAAGTCACAACAACAGACAGATAAACAATTTAATTTAATCCACTACTCTTGACAACACTGTGACACTCACATACATATAACACTCTACAAAGATATCTTAAAAGAGTCACTGATAAACTTTCAAATAACAATATGTATTCATTACTGGCATGAATGAATATGTGTCCTGATTCAACTACAAGGGAACCAGGAATCACAATCAATTTAAATTACAAGTTATGTACAGAATGTATTTAATATGAATATTGTAGTGACATATATTATTACAAATGTTCTATGTGTGTCAGTTGTGTAGTAGTAATATGAGGTAATACTGGTTTTTTTTTTTCAAGCTCTGTTGGTATTTGTCATCATGACTTCAATAGTTTGTCTTTAGGGACCAGTATTGGAGATGTTCACAGTTCCTGATTTTAAGACAAGTAAATTCCCCTCTTAATGTTAATTTTATAAAGTCAGTTCAAGATGAGGGGACATAATGTTGAGCTCAGCTGGCCAAGTTAGCTTATCTGGCGTGATGGCGGCAGGAAAGGACTCCTCTGCTCGAATTCTCCTCTGGGCTCTGGAGACACCTCACTGATAGCTAAAAAGACCAAGGAGTATGCTGTCCGACTCTGGATTCAGCAAAGCTCTGACTAGGTGCTGCTCAGTACCATCAAGACCACTGTCCCTGAAATCAAGAAGGATGTACCTTCTACTTCATAACTAATTTATATTTTTTTTTTTACACTGATCACAATACATCACAAACATTGCGTTCAGAGCGTTAGGCCAACAGTCAGCTTCATCTGAAATACTTTATACCAGCATTACCATCCTTAATGGTCACTACGCCTCTGCACTTCCAGCATTATTTCTGTCTAATCAATCATCCAGGTGTCAGTGTACTATTTGGCCATTCCATGCCGTTTTACTTCTCTCCGACACCCTCTGTTCAGGCTGGAGCATTACAGGCTTTACCTCACGTAGGCCACTGAACTACACATATATATACAGGCATAAATCAACAATTCACATTCAATTTTCATTAAAAGATATTAAATGGTTCAAGCTTACCACAATTCATACGAATAACACAGATACGTTGATTAGCAATGAATTCTGGCACAAACTGGCACAAATTTCCATCTGCTTATCTTCCAGGCTTTTATTGAGCAAAATTTTAGCTGGCTTCAACGCACTGATGCTTTATCAGGATCATTTAAACAAGTGGTCTCGAACTAACGCTCCCAAGTGTGTATATCAGCGAGACTGGCCAATGAGCCACGTTTCGATAAGTGTTTGAAAAAATGTTATCTTTTCCCGTCTCCCCTAACAACCAAGATAGTATTTATAGCCCGACCAATCGTGGTTAGGCTTTCATTTGTTGCGCTCCAATCAATTTGGAGTTTACATGGTAGGCTATTTCTGTAACGTAAATTTTTTTCAAACACGTTAAAAAAAAATCTTATGAGCAGAAATGATTTTATGCTGTCAGGCACCCCCAATATTTTATTTTTGGGTATAATTTATTAATTCCTGGACTATTTGCGTAACGTTTTACATATTATTTGTCAGCAAGCCCTAAGGAACCCAAAATACTAATTTAAAGGAGCTACGTGGCTGCGTTCAAAATATGCAATTTCTTCTACCTCCTGTTTCGAAGATGTGCTGTCTGGGTACTGTTATGTGTTCAAACGTAAACCCATCTATTGTTATCTTTTCTAATAAGAGTCTGTTATGATTTATAAACCTAACTCTGGGAAAGGGTAGTGTATTTTATCACTGTCCGTCTGAAAAAAAATTAGTGCATGTAGACTTACACGCGTGATGGCAGCATTTGCGTATCGCGCGAAGCGTGTTTAGTGTTCGGCTTTCTGCCTCTCCCTTCTCGCTATCCTTTTGTCCATCTGTTCGTTCGTTTTGGTAACGTAATATAATTAATGTTAGGATTAATTTAGGTCATTACGCAGGGCCTCTCAATGCTTTTCCAAGAAATACAGCACACGTTTCATTGAAGAAAGCGGGTAATAATACAGTAAGCTTTTATATCAACGTGAAAGCGTTACAATTTGCAGACGACGCAGAAAACAAGGGGGATTTCGAGTACATTCCTTGTGACAGCACTGTCATTTTACCATTGCTCTTCTCTTTATTAATTTTATTTGTTAGGCTTCATATTTACCTAATAATTTATATATGTGGATTAGAATATTTCATGACAATATATATATATATATATATATATATATATATATATATATATATATATATATATATATATATATATATATATATATATATATAAAACACTCACATACACACACACATAAGTGACGACAGTTAGACGCACAGACGTGAAAACTATAACAATGGAATATAGATATTTGGGACGAGCTGACTGACACACTGGTATAAGTTTATGTAAATTTTATTATCATAAGACAATGTACCCACACCATAAATTTGAATATCAATCACATATAAATACACATAGGTTTAAGAAATACTAAAAGAATAGACCCATATGTGTAATCCTTTCCCTCTATGTAGAGCCTACGATCCCGTTAGCAGAAAAGTTATAGCCTCCAAAGAGTCACAGATATATACGCTATGGTCTAAGATTTCTCCTCTATAGTTTAAGAACAGAGTTAATATTTTAATCTATCCTAAGAGGAAATCAGCATTTGCAAGACAAATTGCATAAAGAAATTTCAAAGTGGGTGCATGAATATAAAATGAAAGAATCACTCGTTCTGATTTTTCTCTGTTCATTCAGCAGGGGCCCCTGACATACATTCTTACCTACACACGTGCTGTTTTTCGCCTTCTGGCGCAAACTTCAGGACACTTCTCTACAGTGAATCTGTATTCTTTTGATAAAGCGAATCCCAGCTCTGCAGATACAGGTTTCTTCCGATGTTCCGGGGAGCATTCGCTTTATAGCTATATTTTCAGATTACTAGTAAGGTCACTTGAATCAGTTTGGGTAAGAAATGTTAAACGGGCTCACAGGGTCAGAATCACGAGGTTTCCACTACTTAGGAAAATGACAGGTTTGTAACTACTTTCAAATGTAAAATTCTTGGTCACACCAAAATTTGTCCAAAAAACGTCGGAAATGTTATTGTTTGTAATTTCTGTCGCCACAGGGGCTGAATGTACAATGAGATTGTTGGGAAGAATTATAATCTGGCTCGATAGGTCCAGTTATTACATTTAGTTTTAAAGTTAGTGAGATGAGTACTCTGTCTCTTTCTGAATGCAAACACCATGCCAGACAGGTTGTAACTTGGAAACTCACTTATTTAAATTACAATATGTTTCTTCTATGTTTTTCTCATATACTGAAACAAAACCGCTGGTAGATGTTGGGCTGACCCAAAAACTGTATAAGGAAGAGAAAAGTACAAAATACTTAACCATAATATTATACACACATCCTATCCTACCCTCGCGTCAATATGATATTCACTTCGGTTATTAACTTTAAGTTAGAGATTATAAGCTTAGCGCCTGTCTCATCGTTTAAACTTTCGTGAAATAAATTCTAGTCATTGAAAAAAATCAATCATCATGAATTAGAAATATATATAAATATATTTCGTCAATACTCAATGATGAATCAGTGCATTTACTAGTTAGTTAAAAATATTCTCGGACTGGTTGCTAGCAATTTAATTAAATTTATTTATAGCTGTATGAGTTTTAGCTAGAAATTACAATTTATTTTGCTATCCACTGCAATACCATAAACTTAGAGAAAATTAACTGACTTATCATTTAATCACTCTGCACATAAATCTAGTGAAGATATAATAGGCGATTTACCACTTAAATCTATTTACCTCAACGCAGGACTACTTAAGACTATTCTCCAACGAAAACTGAGATTTTACTTAATAAAGCAATCTAGGAACGAAGCTAGAATGTGTCTAGAGAAACTGCGGAGTCTGAATAAATGAAGTCTAAAACTGCTCAGGTATAAATATATCTCTGATGAAAGGAAAATCCTTACATTATCGAAACTCCAGACTCTCTCTTCCACATGTTCGCACCTAGAGGAAAAATTTACATAATTCTATCTCATTCTGCGAATTTCTCACGCTGAAGCCGAAACAGACTCGCAAATCGAGTCTCTCTTTGATCTTGCGTAATATGATTTACCAGACCGTGCAAGAGACTTCTGCTCTCGAGAATTCACACTGTTACTTGCCTTCAGACTCTGGTCATAAACGAAATACACGCACGCTCGTCTTTCATCTCACATCTTACATCGTGAATAATTAACTTATAAGCGAGCAGATTTGAGAAAAGTGATAGACGATCGTCTTACTTCTTATCCCTGTCGAGAACGAATTAACACGATTCGGTCTCATCAAAGAACCTAGCTTAACAGCAATAAAATGCGTTGCTAAATATTAGAAAGGAAAATGACAAAGGTACGAATTGCTAACAATCTAGCGTATGCAAAAAGAAAGGTGAAAGAGCGAAAGAAAGGTAAAAGAGCGGAATTAAAGGAAAAGACAAGTGTAGAATAAAGAATAGATATCTGAAATTTATTAATCATAAATCTCTCTGCCACAGCAGCTAAGGATCAAAGAAGAAGAAGTTCAGGCCAAGCTATCCTGTCCTGTGCCGTCCATTCCAGTTGTTTTATTGTTCTTGTTGTGTCATTTTTTTACCAGCAAAAATTAGAACAACATCTTCGCTTTCTTTTTAATTTTCCTTTCAATGCAAAATAAAAGAACATCAGAATTTAAACAAAGCTCGGCTCCTTGTCCATTTTTTAAAAAAAGCATTAATTTCTCCACTTCATGTATTTCGTTCAGTCTTGCGTATCGTTTTAAAGTTCCATGTGTATTAAAATGTTGTTTCATGCTTAATACACAGGTTTTACATTTGACAGAAATGATTTTTCCTGCTGGTATAACGTTACATTCATTAACTACAGCAACGACAGACTTGTTAAGTGAGACCCCCACCAGGAGGACTATTGATCAGGACATGGTGACAGATAACTAAATCTCGGAATCTTCGGTTCGGGCTGCGAATTGTTTTTGGCTCTTGGTGAGGCGCAGGTGGCATTACATTCGGTTTTTGTTTTTTTAAGCGATCACAATTTGCAAAACAACAACCCACCAAAAAATGGTGGTCTATTTCCTTCTCATTTTTGCACGTCTGCTGCGTAGTTCATTACGATTCCTGGAACCAATCGCCATACTGAGACACATCAGCATACGCACGAATATGTGCATACATTATGGTTTATTATGCTGTCTGCAATTTAAGTTTGCAGGTTGCACTTAATTTCACCTCCGTCGTCAACACGATGTTTTCCCGTCTTATATTTTTGATTTCTTTGTAATCTGGTTAATGCTATTTGCTGTGTACACTTAATTTCCCCAGCCTTGTCAGCAGTTTTCTCTTTTCTTCTTTTCTTTCTTTTTTTTTTTTATATTAAAAAAAAAATTTCAAACTGGTTAATGCTTATCTGGTTCGTGAAGCCATAAGCAAAATGTCTGCAGATACCTATGATCATAATTTTCTACGGTGCTTAAGTATTAGCGATCGTCCTGTGGACCGTTAAATCTCTAGTCACGTTTCGCGATCATCTTTTTCTGTAACTTCAGACTTCTCATCAATTTTTTTTTTTTAAATCACGTTCGATAATATGATTTTTTTTAAAACTTCAGATAAAAAATTAATGTGTGCACGTGAGTGGTATATATATATATATATATATATATATATATATATATATATATATATATATATATATATATATATATATATATATATATATATATATATATATATATATATATATATATATATATATATATATATATATATATATATATATATATATATATATATATATATATATATATATATATATAACTGTTCAAAAAAAGAAACGCAACATTATTGCAGTGGTAATGGACACCAAATTTCTAACTTGTACCAAACTTTTATTTTACGGAATTAATTTTTCAATCTTGGCATGAAGAAGCTTTCAGACTTTAACAACGAAATGATGTTCATTAAATTTGGTTTGGACTTTTATTCTTTGCGACTGAGGCCTCCGTTTCAGTAAGGTGTATGTCCTCCTCTGGCCTCTATCAGAGAACGACATCTCCTTGACATGGATCCGATTAGCCGTTGGATCCGTTGTTGTGGGATGGCTGCCCACTCTTCCCGCAGTGCAAGAGACAACTGTCGGAGATTGGCTGGAGCCACGTCTCGCTGGCGGAGTCGTCTGTCGAGTTCATCCCATAAGTGTTCTATGGGGCTCATGTCTGATGACATGGCTGGCCACGGAATGGTCTGGACGTTGTTGTCAGCGAGAAACTGGGTGGTGAGTTGTGCCACATGAGGTCGAGCGTTATCCTGCTGAAAAATCGACCTTCGTGCAGCCAGAAGTGGAAGGACGTGAGGACGAAGAATTTCAGCGACGTATCGTTGGGCATTCAGGCGTCCTTCAATTTGCACCAGGTCACTTCTTTCCATGAAGTTGATCGCCCCCCACATCAGTACACCTCCACCACCATGTGGAGGAGCCTCATCAACGCTGTTCTGGGCGTAGCGCTCATGGACTCTGCGGTAAACTCTTCTCCGTCTATCGTGTCGCTGGAGCACAAAAAATGATTCATCACTAAACCAAACCCGTCTCCAGTCATTCCCAACGGTCCATTGACGATGCTGGTTCGCCCACTGCAGTCGGTTCTGGCGATGCCGGTCCGTAAGAACAGGACCTCTGTAGGGTCTTCTAGCCTAAAGACCAGAGTCGTGCAGCCGGTTCCTGACCGTTTGATCTGAAATTCGACGAGCTGCTGACATTGACTGGACTGTGGAGGACGCAGCTGCAAGTCGATTCCTGAGGTGACGCAGCCGTATGAAGCGGTCTTCGGCAGGAGTTGTGACTCTGGGTCTTCCACTGCGCGGCCGGTCTGCCACTGAGCCAGTTTCTTGAAATCGCCTCCAAAGGCGACTAATGGTGCTTCTAACCACATTAAATTGTCTGGCCACTACATTTTGTGACTGTCCAGTCTGTAAACGTCCAATGATGATGAGTCGTTGTTCTGTAGTGAGATGAGCCATACTTGCGCATTGAATTTTCAACTGAATTTATTCGAGGAGCGTCAATATTTTATAAGCATTCAATAATATGGTCAGAGAGTTTTGTGTTCAGTAAGTTTCACGGGATTCTCATGAACCTGTCACGAGTTATTGTCAAAAATGTTGTTTTGACCTTGACCTCTTTCATGACCTCACGAATCATGAGGTGAGTACAATTCAGGTAACCATGAGAAGTTAATGACCAGGTGGACACAGTTGATAGGTTGACTGATGTCCAATCAGCGAATATCTTTTATAAAAGTAACACCAAAAAAGTTGCGTTTCTTTTTTTGAACAGTATATATATATATATATATATATATATATATATATATATATATATATATATATATATATATATATATATATATATATATATATATATATATATATATATATATATATATATATATATATATATATATATATATATATATATATATATATATATATGTGTGTGTGTGTGTGTGAGTGTGTGTGTCTGCGCGAGTGTGTGTGTGTGTATGTATGTATATGCAAGCTCTTCTTTTCATGCAGTCTGAGCTGGGGTCGTAGAGGGCATCTCAACTTTGTGCCATCGACAGCTTCGTCTTCCCATGCTGCTGAAATTATTTCCAGAGCATTAATGTCTCTCTTGCATACGAGTATATATTTGAACCTCAGTTGTGATCGCCCGGCCGTACTTTTGCCATTTGTCAGTTACCTGTAGAAAGTATCTTTGGGGATGCTATCATCTTCCATGTGGCGGATATAAACAAGATAGCTCAGTCTGCGCTGTCTAAGCAGTGTATGCATACTTTGAAGGCTAGTGAATGACAGAACACAACTTTTGTCACTCT
This sequence comes from Oreohelix idahoensis, assembly GCA_024509875.1. Classification (NCBI taxonomy): domain Eukaryota; kingdom Metazoa; phylum Mollusca; class Gastropoda; order Stylommatophora; family Oreohelicidae; genus Oreohelix; species Oreohelix idahoensis. The sequence goes on along the minus strand of JAMPIV010020057.1, from coordinate 115,403 downwards.
GTCCTTCCACGAAGTACAAGGCTGTGGCGTAGACATCGCAGATGGAATATATTGAGCTTTTGTTTTAATTGTTTAGCATAGGTTGTCCATGTCTCACTTCCATGTAGAAACGTGCTAGCCATGCAGGCATCATATGCCACACCTTTGGTCTTGATTGTGAGTTAATGGTTTTCCCTCTTGCTTTCCAGGAAACGTTTGCGCCGTTTAGTTTCCGGGGGTCTCTGCAGAGGCAAAGAAAGAATGGGGCTATTGCACACTCGAGCATGGCGAACAAGACAAGTATGATGTTGTGCGTGGGCCTGGTACCATCATGAAGTAAAACATATTGCTACAGAAACTGTTGCTGGAAGAAAACATAGAATGCTCTGTGCAGGCTTCAGCTGCCGCAGTGGTTTTATGCTCCATACGGAGCGAAAAGGAAAATGATGATGAAAAAACTTTTGATAAGAGAAGAGAGATATGACGTGGCGGCGTGTGATAAGGTGCCTATCTATATCGCCCTCTATCTTTTTCATCATCATTCTTATTTTATTTTTCTCCCGCTTTGCTCAGTCGTCATTGTTAAAGTGATCTTTCTTAATCACTGCTCGTACCTAAGTGTAACCTTACACGTCTTTTATTTATTTCACCACCTTGAGTTATCTTTCTGAACCCACCTGGCCTCGTTGGAATCTTTGGAAACCCACATGGCCACGTTAGGTAAGTATTTTTTGACTTGGAAAACGCCCGACTTGGCCATGGAAAGAATTCGTTTAAAGCCTAATCCGCTGTTGAAACAACACGAGTGTCACCATTTTGGGACACAATAGCACGTCGTCAGAAAGAACTTGTGACACGCACAGGACTGTGTGTTGCCAGACGATAGCCCATGATAGCGGCTAAGCCTCTTCAATGTCATGTACGGGGCAAGACAATGAAGAAGGAGAACGAAAATGAGACAAAGGATAGCACGCACGCCAGAGAATGACACAAGAAACATCACGTAAAGCCGCAAATTGATAGACGGCTTTGTGACAGGATGATTTCTACATTGGGTGGCCAATCCTAAACCACGGTGTGTCTCGCAAAACGAACATGCAGCACGGAGTGAAGAGTTGGTTGCAAGAGCCCACCCACTTTTAGCCAGTGACATGCACTGAAAGGGGTAGAGTATGCCAATGTTACTGGACAAGAAAGACGCCTAGCTATTGTAATAGGGGCGGAGTCATACGATACAGCCTACGACTTCTGACACATGGGCAACACGAAATATAACAAGACGTTTGCCAGAAGCCAGTACAGAGTTTCCAATATCGTGGCGCAGATGTTGTTTTCCCAATAGCATAGCCTGTGTACAGCTTATTCTAATATTTCATTTCTGTGTATATTTGATTCATATTTGCAGAGTTTAATTTGACAGTGTTGTTAAGGAATTTGCGAAGGGAATAGGAGGTTAGTAAATCTTATAAAAATTATTAATAACACTAGTCAACAACCAAAATGTACCAGAAATGAAAATAGCTGATCTTAACTAATTTTGGTGTGCTGAAAACGAAAATGACATTACAAAATGTTGATTGGCTCTAGTTTTCAAGATATATGCTACTAGTTTATTTAATTACGATCAATTTATACAAATGACGCAACTGTTGTGGGCGATTGCTTAATTTTTTCTAATGACCAATAAAAATGTAACTAGAAGTTGATGATGAAATCCTACCTATGATTACATCACCTTTGTGTATAAATATCTTATCTCTGATAAAATTTTGCCATTAGTTAGTGCATTTGTCCTTATCAAAAGTATCGTAGTTAGAAATGCCTAGGACATGTGTGAACAGTGCTAATAATTTCTGTTATATATGTGGTGAGGTGACATTTCTATCACAAAAACGAAATGTAACTAAAGTGATTAAGAAGGCGTACAGTTTGTATTTTGGCAGCAGAATAGGAGATCAAGATAAGAGCTGGGCGCCACACATATGCTGCAATACATGTGCAGCACATCTTAAACTGTGGTTGACTGGCAAAAGGCAAGCTATGCCTTTTGCAGTCCCAATGATTTGGAGAGAGCCCACTGATCATCTCAACAACTGTTACTTTTGCATGGTCCCTCCAATTGGGAAAGGCATATCAAATAAGAAATAATGGACTCTGGAATATCCAAACATCCCCTCTGCAATACGTCCGGTACCACATGGCGATGACCTACCAGTTCCCAAAGTGCCAGAATCATTTTCAGCTGCTTCCACTGATGAAAAAGAGGACATTGGTGGTCCTGAACCATCAACCTCAAGCTACCCAGATTTTGAGCAAACTACATCCACTAAACCACACTTAATAACCCAAGGTGAACTGAATGATCTTGTAAGAGATCTGAATTTACCGAAGAACAAGGCGGAGCTTTTGGGTTCCAGATTTCAACAGTGGAATCTCCTGGCAGAAGATGTTACAATTTCTGTGTATAGGAACCGCCAGAAGCCGCTTATTACATTCTTTTTCAAAGAGGGTGACCTTTCTGCGTGCCACACCATTTCTGGTTTAATGGCAGCCCTCAAAATCAATTACACACCGGAAGAGTGGAGGCTTTTCATTGATTCATCCAAGACGAGTCTTAAAGCTGTTTTGTTGAATAATGGTAATGTGTTACCGTCAATTCCAGTTGGTCACGCAGTTCATATGAAAGAAACTTATGAAAACATTAAGCAGCTTTTGAAGTGTATAAACTACGATCATCATCATTGGTCACTTTGCGGTGACTTAAAAGTGGTCGCTATTTTGCTTGGACTACAGGGTGGATACACCAAGTACTGTTGCTTTCTCTGTGAGTGGGATAGCCGTGCACGAAGGGACCATTACATCAGAAGACATTGGCCAATCAGGCAGTCATTGCAGCCTGGCAGTAAGAACGTTGAGAACCCAGCACTTGTCGACACTAGCAAGATTTTGTTGCCACCCTTGCACATTAAGCTGGGTCTCATGAAAAACTTTGTCAAGGCAATGGAGAAAACAGATGAGGCTTTCAAATACCTCATCAGAAAATTTCCAAGACTGAGTGAAGCTAAAATAAGAGAGAGAGTATTTGTTGGTCCACAAATTCGAAAACTTCTTCATGATGACGAGTTTCTTTGCGTGTTGCATGGCAAGGAAAAAGCAGCATGGCTAGCATTTAAGTCAGTGGTGGACAATTTTCTTGGAAACAACAGATCTGATAATTACAATGAAATTGTAGAAAATCTCCTTCTGAAGTATAAGAGTCTTGGCTGCAACATGTCTTTGAAAATTCATTTTCTGGATTCTCATCTGGATTTCTTTACGTCAAACTGTGGAGCGGTCGGTGATGAGCATGGTGAACGATTTCACCAGGACATTGCTGCTATGGAGACAAGGTATCAAGGCAATTGGAGTTCTTCAATGCTTGTTGATTACTGTTGGACTGTGACAAGAGACACCTCATCGATTGACTACAAGAAGCAAGCAAAGAGAGCTCGATCAGCGACTGAATAATGACGGAATGGGTTCAAATGTGCCTTTTTAAAACATGATATGTGAACTTTAAATAATGTTTTTATTTTTTTCTATCATTTTATGTTGAAATATCAATTAATTGAGTATGTAACCCCAATTTTTATAATGCTAAAGTAGAAAGACTAGCTGTTCACCCCCAGAGAATTAAACAAGCATACATTATTTGTATTACTGTAATGTAAATTCATCATTAAAAAAAAAACCAAAGCCTATTGGTGAATTTATTATGATATTTGAAATCAGCATGTCAAAATCAATAAGAAATGGTGTATTTAATTTCTGGTACAAATAACTTTTGAAAATTTGTTGACTAGTGCAATTTGCCTTCTTCATTAGTTAAGATTTATTTCTGCACTGAGCCTCATAGCTAAAGGTGCGAATGACTTTTTTCAATACTTCTATTTGTTAATGATTAATCAAATCAAAGATTGTTCCTCTAGGATAATTTGAATTACTTCACAGTTATATATGGGGGTGGCCGCTGTCGCATGCTGACAGCTACGAGGAGCCACAGGTGAGAGCTGGATGCCAGGTTTGGACCAAAGGTGGCCGAGCTGCCCTGAAAAGGGCATGACAGCTCCTTCACCAGAGGTACTAAGCTCTGGTACCTCTGGTGATACATCATTACCAGAGAATTAAAAACAGAGTGATCAGTAGACAGGAGTACGATAAAAGAAAGTCAACCATTGATATTAGATGTGAAACTTATGTAGACACTTTTGTGTGTCTTCAGTCCTGCAGAAGTCCGAGTATATTGATTACGCGTTTGACGTCTAGCCGGAAAGAAGTTAGCAAAGCGTACATCCAGATAGCAGAATTCCCAAGATAGGCAATCATACACTTCCTAAGTTACAAGGAAGATCTCGTCTGCGTTTGTAAACGTTAGGGGAGCAACATTTTATTTACCCATTATCAAGTGCTCACAAGTTGATTCTATATACGTTTATCAAGTTCAACTCACTCAGCAGCTTACTGCCTGAGTCAAATTAAAGCGCGCACAAGTTTATTCTAATATATATATATATATATATATATATATATATATATATATATATATATATATATATATATATATATATATATATATATATATATATATATAAAGTTCCACTCACTCAAAAGCGTATTCCCTGAATCAAGAGTACATACTCACAAGTTGATCAGTCTACCTACCGAGATTGCTTAATCATTCGTTGATTTGCCAAGATATCAAGCTCAAGTCCTAAATTCACTCAGACCAGCTTCATTGCACGAAACTCACTTGTTACCAGAAGATCATTTCGTGAAGAGCTCCAGTCTAGTCAGTACCTTTCAGAGATCAGGCAGTGTCGTAAAATTCGAATCTGTCTTACACCACACTCAAATTCCCCGCTCAAAAACTAGCTATAATATTTGAATCAAAATTAACTATAGTGTTTGAAGCAGTCTAAGAATCCAGTCAAATGTACCGCCAAAAATTTATCTAGTGTATTTGAATTTGTCTAGGAACCAAGTCAAAATCTACCGCCCACCAAAATTATCTAAGAGCCTAGTACAAATTTAACAACCAATCAAAGTGCTTCTTTTTTTTTTGGGGGGGGGGGGGGGGGGGGGGGGGGGGGGGGGGTAAGGGGGGGGGGGGGGGGTAAAAGAAACCTTTTAACTTGGTAACAATGCCTATTTTGTGTTTTTGACCGAACGAAGATATTTTATTCCTTAACAACTAAAGATAGTTAAACAGTAGGAAATGTCTCAAATTATAGCGCTGATATTGCTTTACACATAAGCATAAATATTCACGCATGATAAAATTTTATTGTAGTAGAAAAATTTATTTTAGTGATATTTTCACATCAGGGTAATGCCAAATTTAATTACTTAAAAATTACCCAGATTGAAATGCAAAGAAATAACTAAAGGAAAACCATATAGAACGATAGAGAACAATGGGCCGTTTAATTATCACTTTTGATAATTAAAATCGGTTCGCTAATAACTATAATATAAAATAGTTAAAATTAGTCAGATTATACAAACACGCATAGAACCGCATAAGTCACAAGTCTCAAAAATTAACTTTTTGACGTTGCCTCCGATTGGGTGGAAGTAGTTCTATAAATAGTAACAAGGTGGTACTATCGGGGCCATTAGATTCAAAAATCTACACCGAGCTGACAGCATTGGAAAGATAGAAAGATCAAGTCTTTGCCTTCTGATCTGAAAGCAGTTCTAGATCCCTTAGAAGGCCAGTTCAGCTTGTGTGTGTGACTATATTTACCTGAGGGTAAGAAAGATATATTTATTTTCTTATGTTGTTAATTATTAACCTGTGAGTAAACAGCCTATTTGTTCGAGTGCTAGTAGAAAGTGAAACTAATGTGTTGTGCCATACTGACCCATTTATGAATGTGTGTAGTTTTGCAGACATGTTCGAAATGAAAAAAATGTGTATAGTGTTTGCAAATATGGTAACAAATTACGACAGTAAGTGTTAGTAGCGATTTAAATTAGTATTTCTTCTGGAGTGACCCACTGTTCAAAGATCATGTGATAAACGTACAGGAGAAGTTAGAATGAAGTAATCAATAGGTCACATGTTGTATTGTACTTAACTTGATTATCGTACGGAAGCCAAGCATGGACGAAGGACATTAACATTGAATCAATACAGAGAATGAATAATCACATGGAACTGACTGTAGGCAAAGAAATTCTAGGTCTTGTGCAACTTGTTAGCACAATAACTGAAAAAGGGTAAGATTTAGTGTTGTTTGTGGGTGAGTGAATTGAGGCAGACTTCTACATGGAATGTGGTTGTCCTCTTATTCCAGGTTATATCACGAAATTACCTCGTGGCTGTATTCACTTGAGAGGAAGTGTGTGGGTGTTGAGAGCTCCTCATACAACTGGAGCCAGATCCCATCTTCTCAGTCAGGAGCTACTAAGTTTGTGGTCCTGCAGTGGTATATGAATAGCAGCAACAACATTCGAAGATAAGTCCTTTATAAAGGCCGGTGTCAGAACATCCAATCATTCACCCAAGAGTAATCAAACTAGGATTACAACCCTTTTTAGTATGAATAGATAAGACCATCAAAATAATAAAGAGAACCTACAGCATAGTAATAGCTGATGTTATCACTCATATGAACAGAAACTGTATGTGTAGTTATTCAAGTGAACACTCTACAAAAATGGAACAGTTTTTCCAATATCTTTATTTTGGTGTGTAAATATCCTTATATTGCTTTTGAGTATCCGTGACCTGAAAAGATTGAGGTTCAGGACAATTAAATTGTACATAAAATTTCATCCAGCCTTGCTTAATAATTTTATTAAAGTTAAAGTTCTGTTTGAAATCAATACCTGTTATATTAAATAAATTACCCTAGACAATTTGCCAAATAACACAACACAGATCATCTTTCCTCAAGTTGGGATCTAAAAAGGTAGCAGTTAGGGACTCAGAGTACATCATCATCATCATCTTCTCTGAGAACTTACATAGCTTGACCCCACCTTGATGTCTATACACCCTTGCTCTTTTCAGAGAAGGGGGTATTACTTATAAGACCAGTCTCTTATCTGGCACTATCCTGGTATCATCTGATACACCTATTTGCCCAGAATAGCCTATACTTTTATTAACATCAAAACCTCTTATGACAGGCAGCAGACATTTTCCGGAGACAACTGTCAACGGTCTGTCAACGTTACAGAGATCTCCAAACGTGGAAGGACAGTATATCTTCCAAGTTCTAATACTTCGAAGATTTTCATCAGTTCGCCGTCGTCTTGAAGATAACCCACACGACTACCATACACCTACATGGGACAGTCTCTGCATACCTGTGTATAATCATACAGTGGAGGAAAGCTGAGAGACACATAGCCAGTGTAGATTGGACATCAGTGTGGTATTACGTAATATATCATATCATCATTTCACTATTCACATAGGTTTACTCTCCTATTTAACTAACTAAATTATTTACATCTCATCTGTGTGTGTGAAGTGCCTTTCACCATCATCACTTTTTTATTTTCTATTAACCCTATATGTGTATATATTTATCAATAAACCGAATAACCTTTTGATCATTATTTAGTTCGTTGATGTATCACTTGTGCTGTCGGTGTTAAATATTTATATATAGGTAAAATCCTTCAATTAGGTGAGATTAGAGGCTCTTTCTTTATCGAGATCATAGGGCAGAAGCTAAGGTCGTGTGGAAATAGAACACTTTCCATTATTTATTAGAAAACACTATCTAGTGGAGAGCTTTCGCCATCTTTTCTTCTTGACCTTATCTCGAATAGGTCTCTTTCTTTCTTAACGAGCCAATTTCTGGAGACCTTCTTGACCACATTCCATAGGCCATCGCCAGCGACTACTGTTGTAGTTGCACCAGTAAACAAGTTACGTCACAGTGAAAGGGATCATTCATCATTACCCATTTCGCAACTTATGAACCATGGTACCACCACTGCTTCTGGTTCAGACGGGCCTGCGTGCCCAATTCTCAACCCTTTGAAAATAAAGTTCGTTCGTTCGTTCGTTCTCTTACAGAAAACCTGCATCAAAGCATTTGTTGTTCTCTTGCAGTAATGGTTTGTGTAGCAAGATGTTATACATGATGAGGTTACCAACCCACATTCAGAACCACATGAAGACTCCATTGAAAAAACCAGGCCTGTCACAACAAAAAGAAGTCAGAGAAAATCAATATATATAAAATCCCAGCTTTTTCTGTCATTAACGCTAAGGGATGCAACTTTGGTTGAAAGTTAGACATTAATTGTGCTGCTTCCGTTATATGTACTCTCCCGAAAATAGTAACACTTACCAAAGAAGAATCCGGAAATGATGGTGTACACAAACATATTTATAGAATATGTGATACCGTATACACACATTGGGATCCTTGCTGCTGCTACGTAGTTCGTGTTACTGTGGTGATGTATTGTGGTTTTAAAAAATACTTTTGAATAAGTAAAATTGCCGTTAGGTATTGGTGCTTTTGAATTTAATTCCCGTTTTATGACGGGCTTTTACACTAGTTGAATTTTAAAATTTGAAACACTATGACATAAAGAAGTATAGCCTGTTTTTATGCTTCAGTGTCTTGGAGATGAATGTATTTTCAAATATAATTTTAGTTTCTACACCTGCTTTCTTCTTCTTATTTGATCCTTAGCAGCCGACTGTCAAAGCAGTGAGTGGCCATCACGACTGGTGGCGTCTTGTATGGGAGCACGAAACTGCTTCCACTTTGCTCGGTCGGCAGCCATCCTTCATACAGTGCCCCAGCTCTGGTTCATTCTTTGCATCTCGGCCTCCGCAGTTCTCTGCCAAGTTGTTTTTAGTCGGCCTCTATTTCGCTTTCCTTCATAGGTCCATAGCAGAGCTGTTCTTGTGATGGCATCAGGGTCTCTTCTGAATACGTGGCCAACCCAACTGCCAGCTATTATGATGTGCATATCTTCTTGGTTGCCCGGAGTCTTTAGTTCTTCGACGATGATGGTATTCGGACACAAAATTCGGAGAATTTTCCTTAGGCAGATTGTGTAAAAAGAAGACAATTTCGCCATTTCCTTCTCTGTTACTCTCCAGCATTCCGCACCATAAAATGTCACAGAAATACACCTTCTTTGGAGTATGCTTAATGCACTGAGATCAGTAACTCAGTTTTTATAAAAATGTCACGTGTCTGGTTTTTGCAATGGAGTCTTCATATATTAGTTGCCTCTTATGACACATGCATTAAAAGGGTAAAGGTAGCCTCATATCATATACTGCCGTAGGGGAGTGAAGTGATATTCACAAAACTAGGTCAGACTTTATTAGATACGGTGTCCCAGTTTCCTTCATCGCTGCCTCCTCTATGTCGCGTGCAACGCCAGGTGTCCATTTACATCTAGGCAGACGCTACCAGGTTTCGGACCCGGAACCACGAGAGTTGTATACCTTAGGGAGCAGCAGTCTTATTGTGTCATCACAGAGACCTCCCCCCCCCCGAGCGTCACATTGGGGGGGGGGGAGAGAGAATAAAGCACGATTATATTTGAAAACTACCAACGGGCTGATCACCCGTTTGCCAGTCACTTCGATTACGGAAACAACAGCAAATGGATTGATTTGCCGTTGCCCTAAAGACGCCAATAGGTGTGATGGGAAACAATGGCAAAGAAAACCTATCTGCTGTTGCCCTAAGACGCCACTAGGCGTAATGGCCACTGACTGCTTTGACGGTCGGTGGCTAAGGACGGAAGAAGAAGAAGAAGATATTTGAAAACTGATTCCAGATTACGAGTTGATTTTTTTTCCCTTTACATGACACCTTCGTGTGAAATATAAATAGGCAGAAGTGGACATCAGTAATTGTCATCCTCTGGAGAAACGTCGTCGACATGGGAGTCTACAGAATTGAAGAGCCGGGAACATCGAACTGGACAGGGACAAGACGATAAATCAAAGACAGTGAAATTAGGTCGCTCTCTTCAGCATTTTCATCAGCCCAGACAAGGGATAGGACTTTAATGATCTAAAAATTGCTTGAAATTGAGTTTAAAATATCCATTTATGACCTTAAAAAAACCCCCACAAAATGCCCTATAAAAAAAAAATGTAAAAAAATGACCTAAAAACACAGCCTTTTTTTTTTTTTAGTTCCGAGCGTAACCAACATTATTAGAATTATTTAAAAAAATGAAAATGAACGGGATAAAACAAAACAAACAGAACATAACAGTATATATTTTTTTTTACTGTTACTGTGCCAAGCCACAATTCTTCATGTTACTAAAAAAACTATGGTAAAACTTGTAAAAAAAAAACCAAAACAAAACAACGTCAGTTGGTTCTAAGTCCGTTGAAAATTCACTATGGAAAGTGGAAGCCGCGCTGGTGTAATGGTTACCACACTGCGCTGGCGATCGGGTGATCCAGGTTCAAGCCCGGGCGAGGACATTTGGAGAAGTATCGTCGACCGGGACTTGCACTAGATTAATTCCGAGCCCTGGCGAAGACATTTGAAGATGTGTCGACCAGGGACTGGCGGCTCCTGAGCCGACCCAGCTCTAATGGGTACCTTCCGGAGACGGCGAATATCTGCCTGAATGGCGAGTAGACACCTGTCAATGTACAGGAAAAAAAGGGATACTCACGTAAAAATCAGTCTTAGGTTAGATATACTAACCGGAGATTCTCGCCTCGAGTAATAGCTGGCGTACGTTAAAAAAAAAAAAAAAAACTATGGAAAAGTTTTCCCCCGATAGCACATCTAAAATTAAGCACGGCTTAATCCCAACAAGACCTGTGTGATGTGGTGCTCTTTGAACAACTCCATAGTGAAAGCAGACCTTCCCGACATCACTTTCAATGCGCAGAACATTGAAAGGCAAGACATGCTGAAGGTTTGATCGTGGGCTATCATTCAATTATCATGTTGAACTGATCATATAGAAGTGCAAGTGTGGAGTGGCAGCCTTAAAAACAATGGCTGCTGCGCGCTTGGAACAGAGACTATTGTTTCAGCTGTATCATCAGCTCGTGATTTCAGTAATCGAGTACGGGCTAGGAATACTCACGCTGTCAGTGTCACAATGTGAACGACTGAAATGTATTCAAAATGAAAGGATGCGACTAGTTTTGCGACAATGAGATACGCTCGGATTGCTGTCGATTAGATCCAGATATGCGATGGCCCAGGCAAAAGCGTATACGCGGATAATCACCGACTAAAAGACACCCCCTACATGAGAATGTAGCTGACATCAACGGAACAAGAATCAAGAGGGGACTGTCATGAATGGCACAGGCAGAGGCTACGATTGGTCAGGTGACCAGGGTTGAAAATGTATCCAAAGGGGAAGAGTGGAGTAAGTCAGGGGAGAACTGGATAAACTACCAGCAGGTCATCATTAGCCTTGGCAGAGAGTGCAGATCTTGGGGCAACGGAAAAGCAGAGCTGGAGATTAATCAGCGGATAAGTGTTCATGCTGGGGGTGATGACGCCATTGTGTACACTGATGGGTCTGTAGTGCGTGGTGAGAAATCAGGACAGGGCTTCTCTGCGAGAATAAAGGACAGGGTCGTCGCTGAACAGAGTGGAGCCTACATGACAACAACCTCCAGCATGAGAATGGAGGTAGAAGCAGTTGCTGCAGCACCGAGGTGGCTGTCTGAAACTCCATCAACCAGGGCAGTTATATTTTCAGACTCTCAAGCCATGCTTCGGAAAGTTCAGAACGGATGGCTGCGGCAGAAAAGGAAAACATTAATAAAATCCACAAGTCTTCAAGAACTGGTGTGGATCTACTGTCCTGGTCATGCAAGGTTACGTGGAAATGAGAGAGCTGACAGACTGGCCCCGAGAACCGATAGTGGGGACACTGGACATGGATAAGGGAGAGATACTAAGGGCTAATAATGATCGCTTGCTGGATAACGACACTACAATGGATGAATCAACAAGGCTGATTTATATACATATATAAAAATATAAATAAATAAATAAATAAATAAATATATATATATATATATATATATATATATATATATATATATATATATATATATATATATATATATATATATATATATATATATATATATATATATATATATATATATATATATATATGTATGATAATGATACATTTGTCGTCTTCCACTCTCCTTAAACGTCTTCATCAGAATCGATGGGTTGAGATTTAACACTCAGGGGCATCGGGCAAAATTCTGAGGAAGATGAAATGGTGGAGGGAAGCGGAGGTCGCCAGTTGTTTACACCAGGAGACATACGATTTAAAAGAGGGGTTTGTTTCCTCTCAGCTTTGGCACCAGTTGACAGACGTCGGCGCAAGACATCTAACAAAGAGGACATTTGAGGAGGCAACCTGAGTAGTTACATAGGATTTGCAAGGAACGTGCTGCTTCTAAACAACTCGACTCCTGTAGAGAAGGAACAATCAAAACTCCACTGGGATCCAGCAGTGACTAAACCAGAACTCATCCATTGTCATCATATTTCAAGCTAAGTACTAACTTAACTTTTGAATTGACTTTATTTTTTACAATCCACCATCCTAGAATCTCATCAAATGATGATAAATTAACTTTTCCTGAACTAAATCAGTTTTATTCATTTTAACCTTGTTCAATCAAATATTCCTTTATTAAGTCTCTTGTACTTATGTAAATATAAATCTAGAGTATAATCTATTAATTACTGAGTGAATTTAATGTCTGCACCCTTATGAATAACTAGCGATAACCCGTCAATATTGACAGGTTTTTAATTATAGTGTATTGTTTCGGTTACATGTATTACAGACGGTACTATCACTACTGTGGTTGCAGGCGACCGTCATTAGATATTTGTAGTGAAAATTATATGGATGTTTTAAATATGAAGACATGGAGTAGCATTCCTAAATGACATGTGGAGCAGTGTCGTAAATTTTTAAAGATAGGTCAGAAGATATTTATGGTCCCGTCTGAGCAGAGGTGATAGTGGTAAATATGTGAGAATAAAGGTGTAAGAAATAGATTTTCACGAGGGAATAGTGTAAGAGGAAGATCTGTCTCTGGAGTGAGTAGTTTCTCTAGTCCAGCCTATCTATACGACTATAGTTTAATATCAGACGACCTTTCTCTCCCTATATGAAATATAAGTTACACTACACACGCCCACGCACACCCAATTATGTGACAACAATACGCACAAACGTGAAAAACTATGGATAATTGGGTATGGATCTGACCAACACACTAAGTTAAGTTTTGTTTAGTTTATTATCACTTAAACTTTACAACATCAACCACATATATATATATCAATATAATAATGTTTACAGACATAGGAAAATAACCCAATAAGTGCCCTCCCCACTTGTTGAGAAAAAAAGGATCCCACAGGAAGTTAATAACACAAAAAGTCAAAAATTAACACTAGGGTATAGAATAGACAGGAAAGAAAAGAACAAGTTCTCACTAAAATGCTATCCAATAAAAAAAATAAACAATAGTTAAAAAACAGAAGTTTGCAGGTACAATGTTTCCTGTAACAAAAGAAAATATTTCACTCTCTCTCTTTCTCTGTTATACGTGGCCACTCATTCGCTCCTTACCTAATCTGATGAAACAATCTTTTGGAAAAATAATCCATGAATGTGCATATGAAGTCCAGTAGTTGGTATCATCCGAATCGAGCCCCAGTCCCTCCAATAATAATTGAATTTTACACGGGGAATGCCTAATTTGGTGGTAGATTTCTGGATACACAATTGTCACCTAGAATAGTTAATGCCGGAACTCTCTGAGATATGGCATTCCCAGTAAACAGCAGGAATACATATGATTGCTAAAACTGTTAATTATGATGATGATGATACTCCTATCGGCTTGCTTTGGGGTGAGTACCGATAATGAAACAGCGTATTCTCCTGGATAAAATCCACTTTGGGTAAACGACTGCCAGAAGTCGGGAAAAATGTTATGTATATTGCCACAGCGGGCTGATAAAACTAAATGGAAAAATCTGAGTATTTTGTAGGTCCAGTTACTCGAATTTACAGTTTAAAAAATGTTAGTGTGTCGCCTTGGCAATTCCTGTTCACACCGGTACGGGGACGAACGCCAAGAAAAAAACGACAACTATTATTCCTTCAGTAACTGAGGAAAGGACCACAATAGAAAACCGCTGGCCGCTGGGTTTTGATCAAAAACTGTATTAGGAAGAAAACAAAACATTTAACGAAAATGACAATATCCTATGCTATCAAGCGTAAGGTATGATCTCTTATCCTCTCCGTCAACTAATTAAATTAAAAGGCACACGGTATCTTAGTCTATACTATCGCGCGTCGCTTAACGAGTACGGGTTTGGTAAAGGCATGCCGCCTTTCCCCTCTCCGACCCGGTAAAACACTCAGCGCACAATGTCAGTTATAATTTAATTATGACTACGCTCCCTTAACAAATATCGCCTCTCATTACTAGCTAGTTGATTGTCGGCGTCTATTGTTTTTTTTCCACATGATATTAAATGCTAGTCACTATATAATTACACACAATGAAAATATAATGCGCATTCTACTCTGTCACTTTATCCGTCACTCATGGCATTTTACTTAGTGAGCTAAACCGTATCTTCTGGTGTAAAAAAATGGTTGATGGATTTTTACATTAAGCTGAACAACTGGTAAGAAAATATCTACGCGTTTGCTATTTCGCTAGTTTCAACGCTAGGGACTCACAGTGAATAAAATGGTAGAACTTTAACACATTTAACACTTAAGCGCAGCTTATACTATTACCAGAAAACAGAATAATCCTCACGAAGGCAATTAACGCACTATTTCACGTAGGTTCTAGCGTACGCGTTTGGATTATCCAAAATTTCATGAGAGACTTGATAACTGACTTGGAGAGAACGCAGTATTTATACAGATTTTGTGCAATATCTCTAAGAGATGTGACAATTCACACCTTCGTGGTATCAGGGAAAATCCACGAGCTTGGCTTCCGAGATAAAGGATTCTACGGTTCACTCTATCCGCAATGCCGAACAACATCAGAAGACATGCCGTGCGAACGGGCCTTCTTAAATTTCCTCGACCTGCCGTAGATCAAATACTTAAGTCCCCTGAAAATGTCGGACATCAAAGGTGGTCGGGAAGCACCATTATCGCCCCTGAATTTGCTACCGAGTGTGATCTTTTTCCCCACGTGCTTTCTGTCACTATCCGATGATTGACAGATCAGATCGCGTGAGAACTCAGGTAAACAGACCGGTTCGCTCCCCTGTTATCTGGCATGTTGCGAAAAAAAGTAAACAACTCGTTAGCACAAGAAAGACAGGAAAAATAGGCGTGGCTTCAAAAGTGAGTCAACAGACAGCGAATTGCGTGGTTTTGCCTTCGCAAAACATAAACACTAACTGAGGCAGCAAAGGTGGTCGGATCTCCGTGGCTATATTTACATTACACGTCACAAGCAGTGATAATGATCTAATGGACCGTACATTCACTAAATAACTAACATTTCTTTTATGACAAAATGTCTCGTAATTGTTCGTGCATCTTTTAAAATCTTGACTTTCCATATTTAATGTCTATCACCGTGAAAATAATATCTACATTAATGATACCTCTTCGTCGTTTCCGTATACTTCACACTTGCTGTAGTGTTCACATTTCTACTTGAAATACCTTGTTTAGTGCAACGTGGCTGCAGCTGTGATAGTATTAAAATAAAATCATGATTTATTTAATTTGCGCACTTTTCTATTTTCGGGAGAGTACATATAAGGGAAACAATACAATTACTGTCTAACATTCAACCACAGTTGCACCCCCTTAGCTGTGGTTGAAAGTTACTGTACTCTCTCGAAAATAGAAAAAGTGCGCAAATGACGGTGTGCAAAATGTGACGGCGGGTATTATGGTAATGAATTTTTTTTAAAAAACAATATACAGAGCTAAGCATACGATTAATATTTGCTAAATCACCTTCAGCTGGGTGCTCATAAAATACGAGTCAAAACTGATATTTCTTACAAGAAATGAAAGGAGAATACAGAGTTTATAATAAAATTAGATGACTAAGTTGTTATACACGCCATTGTAAAATTCCTGTGAGACTCCCTGAAATAGAAGCACCATCCTTCAATTTATGTCTCTGCCAATAGTAATAGCACAGTTCCTCAACAAAAACATGCCAAGCCTTCCTATCCTGTGCCATCTGTTCAAGACCTTTCCATGTCTTCTTTATTCTTTTTATGTTGTCACTTTAGTTTCTTCTGTCTGTTTTGTTTCATTCTTTCTTTTCCCTTCCTTCTACATTTGGTTCTTTCCATTTTCTTCTTCCTAATCCATTTTCCGAGAGACGATCCTTTCCAAACCCCCTATTTCTGAGCGTTGTCATAAACACCTACTAGCATCTTTAATTTCTGCCCAGTACATTGAGCTAGACAGGTAAAATCGTTAAGTCGTCTTAGGTTCTATGATTCTGAGAGTACTTACAGGCGAGTATTATAATAGTAATAATAATAGCCCCTTCAGTCCTAACTGACTGGGAATGCACCCCTGAGGTGACAGCCCTTAGCTGCTTATTTTCCTGGTGTTCTTTTCGACGTTTTCTCCTCTCTTCTGCTTGCCGTGAGAGCTTCTTTTCGCTCAATCTGAGGTGGCGCCGTAGAGAACATCGCCACTTGGTGCGATCGGCAGCTTCATCCTCCCAGGTTGCTGGATTTATGTCCAGTGCCCTCATTACCATTTGATTTCTCAACGTAGACCTCCGATTATAACGTGTATTACACCAAGTCCAGCTAAATTGTTGCCTACTACTTTTATAACTTGTGGTAATGCAGATATTATATTTTCCTGACTGTTGCACTGTTCGCACACTTTTCTTCATGAAAAAGGTCAAAAACTATGACTTTGGACCTAGGAAACTATGCAAACGATTAAAAAGTGTGATCTAGTGGATCCCATCTCATTGTAACATCACCGGCAATGAAGAGTGACAGATTGGCAAAGGAAGGTGGAAATCTACATCAGCCTGATGCAAGCGTAACTTTCGAGAAAGAAAAGAATTTTGTCAGAATCAGATACAGAAACAAATGTGATGTAGAGCACACAGGTCATACACACAATGATGCATAGTACTAGTTCAAGAGAATAGAACAAGTGGTAATCTTCAGACTCCGCACTGGCCACAACAGATTGAGATGCCATCTATTCAACACGTTAAAGATAGGAACTACATACAGGGAACAGAGAAAGCACATATGGCCTACACCAGTACCATTCGTGGAAAAGCTCTACGGAGATTCAAATAGCCCCTGACTTGGAAAAAACAGGTTGACAGAAATCGAATGAGAGCAAGACAAAGAATGGCAATTATGAAAAGACTTGCTGGAACAACTTGGGGTGCAGATGAGAAAGTGCTGAAGACGTTGTGCACAGGGCGAGTGAGACCAGTCCTTGAATATGGCAAAGCAGCATGGGCAACAACAGCTAAGACAAACTTTGATAAAATTAGCAGGCTCCAAAATCAAGCTATGAAAATTATAACGGGAGGCATGAAGTCAACACCTATAAAAGAACTCGAAAAGATTACTTCCTTCAGCTAATGGAGGATAGAAGAGACTGCAGGGCTCAGCAACAGGCCGAAAAATTCAAAAGACAAACAGACCACCCAATGTGCCATAGAATGAATGCTCTTAGAAGGCAAAGACTCAAACGAAGCAACTTTGTAGAATCAACCAAACCACAGATGAAAGCAGTTTCCATAAATGAAATATCCACTATTAAACCCATCTACACTGCACACAAGCTTCCAGTTTGGAAACAAAATCGTTTCCCTGAAATGATAGAAAACATTCCTGGAATTGAAAGAAAAAAGTGCCAAACTGCAACAGATAGAAAATTCATAGTGACAAAATACATAGAGAAACATTACCCACGCAACACCTTGACCCATGCATACACAGATGGATCAGCAACAATTGCAACAGAAAAGGGAGGTGGGGGTGTCTTTCTGACCTTAAGCACTGTTGCAGAAAAAAGGTTATCAGTGGCAACAGGACAATTCTCAAGTAAGAGCAGAGGCCTTAAAAACTGCAGCAGAAGTTATATTGACAGAAGAAAGCGCAGAGAGACAAGTTGCACAGTCAGTAATCGCAACGTCGAAAAGCCAAAATAATACAGACCTTGATGACCTCAGAATAGTGCTCCACAAACTTTGTCAACTATTCAAAAGTGTTGTGATCCAATGGATCCCATCTCATTGTAACATCACCGGCAATGAAGAGGCTGACAGATTGGCAAAAGAAGGTTCACATCTACCTCAGCCTGATGCAAGCATAACTTTTGAGGAGGCAAAGAGTTTTATCAGAATCGGTTACAGAAACAAATGGAATGTAGAACATCCAGGGCACACACAGAATGATGCTTACTACCAGCTCCACAGAAGAGAACAAGTGGTAATCTTCAGACTCCGCACTGGCCACAACAGATTGAGATACCATCTATTCAACAAGCTAAAGATAGGAACTACCGATCAGTGTAACTGTGGCACTGATAAAATGACTGCTGAACATCTGCTTCAAAGTTGCCCCTTATATGTGGTACAGAGAAAGTGCATATGGCCGACGCCAGCTCCTTTCGTGGAAAAGCTTTACGGGGATTCAAATAGCCTCAAACTGACTACTGCTTTCTTTGAGAACATTCAAGTGGACGTCTGAGAGTGTACGAAGAAGAAGAATATGCGGTACAGAGAAAGCGCATATGGCCGACGCCAGCTCCTTTCGTGGAAAAGCTTTACGGGGATTCAAATAGCCTCAAACTGACTACTGCTTTCTTTGAGAACATTCAAGTGGACGTCTGAGAGTGTACGAAGAAGAAGAAGAAATAGCCTCAAACCGACTACTGCTTTCTTTGAAAACATTCAAGTAGACGTCTAAGAGTGTACGAAGAAGAAGAAGAAGAAGAAGAAGAAGGACCTAGGAAAGAGACCAGTTTATGACTTCTGCCCATAGAAAACAGAGCTCTCATAGCTTCAGAGCGACGGGACATCTATAGTTAATGAATCAGCCCGCAAGAAAAAAAGCAGTTGTTCACTGGAAGGGTGGCGAACTTCATTACGAAAGGCAAAGACATCTTACAATGATTCTTCGTCAAATTAACAAAACTGGGGTTGAGAATCTCAAAATACAACATCAGCTGAATAATTAATGCGTGTTCTATTAAACGCTAGCGCCATCTCGTCACAATTATAAGAGTACTGGACCGTAATCGTGTGTTTCATAATTATATCTTGTATCCATCATGTCTTGTTACATATGTCCCAATTTTTCTGATTGCCGTTTGACAACACTTTCCATAAGCGATTACACGCTTTCATTTCCCACCGTGCAATGTAGGGTTACAAATAGAATGTTCTTCCTTAATTAATACGCCCCACTTTGGCTATAGGCCAGAATGAATCCTTAACCAACAATATTTAATGTATAACCCCAGACCTAAGGGTCTTTTATGTTTGGACATGCGCCCTAATATAACCGACTAGGTTGAATTGGACGCGCCTCACCAAAACGAGGCAAAACTTTATTTAAAAAAAAAAATATTTACCAACAATAATTAATAAAATATGAGGTCCCGTGTGCAAGTTGCGCACGTTAAAAATTCCACGGCAGTTGCAAATCGTAAAGAGTAGGCCATAAGGCCGCGGCTTTGGCAAAATTTATAACTTTGAAACCTACCCACTACAAAAATATTTATAGAATGTGTGATTCCTATTTACACACATTGGGATTCATATCATTCATCTGCCTGATTGCGTCGCATTTTTTTTTCTTTGAACCTTGCTATATATGGAAATGCGACAGCCCATTCTGTACCATTAGATGGAGTACATCTAACACAAAGCAGCGCCGAATATATAGCATAAGAATCAATTCATTCGTTAAATTTCATTCGCTGTGAAATATGGTGGTTGCAGCTGTTGGTATGCTCTGTCCGTGAGATGCATTGACATCCTCTTCCATTGTTCGTCTCTCTATTCTCTTTGTCTTTCTCACCCTTCTCTTTCCCTTTAGGTTCCAACCAAAAGTATGTCTGGTTATTTTGTTTGGCTGTTTCCTGACAGCGTATTCCACACATCCCCACATTAAAAAGAAATTTATCTCCAGCAGTTATGGATTTTTATTTCTAGTTCTAGTCCACAGGTCTTTGTTATTACGTCTGGTCATTTGATACGGACGATGCGACGGAAGCATCAGCTTATGGATGTCAAAAGTTTGGACGCTGTAGTCTTGACAAAACACTAACCAGCTTTTCCAAGTTTTATGAGCTGTTTCCTGAACATCCTTGCCAACATATCATGGTGATCAAGTATTTGGACAAGCATTAGCTCTTCGATTTTATGTTGTTGCTAATACAGCTTTACAAGTGAAATTATAATAAAGTTAAGCCGGCCCTGTTTTCTAAAGCAATTCATAGTCATTCGTTACCCTTCTACTTCATATAGGGTCCAGTCAATCAATCAATCAATCAATCAATCAATCAATCAATCAATATCCTTTAGGTCCCCAAGACGCATAGGCCTTCAACAAACACACGCCAAGTCCTCCTGTCACATGACTTCAACAAACACATGCCAAGTCCTCCTGTCACATGACTTCAACAAACACATGCCAAGTCCTCCTGTCACATGACTTCAACAAACACATGCCAAGTCCTCCTGTCACATGACTTCAACAAACACATGCCAAGTCCTCCTGTCACATGACTTCAACAAACACATGCCAAGTCCTCCTGTCACATGACTTCAACAAACGCATGCCAAGTCCTCCTGTCACATGACTTCAACAAACACATGCCAAGTCCTCCTGTCACATGACTTCAACAAACACATACCAAGTCCCCATATCACGTGCCATCAGCTCAAGTTATTTCCACGTCTTCATCATCATTTTCACTTCTGCCTCCATCTCCCTTCTCCGTGTATTTTTGGGTCTACCTCTGCCTTTCTTTCTTCAGGGATTCCAGAACATGAACTGCACATGAAGTTCAGGCCTTCAACAAAACCACATCAAGTCTTCCTGTTCTGCGCCATCCGTTTAATCTCTTTTTTGTCTTTTTTAAAAAAAATCACTTTCATCTGTGTCTCCAATTCCCTTTCATTTTTTTTTTTTTTTTTGTAGCCCCTTATTTCTCTTACTCGGGTGATTCCAGACTGTCGTGATTAGATAGGTTTGAAAGTTATTTATGGTCCCGCCTGAGTAGAGTAGATGGTGATACGTACGTGAGAAATAAAGGTGTGAGAATAGATTTTCACGAGTGAATAGTTTAAGGAGAAGATCTGTCTCTGGAATGAGTAGTTTTCTCTAGTCCAGCCTATCTATACTATCTTTTAGTACCAGACAATCTTACCCTCCCTATACATGTAAATATAAGTTTAACTACACACACACACATACACAGATATGTGACTACAAGACACACAAACGTGAAAAACTATGGTAAATTGGGTATGGGTCTGACCAACACACAAAGTAAGTTTTCTGTTGTTTATTATCATTAAACTTGTCAACACCAAATATCTAAAAGAGATCAAATAAAGCAGTATTACATACAAAGAAAATTAACAGAATACATGTGCCCTGCCCTTATTGAGAAAAAGAACCCAACAAGTTAATAACCCCAAAGGTCAAAGGTTAGCACTATGTTACAGAATAGACAGTAAAGAAAGATCAAAGTTCCTACTAAAGCTATCCACTAAATAAACAATATTTAAGCAGAATCCAGATAATACAATTTTCCTGTAACAAAGAAAATATTCACTCTCGCTGACATACGTGGCCACTCAATCACGCTTACCCTATTCTTGGTGAAGAAAATCTCTTGGACATATAATCCCTGAATATATATATAATGTCCAATGTTTTTATCTTCCAAATTGGCACCAGTCCCTCCTTCTAATAATTAAATTTTTATAAGGGGGACGCTTAATTTGGTGGTTGATTCCTGAATAGACATGTCACCTCGAATAATTAATGTAGAAAAACCGAGATCTTGTATTCACAGTAAACAGTAGAAATGCTTCCAGGATAGTGCACATCTGGTTGCTTAAAAAAAAAACTGTTATATGTGATCGTGATGGTAAATCCTATCGCCTGGCTCTGGGGTGAGTGCCGATTTTGAAACAGCGTAACTTGCTGGATAAATCCGCTGATACGACTGTCAAAAGTCAGATAGTAATGTTATTTATGTTACGCCACAGTGGGCTGATAAAATTGAATAAATATTTTCTGGTGTTTATAGTCCAGTTAAATTTACTATTAAATGTTTATGTGTCTCTTTGGCCAATCCTGTTCACAATAGAACTTGGGGACGTGTAAGCCAAGAAGAAGACCACATTAATCCAATCAGTAAATGGAGACAAAAAGACCAAAATAGACCGCTGGTCGCCCTTGATCAGGTCTGCTTAAGAATAGAGAAACATTATGAAAAAATGCTACTAATATATATCTACATATATTTACACGGAAGGGGACGAGACGATCTTTTATCCACTCCGTCAGTCCTGATTAAAGTTAAAAGGCCCACGGTGTTTGTAGTCTATTCATATCCGATCAGCTTTCGCTAGCGCGGCGTCTCTAGTTTGGGTGAAGGTATGCGCCCTCCCCGCTCCTTTTGCGTGCGCGTTAACTATCAGCGTACAGTGTCTATTATTTAGTTATCCATTCGCGCACTTAACAAATATCGCTTGTCATTGATAGCTATTAGATTGTCGGCGTCTGTGGGTCGTCGTATGGTATTAAATAACAGTCAGTTACTAAATTTACACAAAATGAAATATAACGTGAATTCTATTCTGTCATTTATCAGTCGCGCCTAGTGTATTAATTAGTCAACTAAAACATCTCTTCTGGTGTGATAGAGCGTGTGGTAAATTATCATCAAATTGAACAACTGGTAAACAAATAGCTACACGTTATTCTCCACTATTATTTAACACCTTGACTTTAAGTGAATTATAATGATAAACTTTAACACTTTAACACGCTTAAGCACAAATTTATATTACCAGAAAATCAGAATGAAATCGCCATGAAGGCTATTAACACACTTTCCATAATGGTTCTAGACTACGTGTTTAGACTGTCTGTCGTGGTTGAGTTGAAGTGTTAGAGTATTCGTCGAGTTTGACTATTGTAGTGAAATCAACAATGAGAGTGAACTGACAAAATTATAGATTACACACACATAATGTGTAAATAGGGTGAACTTGAGACCAACCTGGGAGAGGATTCATTAAAGTTATCTCTCTCTCCAAGCCTCAACACACTTAAATAGTCTAAGCCCCAGGTGCAGCTTAGGTAATATTATCATAAGCTGACCGCTACTGACCAAGTGGGGAATTTATAATGAAGGCCAGAACGAAATAAAACCGCGGGGTGGGGTCTGAGAGGGGAATAATGGGCTACGTAGAAAAAAACCCGAAAGAAAAGAAACTGAAAGTGCAAACAAATCGAGGAAACTAGAACATTAAAAGATAAGAAAAATGGGACGTGTTGGTAAAATAAAATTATCAGTCGAATCTGTGACTTTATCCGAAAAATTCTGAGCGACAACTGATAACTGTTTTTAGAAGACACAGTTTATATACCATCCTGGTTATCTGCTCTCCAGAGGATGCTAATTTTCACACTTGTGCATAACAGAGAAATCAGAAGCCTAAATTCCCAAGATAAAAGGTTTTCACGGTCGCTCTGTCGGACGTTGCTAATCGACAACAGAGACTTAAACCGTGTAACCGGTTCTCCGGAGATTTAGCCCGTTTCTGGAGATCAAAGAATTTACTCCCCCTGAGTGTACGAACATCAAAGGGTACTCGGGAAAATATTTGTGCCCGAGCGTCTCACTTCAAAAAGGTCCAGTGTTATTCCAATCCGATGATTGACAAATCAGCTCGCGTGAGAAACTCAAGTAAACAAACCAGATTCGCTCCCTGTTATGACTGGCAGGTCGCGGAAGTTGGTAAACTTTTAGTTTATTTACGTCTCAAGAAAAAGAGGCGTGTATTAAAAATGAGTAACCACAGGCAGAAAATGCTTGACTTTTACTAACAAATCATAGAACGCTAACGGGATTACAGGGCTGTCAGATGTTGTAGGCTATTTTTCCATTATACGTCACACAGACCAAGGGCTACCTTGTAAACCATCACCAAGTTTCGTCAATGTGTGCCCCATGCTCTCAAATATTTCCAGGCATGAATCCTGGACTTCCTGTGTACGGTGATTGTAGAATTACTATTAGAATTGCTATCTATCCCAATCTCTGAAGGACCGAGGACTAAATTGGAACCAGGTCGGAAGGTAGACGCCGATAGGATAGTATGACGCTCCCTCCTCCAGACCTCTACCTCACGATAGAAAAGGGATGATTACCCCTACTATCTATCCAATGTAAGTAGTAGCACTACCATTAGCTGTTGAATCCTCAGAGTGTTAAATAGTACCTTCCATAAATTGCAAGTTATAACCATTCTCTGTTCCTGCTAAAATATAAGATACTCGTATTTTGTATTTATTTATTTGTCGTAGGCCCACTATTACTCGAGGCGAAATCTCCGGTTAATATGTCTAACCTGAGACTGATTTTACGTGACTATCCCTTTTTTCCCTGTACAATGACAGGTGTCCTCTCGCCATTCAGGCAGATACTCAGATCAGATATAAACCCGCAAGGCATCATAGGAAAAGTGTGTTTCCGAGAGTGTATATCTTCTTTCTTCTCTGGTCTTTGACCGCTGACTGATAAAGCATTCAGTGACTATCACGCATGATGGCGTCTGAAAGCGGAAACAACCTGTTTCTACTTTGCTTTGACTGCAGCCTTCCTTCGTGTGGTGCATGCTTTACATCCATGCTTCCACTGTTTTCCGCTAGTTTGCTATTGAATGGCCTCGTTTTCGCTTTCCTTCTGAAGTTCGCAGCATGGCAGTTATAGTGATGCTCCCATGGTCTCTTCTGATGACGTGGCTAACTCAATTCCAGAGTCTACCCGTTATGTTGGTGCGCAAATCTTGCTGGTGGCTCCGAGACAACATTTGTTGGTTGGTGATGGCGTTCGGCCAGAAAACTCAAAGAATTTCGAATTTCCTGACGCAGGTTGACTGAAGGGACTCTGCTGTGTGTAGCTTATTATTTGTTAGCTCTAATATAATGCACATCTACCGTTAACTCTTTTACATACTCGTCACAGAAGAAAACATTGTATGAATTAATGTATTTTTAAATGCAGTGAAATACATGATTTTGCCACAATATGTATTTGATATTAGCAATTGTAGTTTTAATTATCCTAATGTAAAGAAAAAATAAATAAATAAGTCAAAATGAACAAATGCAGTAAATAACTGTCACAGAGGTTATGATCATTAAATTGCCTATATCTTCTTCTTTTTCTTTCACCCGTATCCTCTATTTATTATCACTCTTTTATTCTTTTTGTGTTTTCACATTCGTTCGTTTGCGACTATATACATTACTATTTTCCCATTCTAACGTTTACCTGTTTCTTTTCTCAAAACTGAGAACGCAGTTATGACGTAACGTGTCAGCCCCTACACGAGACGCAGAGTGTTAGAATGCATTCCGTCAGACAGGGGAGCAGACAGCTGTCTACAGCTTCCCCTGGGACAGTGTTTCTTCGGCTAAGTTTCTGGGCCTGAAGTGTGAGAATTCACTCCGTCAGACATGATGAGGAGACATTTGTCTGGTAGTTTGCATCTGACATGTAGTTTCCAAGGTAGATTCTCAGTGTCAGGTGATATGACACTCACGCTCCACGGCCAGAGTTGGCGTAAGGTGCGAGAAAGCAAAGTGTCAGTTATGGTTCTCAGGATGAGTTTCTCGAGGAGGTGTGAAAAACTGCTTCTGCACTGGAGACGAGTTGTCTGAGATTCGCAACTGACACGTGCCCTCTCGGTCAGTAGGTGGCACTTACGGCATGCGTGTAAGTTACGTAAGTGTTAGGGAAGGGGAGGCTATTGCGTAGTTTATGGAAATAGTGTACATCTTTGTCTGGTGTTTCATATATACTGGAGGGAGTTAGATTTCATTTTTCACTCAGTAACTTCGCAGTCAAGACTAGAACATGCCTTCGTTCGATTCCTAAGAATCTCTGTTAATAGAGATGGCATTTAGTTTGGTCGAAGTGGTTTAAGTTCTTAGTAGTTCTGTGTTGAGGTAAATCTTATATTATTTATCTAGTATTTTGTGAGTGTTAAAGTGTTAAATCGCTTATTTCATTTCACTAGTTAGATTTGGTGCAGAGCGCTTAATTTATATAGTCTGTATTATTTTATAGTGACGAGTTACAGTGGAAAACAGAAATTATATTTCTAGCTTAAACTCAGTCGGCTATTAAGGAATTTAATTTTACTGCTAAAATAATTGCAAAGATGTAAACGGTCTAATGGTGCACCTCGGTCATGAGCACATAGTCAACGAATGGCGACTTTTCATCGACTCTTCCAAGACTAGTCTAAAAGCCGTGTTATTGCATAACGGAAATTTATTTTCATCAATTTCAGTCGCCTACTCTGTTCATATGAAAGAAACTTATGACAATATGGCTATACTTTTGGCAAAAATAAAGTACAATGACTACCAATGGCGGATTTGTGGAGACCTAAAGGTCATTGCGATTCTCACGGGCATGCAGACTGGGTATACTAAATTTTGTTGCTTCCTATGTGAATGGGACAGCCGCAACAGACAGGAACATTATGCAAGAAAGGTGTGGCCTATCAGGGATCGTATGCAGCTTGGGCATAAAAATGTAATACACGAGCCATTAGTTAACAAAGACAGCATCATTTTACCACCGTTACATATAAAGTTCGGGTTCATGAAGAATTTCGTAAAAGCGTTAGATAAAACGAGCAAAGCTTTCACTTATCTTCGAGAAAAGTTTCCGCAAGTTAGCGATGCAAAGATAAAGGAAGGTATCTTTGTAGGACCTCAGATTAGGAAAGTTATTGCAGACAAACAATTCGAGAACTTGTTACATGATAGTGAACTTCGCGCACGGATGGCATTCAAATCGATCGTCGATAACTTTCTGGGAAATCACAAATCTGTCGACTATGTGCATATTGTTAAGCAGTGCATAGATGCATACAGAATTATGGGCTGTAACATGTCCCTCAAAATCCATTTGCTCGATTCGCATCTTGACATTTTCCCTGACAACCTTGGCGAAGTCAGCGATGAACATGGAGAACGATTCCATCAAGATATCGCCGTAATGGTGTCACGTTATCAAGGACGATGGAGTGTGACCATGCTTGCCGATTATTGTTGGATGCTTCATCGCGATGTATCACATGCCATTCACCGACGAAAGTCGACTGCAAAGAAATTCAAGCCTACATAACTGTTATACTTCTTGTACGAATGATGTTGTAATACTGTATGCGTTGTTAAAAAAAACTTCAATTGCGTATTTCTAGAGATCCCGACCTGATAGAGAAAAACGGTTTGCAGATTTAAAAACAGCGCATTAAAATTGACCAGAAAAACATAGAAATGTTAGAGAAAGAAAAAAATATTTTTTTTGTTGTTAGCCAGTGTAATCAGACGAGAATAAACTTTCTAAACTAACTTTATTAATGCTAGATGCTTCATGAGTGGTGACGGAACACGTAGGTATTCCTAATTCATGATGATTGGATTTTGTGTATATAACGTATTTCACAGGAAAGTTTAAATGATAAGTCAAGCGGTACGCTTGCAGTTTAAAAATGTAAGTAATCCGAGTACGTAGCATGTATAAGTATTTTATTTGTGGTTTTTTCTTCCCTATGCAGTGAAAACTGGGGTTAATCCAAATTTTGCCGGCGTTTAGTACAGAGACATACCTGTGAGAAACATAAACATTTTTTAATCTTTTAACCACGTGGGTTTACAAGTTAACACCTGTCTGACAGTGCGTGTGTCTTCATTAATAGACAGAGTACAACTCTCACTAACGGGTTTTATTAAAGACTAAATGTTTTATACTGGGCCTTTGAGCCAGATCAGATTTTCTGCACAAACTCTATGTACAAATTTAGCCGTTGTGGCAAGTAACATATTAACGTCAGTAACATTCCGACGGAGTTTCGACTATTGGTGTGGTGACTAAATATAGTCCTTTCCTGAAAGTAGACACCGATCTGACATTCCTCAATTCTAGAAACCTAAGCTATTGACACTGTGCTCGTTGTTAATGTTTCGTGCCTGGACAATTTTTATGTGACCTAAACAGACATCCGGAAAATAAGAACACCCAAGGAGTCGTTCCCGGAAGCAGAGAATTCATCCTGTCTTTTTGGAACTGGGGATTTCTTGGTCAAAGACTGCCCTTGACGAGTCTGTAGGTGAATGTCCTAAAAATTGTATTACCAGAAGTGGCTATCTAAGCTGTGAGTATGAACATGTGCACGTGTGCTCGGCTGAATGAATAAAGTGAATGCAGGACGGAGTGATTTTTTATTGTAGTAATTGGGCACCCATTTTGCTATCTTAACTTCCTGTATGCAAGTATTGCTACACATATTTCCCTTAAAATAGAGCAGAGATACCAAGTCTGTCCATACCTTAAGAAGGGGAAATATTAGACCTAATCCTATGTATTCTTGTTTCCTTGGGGCTATCACTTTCTTCCAACAGGACTGTGGGCATACCTCGAGGGATAAGATCTAACTGTGGGTCTATCATTTCTTGTAGAAATTCCTTGATTTTTTATGACTATGTGTATATGCTTTGATGTAATTTCTATGTGTTGTGAAGAAATTTTTTAGATGATAATTAAAATTTCTCTTGAAATTAATCAGCGTGTTGGTCAGCTCGTTCTAGAATATTTATATAATCATTTGTTATAGTTTTCCCACGTCTGTACGTCTAACTGTTATCGTATATGTGCGTGCACGTGAGTGGTTAGAGATATATACAAGGGGATTGACATAAGTCTTAGGCCTGACCATGAAGGAGTCACCGGAGGAAGATGAAACTTGGCACATTTAAAGTTCATTATATTTGCACTGAATGTGTAAAGTACGCGTTTGTTTCTTCAATGGGTTTTCCCGCTACGGTGCACGGCGCAATGTACCCTATTGACCGGATCTGCTGCTCCAAAGATTTGACAAAACAATGGAAAAGAAGGAGGCCAGAGCTGTAATAAAATTTCTGATGTTTCAGGGAAAAACACCTACAGAAATACACAGGAAGATGGAACCAGTGTTTCGTGATTCTTGTCCTTCATATACTTCGATAAAAAAACTGGTGTCAACAGTTTAAGTGCGGCCGCTCAAATGTTGCTGATCTGCCAAGATATGGTAGACCAGCCTCAGAGTGCAACGATGAAAATGCAACAAGAGTGAAGAAAATCATTGACCAGGATCGAAAAATGACAATTGTGGAGATAGCTAGTAGAGTAAAACTAAATGAAAGAACAGTTTATAGAATTTTACACAACAGACTGAACATGAGAAAAGTGTGTGTGCACGCTGGGTTCCGCGACTGTTGACACGTGAACAGAAGCAAACGAGGGTAAATTGCTGTCAACAGTTGCTCAAAAAGTGTCAGTCAAAAAAGTTTTTGGAGACCATGGTGACAGTAGATGAGACTTGGGTACACCATTATGACCCCGAATCCAAAATTGCCAGCATGCAATGGAAAACCCCGGGCTCCCCAACACCTGTCAAGCCGAGGGCGCAGAAATCTGCAGGAAAAGTGATGCTGACTGTTTTTTGGGATGGCAAAGGTGTCCTTTTGAAAGATTATCTGCCTCGTGGCAACACAGTTAATGGACAGTACTATGCAGATCTTCTCACAAAACTAAGAAAGGTTGTGACCAGGAAACGAGGGATAACGCGCACTCAAAATCTTCCTTTGCTTCAAGACAACGCGCCCTCTCACAAAGCACGGCATGTGCAGCTAGCAGCCAACGATTTGAATATTGAAATTCTTCCACACCCACCATATTCTCCAGATTTGGCTCCATCATACTTTTTTCTATTCCCAAATCTTAAAAAACAGCTAAAAGGAAATCATTTTGACAGCGATGAAGAGGTTATACTGGCATGTGATGACTGGTTTAGTTTGAAAAATAGGGTGTTCTACTCCCAAGGTCTTTTCAAGGTCAAGCAGAGATGGCAGAAGTGTGTCAATTCAGACGGTGGCTATATTGAAAAGGAATAAACACTATACAAAATTTCAGCTCTCTGTGACATAATTTGTGAAACTGGGAAGATGCTGGAATGTCACAGCTGGCAACCACAACCTTATTTTGAATACGTTGAGATTTTGTTTATTTTTATTCTAGTGTGGATCTACTGTCCTGGATATGCAGGGGTATGCGGTAACGAGAGAGCTGACAGACTAGCATCAAGAGTACCCACAGTGGGGACACTGAATATGGATAAGGGAGAGATGCTGAGAACACTGTAATACATAGATGAATCACGACTCTTTGAATTTGGCATCAAACGTAATGTATAAAACCAGCGAGCTACAGAAAAGGTTAGCATTCGCACTCTTCGACATATACTGAGGGAGACTGAGCACCTATGGATTGTCCCGGAGTGCAATGATGACAATTATGTTCAATAATAACAACAATAACAACAATAACAATTCTCATTATGGGCGTACTTAAAGTGTTTGGCATCCATGGTGGGGGTCATTCCTTTGGCACCCACCTCTCCTACACGTATGTTTTTGTTTGTTTCTTGTCTTTGACTTATTGCCTGCCTTATTGTATTTTGTAATTTGTTTGTTTGTTACCCACGTTTCCGCAATTTCATCGGCTTTTTTTTTTAAATTTATTTTATTCATTTATTCTATTTGTAATTTGTGCTTTCTTTCATACTCTAGTACTGTAACTTTGTTTTTCTTTTCCAACCCACTCCCACCAGCCTAATTGTTATGCACAGTTACCCATTAGCTTTTGTCGAAGCGCGGTAATCAGGAGTTCGGAAAACTAGAGTCGTTTCGGAAATGACAAATTATTTTGTGTGGGACCTGGTCAGCGTGTGAGAGCAACTTTTGGCATCTCTTGAAAGCCCTCGTTGTAGAATGTTAGTTTCTGGTGGAATTATTGGCGGGCAGGCGCCACAATAACTTTAGTTTCTTTGCTACCGTAATTGTTTTCGTCGTCCGTGTGTTACTGGGGTCAGAAAAAGTGAAAATATATGTATTAAGTAACATTGTAACCTACCATGTGTGTCGTAAAGTGCCACTAAGGAGGGTTGGGCATGGGGCGGGATACCCCATCCTGCAGACACTTTAAGCCCCAAAAACGTCAACAAAAATATGGCCAAGTCAGTTAAAGTTTGGTTTGGTTTTAAGGACTATCTTCATTGCCCACACAGACAACTCCATCAGTGCCCCGACCTCCTCCCTTAGATCACACAAGAAGGATCTCAGCACAGTGCATGAACTCCGTAGCACTGGCGAGAATTACAATGTGCATAGGTGTGATAAAGTCAGTTTGAACCTCCCTCCTCAAATCATGTATAAGATATTATTCTATAGATTCTGCTACTATGGTCTTTTTTTTAATTGGACAATAATTGAATAGGGCAACGCCACCACTTTTTGTCAGCGATCCGCGCTGGATTTGAAAGTATTGAAGATTTGCTAATAATACCCCCTTTCCTAAAGTACAAGCTTTTTGGTAGCTCCGCCCTAATTTTTAAAAGTAACGTTAGAATGACTTGGCAAGCGGCCAAGGCATCGTTTAGTTCAAAAGAGTGAAGGAGTATAGGAGTGAAAGAGTAAAAAGAAAAAAAGCTACTGTTCAAAATCTATAAATAACTACGCCACTTGTATTGTATCTAAGTCCCCAGCAACGGA
The DNA here is from genome assembly GCA_024509875.1 of Oreohelix idahoensis. Classification (NCBI taxonomy): domain Eukaryota; kingdom Metazoa; phylum Mollusca; class Gastropoda; order Stylommatophora; family Oreohelicidae; genus Oreohelix; species Oreohelix idahoensis. Next base: position 83,493 of record JAMPIV010020057.1, on the reverse strand, counting down.
GTATTTGAAACAAATATTAACCCGCCCGCACCCTCTCACTTTTTTCTTCTGACGGAAGCGTGACAGACGCCTATCGCGTGCTTAGGGGGGGGGGGGGGGGGGGGAAACGATGGTGGATTGTAACAAGAAAAAAAATCGCGTCTACTTGGAAATTTGAACTCAACTGCATTGTGCAAGAGGAAAAAGTGATACTAAGAATATTTATTTCTTCATAAAAACGAAAGAGAGTAAATAAAAGAGACATTTTGACAATAGAATACTGTTGTTTAATATAATACCGTATAATAACTTATCGGGACTTGGAACCTTTCTTTCCCTGATATGTTAGCACAGTGAAAAGAGCCCATGATAATAAAAAGGGAAAAGTACAAAAGTGTAAACGATGATAAAGAAGAAAATAAAACTTAGATAGAATGATAGATGCAAACAAGCAGTTTAATAATTAGTTTTAATAATTAAAATCGCTCCATAAATAACCCAGATATTGTAAAATTGAGACAGATTAGCAGACAGACGGATAACCCAACAATGGTTCAGTTTTGAAAATTGTCCGCTGCAGTCAAATATTATTGACTCGATTTGATTGGGTACACCAATAGTTAGAAAAGGGGAGGTGGAAACTGTAGATTTGTTAGCCACGCGAACCGTATTTTTAAACAGTAATAGAGGGATCAGACAAGCAAACGTATTGATAACTCAAAAGGTGGGGTTTTTCAAAAAAAGAGAGTTAATTTCGGATGCGCAGTTTCCATTGGCCAAAGAGATTGATAATAGTGATAGGGTACAAGCCTAGAGCGCCATTTGAAGAATAATTTTACCAAGTGAAAGTTTGACCACAGAAGTGCAGAATTGAAAGCAAGTTTTCTGCAGTCTGTACCAGACGGCGATCTTTATTTGGACAAACGATTGCTAGTCAATCTATTCCTTGTGTTTGAAATATTTCATTGATTTTGCGGGTTGAATCGTCTATTATCATGTCAAACATAACTGGAGATGCTGAATACTAGGCATTCTGTCTGGTATATGTGAAGAAACCAGATATCAGATGATCCTAGGAGACCCTCTTGTGTAGAAGAGTGGGCAGTTATTACAGCAAGTTACTTATTTACTCCAGGAGACCCTCTTGTGAAGAAGAGTGGGCAGTTTCAACAGGAAGACTTCCATTTTCAATAAGAACAGAAGATAAGTCCCATATTTTTGGGCTTATGACATTTAATTTAATTATTCTCCACACTTATTTTATTAATACATTTCAAGTGAAGTGATGAGGACATCAGTCTCTCCTAACTAGTGATATATTATAATACACCAGTTTGTCAGAAAGGGATACAGTATAGGAAATTGTTTATTACACACTTAGTAGGGACAAGAATTCCTGCCTATTTAATTAACTGTATATACATATTGATAGATAAAACTACCTTTATTAATTGTTTGAATTTTACTCCTGTTCCAAAAGAATTTGAGTTTCAGGAGAATAAAATTGTAAAAAAAGATTTAATTTCAAAAAGTTAACCACTGTTTTACTTGAGTTTCTTACTTTGAGTTACAGTTGTGTATGTATGTTACCAACATCACATCATACATTCATTCCCCTAGACACTAGTCAAATAAAATAAATAGATTCAAAATATATCGCAGAGTGAGATCACCGGGTGGTAGCAGTTAGGTGCCCTGAGAATACATCACCATCAACTATTAAAATCAGGGGCTTACATAGCTTGACCTCACTCTGTAGACAAATAATAACAATAACTAATATTCATAACATCCAAACCCACCACATATATTGGGGGCTCGTCCGGGATTTTAAAATTTTGTATCACATAATTCTAGGGTATCCCCAGTGTATTAGAATTTATAACATTGCATAGTGTGGAGAATTGAATCATTTGTCATAGCCCTTAGTTACTTAGTTAATTAGTAACCTTTGTTAGTTGAGATAGCTAGTTAATTAGAAATTTTGTACGAAATGACAGATTTGGCCAAATTTCAATCGGCTGCTGTACAGACTGCAAGAGAAATGAACATGGAGGGCCAAGTCATGATTGACTATGTCACATCAGAATGTGATAAGTTTATTGCTAGGGAAGAAAATAGGTTAGCTGAAGAGAGGAGAATTCAATTAGAAGATGCTAGGGAAGCTAGAAAATTAGAGGCTAATAGGGAGGCTGAGATCAAAAGGTTACAATTGGAGGAAAAGAAACTGGAGGCTGAGGCTAAGAAATTAGAAGCAGAGAAAGAAGAGAAGAGATTACAAAGGGAACATGAGCTACGACTAAGGGAGTTAGAACTTCAAGGCCATGCTCCGGAAAATGGTAACAGCCCATCGACCTCTGACTCTACTGCCAGTCAGGTAGCCTCCAACTCAGCCATGGGGTTTCATCTGGACCCCTTTGTAGAAAAAGAGAATGACATTGAGTCCTTCCTCTCTAGATTTGAAAGATTAGCTACAAATTATGGGCTAGAAAAAGTGGTTGGAAACCTACCTGGAGAAATGGACTGTTCTGGGGAAAACCTAAGATCTTAAAGAGATGATAATGATCGAGCAATTACGAGAGTCAATGGCTCCAGACCTGAGGAAATTCCTCAGGGAACAAGGTGCAGAGAGGTTGGGGGAGGTATTAAATGTCGCTGAGAGGTATCAGGCAGCCCAGGCAGAAGTAGCTGGAGCAAAAAGAAAACAGTTGGAAAATAATAAAGCCCCTCACAACCAAAACACATATGATAATAGAGATAAGGGAAATAGAGGTAAAGCAAATTATGATAGGCCAAGAAGTGATTTCAGAGATAGAAACCCGCAATACAATGATAAGAAACCTTACAGACCGGATGGAAGATGGTGTACATTTTGTAAGAGGGACAATCATAACACCAGAGACTGTTAGAAGAAGAAACCTCCTCATTTCGCTGCATGCATGAAAACAGAAAACCAGGGGAGACAGGACAAACCTACTGGACAGCAGGAACCTTATCATCCCCCTGTTTGTGAAGCTGTAGTATGCAATGGGTTCACCATAAGGTGCCTTTATGATACAGGATTGGATTTTGACTCAGTCGTGAGTTCTCACTTAGTTCACCCAGATCAATATACCACAGAAACAGTGGAGATCCAAGGGGCGACAAAGGAGGTAGCAACCATGACACTTCCCATTGCCACAATAAGAGTAAAAACTCGCTATGTGGAAGGAGTGATTAGAGCAGCAGTGATAAACGAACCAATCTACCCTCTAATACTGGGGTGTAAATATGTGTTCTTGGGAAATCCCAAAAGACCAGTGATCATGGCCGCAGTACAGACCAGGTCACAGGCAAAGAAGGAGGAGGACAACCCAATAAATACTCATCCAGAGGAGATGAGGAAAGCACAGGCTGAGGACAAGTCATTGAAGCCATATTTTAAGAAACTCCCAAAGTGCCATACCCCTCCTAATAAAGGAGAATTTTATATGAAAAATAAACTAATGTATAGGAAGGCCGGAAATGGTTCAAATGGTCACGGACAACTGGTGCTTCCCACTTCATATAGGGAAATGGTGATGGAATTATGACATGCTGTTCCCTTCAGTGGTCATATGGGAATCAGCGCAACAGGACAGCGTATAGCTTGTCATTACTTCTGGCCAGGGATAAGTGAAGATATAAAAAGATATGTCAAATCCTGCCCAGAATGCCACAGGGTAGCTCCAAAGCATTGGACTGCACCTGCAACTTTAGGGGAGATGCCAATCATGGGAACCCCTTTCGAAAGAGTTGCAGTGGATATTGTGGGACCTCTCACACGTACCAAGAGAAGGAACAGTTACATCCTTACTCTGGTGGACACTTGGTCTATGTGGGGAGGGGCGGTAGCCCTGTCATCAATCGACTCGACACATGTGGCAGAGGCATTACTCACTATATTCATAAGGTTAGGTTTTCCCCACCAAATCTTTACTGACAATGGATCTCAGTTCAAGGGGAGACTAACGGAAGAAGTATTCAAGATTTTTCAGGCCAAGCACTTTCACTGTAGTCCGTATCACCCCCAATGGAACGGCCAATTGGAAAGATTCAACGGGACACTCATATCCATTCTACGAAAGCTGGCTCACGAAAAACCGGATACATGGGATCAATACTGACCCGCGGCTTTGTTTGCTTATCGGGAAGTCCCCCATAACTCGACCGGAATGGCACTGGCAACACTGCTATTTGGCAGACCAATCAAAGTTATATTGGAAGCCTTATTGAGGACATGGACAGATGAGAAGGCAGAAGAAACTGTAACCTCATCATATCAGTATGTGAACGAGCTGACCACACGTTTGAAAACTGGCTGGAAACTTGCAAATGATAACCTAAGACAAGCCAGGAAGAAACATGCTGCATATTACAATAAGAAAGCGAAGGATAGGGAGCTTGCTGTGGGGGAGAAGGTGCTTCTTCTACTACCCGGCAGCAGCAACAAACTTTAAATTGGATGGCAAGGTCCATACACAGTTTTAGAAAAGGTATCTAGAACTAATTACAAGATAGACAAGAAAGGGAAGGAAAAAGTCTATCATATGAACCTTTTAAAGACGTATCTTGACAGAAGCACTCAGGAAGGAACACACTTAATGACCTTAGCCATAGCCACTGAAATGAAGAATAAACCTCTCACCTCTGTTGAATATCCCCTGAAACCCTGTGAGACTCCTGCACAGGTAAAGATCAGTAAACATTTGACGAAAAGTCAGAGGGAGAAGATTCAAAAGGTTCTGGAGAATCATACAGATGTGTTAACGGACAAACCGGGGCACACAAACTTGTTGGAATATGACATGAAACTAGTAGACCCAACACCCATCTGTATGAGAGCCTATTCTATTCCATTCGCAAAAGAGAAAGCTTTGAAAGAGGAGATTGAGTATCTGTTACAAGAAGGGATTATTTCTCACAGTGAATCTCCGTATAGCTCCAGTATGGTATTGTTGAGGAAACCCTCTGGGGAACATAGACTGTGTATAGATTACAGGAAACTGAATGCTGTCACAGAAAGTCAGGTGGATCCATTACCTGATACTAACCAACTGTTTGCCAGGCTGAACAAGGCAAAATATTTTTCCAAGGTAGATCTCAGCAAGGGATATTACCAAATTCCAGTGAAGCCTGAGATCCGACCTTATCTGGCGTTTAGCACATCGGAAGGGCACTATGAGTTTAACATGTTACCGTTTGGGTTGAAGAATGCCCCGAGTGTGTTTTCCAGAATGATGCGAAAATTGTTGGATCCCCTGAAAAACCCATGTATAACAAATTTCATGGATGATATCCTCATCGCTACGGAAACATTTGAAGAACACGTTAACTCTTTGAGTATGCTATTTGATAGACTCAGGGAGGCAAATTTGACTGCTAGACCAATAAAATGTTGTATTGGATGCAAGGAATTGGAATTCTTGGGACATACGGTACATCAGGGTAGCATGACCCCTGACCCCAAGAACCTAGAGAAATTACAGAGAGCACCCAGACCACAGACTAAGAAGGATGTGTGATCCTTTGTTTCACTCTGTGGGTTTTATCAAAAGTACATTAACAACTTTAACTCTCTGTGTGCGCCTCTGACGGATTTAACTCGCAAAGCAAACCAGATAAAATTGAATGGTCAGCAGAATGTGAATTGGCCTATAATGAGTTAAAGGAAAAACTCACAAGCAAGCATATATTGAAATTACCTGATTTAAGTCATGAATTCGTGGTAAGAACGGACGCTAGTAATGTGGGCCTGGGGGCCACTTTGTTACAAAGGTCCTCTTCACCAGTTGGGGAATTGAACCCAGTTGCTTATGCCAGTCGCAAATTAAACCGAGCGGAACAAAATTACTCAACAATAGAAAAAGAATGTTTGGCTTTAGTCTGGGCGATCAAGAAGTTCCAGATCTATTTATATGGTAGAACATTCGTGGTACAATCAGATCATTAGCCATTAATATTTTTGTCCCAGGCAAAAACATGGAAATGCACGTTTGTTAAGGTGGTCTCTTCTCATTCAACCATATTCGTTTACCATTGAATACATTCCAGGATCGCAAAATGTTGGGGCAGATTTTATGAGAAGACACCCTCTGGCAGACACCCAGGATACTCATAAAGCCTAGTTGAGTTAATTGGATCGGGATTGTTCAAACAGATTATAATCTGCATTCGGATGCAGACTTTTAAGAGGGGAGGTGTGTGATAAAGTCAGTTTGAACCTCCCTCCTCAAATCATGTATAAGATATTATTCTATAGATTCTGCTACTGTGGTCTTTTTAAAAATTGGACAATAATTGAATAGGGCAACGCCACCACTTTTTATCAGTAATCCGCGCTGGATTTAAAGTGCAAGAGGAAAAAGTGATACTAAGAATATTTATTTCTTCATAAAAACGAAAGAGAGTAAATAAAAGAGACATTTTGACAATAGAATACTGTTGTTTAATAAAATACCATATAATAACTTATAGGGACTTGGAACCTTTCTTTCCCTGATATGTTAGCACAGTGAAAATAGCCCATGATAATAAAAAGGGAAAAGTACAAAAGTGTAAACGATGATAAAGAAGAAAATAAAACTTAGATAGAATGATAGATGCAAACAAGCAGTTTAATAATTAGTTTTAATAATTAAAATCGCTCCATAAATAACCCAGATATTGTAGAATTGAGACAGACTAGCAGACAGACGGATAACCCAACAATGGTTCAGTTTTGAAAATTGTCCGCTGCAGTCAAATATTATTGACTCGATTTGATTGGGTACACCAATAGTTAGAAAAGGGGAGGTGGAAACTGCAGATTTGTTAGCCACGCGAACCGTATTTTTAAACAGTAATAGAGGGATCAGACAAGCAAACGTATTGATAACCCAAAAGGTGGGGTTTTTCAAAAAAGAGAGTTAATTTCGGATGCGCAGTTTCCATTGGCCAAAGAGATTGATAATAGTGATAGGGTACAAGCCTAGAGCGCCATTTGAAGAATAATTTTACCAAGTGAAAGTTTGACCACAGAAGTGCAGAATTGAAAGCAAGTTTTCTGCAGTCTGTACCAGACGGCGATCTTTATTTGGACAAACGATTGCTAGTCAATCTATTCCTTGTGTGTGAAATATTTCATTGATTTTGCGGGTTGAATCGTCTATTATCATGTCAAACATAACTGGAGATGCTGAATACTAGGCATTCTGTCTGGTATATGTGAAGAAACCAGATATCAGATGAACCTAGGAGACCCTCTTATGTAGAAGAGTGGGCAGTTATTACAGCAAGTTACTTATTTACTCCAGGAGACCCTCTTGTGAAGAAGAGTGGGCAGTTTCAACAGGAAGACTTCCATTTTCAATAAGAACAGAAGATAAGCCCCATATTTTTGGGCTTATGACATTTAATTTAATTATTCTCCACACTTATTTTATTAATACATTTCAAGTGAAGTGATGAGGACATCAGTCTCTCCTAACTAGTGATATATTATAATACACCAGTTTGTCAGAAAGGGATACAGTATAGGAAATTGTTTATTACACACTTAGTAGGGACAAGAATTCCTGCCTATTTAATTAACTGTATATACATATTGATAGATAAAACTACCTTTATTAATTGTTTGAATTTTACTCCTGTTCCAAAAGAATTTGAGTTTCAGGAGAATAAAATTGTAAAAAAAGATTTAATTTCAAAAAGTTAACCACTGTTTTACTTGAGTTTCTTACTTTGAGTTACAGTTGTGTATGTATGTTACCAACATCACATCATACATTCATTCCCCTAGACACTAGTCAAATAAAATAAATAGATTCAAAATATATCGCAGAGTGAGATCACCGGGTGGTAGCAGTTAGGTGCCCTGAGAATACATCACCATCAACTATTAAAATCAGGGGCTTACATAGCTTGACCTCACTCTGTAGACAAATAATAACAATAACTAATATTCATAACATCCAAACCCACCACAATAGGAATCGCACATTCTTTAATATTATTGAGGTGCTTAGGTTTCTAATTTTTAAATTTTGCCAGGGTAGCAGCCTTATAGCCTACTCTTTACGATTTGTAACTGCCGTGGGTTTTTTAACGTGCGCAACTTGCACACGGGACTTCCCATTTTGTCGCCTTTATCCGAGAAGGCTAGGGATCTGATCTTACTACCCAAGAGACCAGGGGAGAATAAGACATCATTAGGATCACTGGTTCTGAAAAAAATTCCATAAATTTTATTCCCTCTACTGGGAATCGAACCCGGTACGTTTAGAATTCGAGGCAGACGCCATACTTCTTAGCCCCTCCGACCCCTAGTCAATTAAAGAAAACAATTCAATACAGGTATACAAAACAGATACTCTGATAAGGCGTCGCATAATGCTATGAAGAGAAAGCCGTAGAGAGTTTGCGGTGCTAAATCACTTTTTCTTCTTTTTTTCTTTTTTCTTTCAAATATCCAGATTTGGCAATAGGGTATTTGGAAGAGACCTGGAGACATGTACATGAAAGGAATAAAGAAAGAATGGAAGGACCTTGAACGGATCGTAAAGGACAGAAGACACTTGGCTTGTTTGTTGTTGTTGTTGTTAAGGACAAGCACTTCACGCAGAAAGGTACCGATGATGAATTGTTTCTTCCCGTTGATTTTTCTAATATTGACCTCGACTGTTTTGCTGCTGTTGTTGTCGAATTTTTAAATATTTGCTTTGGTTGTCCTAGTTCAGTGTTTCTCAACCTTTTTGTGTTCACGGCACACTTTTCAAATTTTCTAAAATTTTACGGCACACCTATCAGACCCCGCGCCTGAATAAAAAAAAAATTAGAGTGATATATACTAAATTAAATACACTAATTTGTGGGTACTTTAGAATAAAGAAAACTCTCAATTTGATTTTCTTTTAATTGTTTAAAATAATTTTGAAGTATATCTATTTTTGTTCAAAGCAGTTAATAGCTCCAATTATTACTGAATGAATTAAAGTTGTAAGATCAGTTTTACATTACATGATCACTAAAGATATACTTCATGTAGTAAATTTACCAAATTTTTTGCGGCACACTTTGAGAGGCGCGGCGGCCCACCGCTTGAGAAACACTGTCCTAGTTCCTATTCATCATAGATTTAAAAAAAAAAAAAAGAATTTCACGTAATTGGAACGATACTGCCGTAGGGGTACGTTGTATAGAGATTTCACTATACTAGGTATCAGCTTTAGAATGTGGGGGGGGGGGGGTGACTAGTGTCTTTTCTCACTGCCTTTACGTTCCTTATCTCAAGACCGTAGCTGGTTAGACTGGATCCTGACAGTACCAGGTTTCGAAACGGGAACCAGGTAATGTTACTTCGAGAGGCATGGGTTCTAACTACTCTTCCAATTGGACGCTCCAATGACTTACTACTTAGTAAAATACTGACTTTCAGTATGCCGCCAACTGTTGTGCTTTACTTGCTTTGAATGACGTGTTCATGTTTGTTGCCTTTTTTTTATGGTGATGGGATAGCCGACCCAAGACCAACCCTCCTTAGTTGCCTCCTACGACGTGTCTGGTAGGTTACAGTGATATTATTCTTTGTTCCATTTTTTTGGATTCCGGTAACAGACGGGCAGTGAACAACAACAAAAAAAAAGGACAACCACAAAGGTACAGACTGTTATAAGTGGTTTCTTGCGCTCAATGGAAGGATTGAAACAGTGTGACAAGATCACAGTGAGGAAATAATGGAAAGAAATAGAAAAATTACCAGTGGAATAAAATGGGAGAAAAGAACGCGGGAATTTGATTGGACAAACATTTAGAAAAACCCTGATAGCATTACAAGACAGTCCCTGATCTGAAATATTCAGGGTAAGAGAAGAAGATGGAGGCTAAAAAAGAAAACACATTAGACATAAAGGGGACAAAGACGACATATGGATACCTTGAGCGAATGGTACAGGACAAGAAGAAAATACAGAAAACAACATCCCAGCCATCAATGATCTGCACCGGATGGCAAAACAAGATCTTTACCCATAGTGCGAAGCTGTTTAAGACATCACGTAAGACAGGCTAAAAATAAGAACCTGAAGGCTAGACTAGATTTTATTGCATTGTGAAATATATGGAAATCAAAAGAAATCAAGCCCAATATAAAAATCAGAATCATCAATTCAAATGTCAAATCAGTCATATTTTATGGCTCTTAACATGAAGAACCAAAAAAAAAAAAAAAAAAACAAGCAACACGCTATAGACTTTCATAAATTTGTGCTGACCTGGAATAGAAGGAGTGAAGTGGTATGACAATATCCCTAATGTGGATCTGATGACAACAACCAGACAAGTGCCAGTGGAGCAAGAGATGACAACAACCAGACAAGTGCCAGTGGAACAAGAGATGACAACAACCAGACAAGTGCCAGTGAAACAAGAGATGACAACAACCAGACAAGTGCCAGTGGAACAAGAGATGACAACAACCAGACAAGTGCAAGTGGAACACGAGATTACAACAACCAGACAAGTGCCAGTGGAGCAAGAGATGACAACAACCAGAAAAGTGCCAATCAAGCAAGAGATGACAACAAGAACCAGACAGGTGCCAGTGGAGCAAGAGATGACAACAAGAACCAGACAAGTGCCAGTAAAGCAAGAGATGACAACAAGAACCAGACAAGTGCCAGTGGAGCAAGAGATGACTGTTGTAGATTAGTGATAGGGGAATTAAGACTTAGGTTGTTCCTTCTGAACAGAAATAGAACAGGTGATAGCTCAGTGGGAGATAATAATAGAAATATATTTTTCACGAGTGAGATGGTGAAAAATAATAGAGTCTGTCCCTGACACTCGAGAAACTTCTCTCGGTCAGCCTACAACAGATCTAGATTAAGTGCATTTCTGTGTGCACTAGGTTAATTTTTTTTTTAAATGTCCAAAAACGGGTCACTTTAACCCGCACGTGAAAATTGCCATTGTTGCTGCAAAAACTCGTGGTTTTTGCAACACGCCCCACTAGTTCAAAAGGTGAAAAAGTGAGTTGAGTTTCTTTTTGTTAGTAAGTCACACATTATTAAAAAAACTTGCCTGATCTTTTCCACGGATGAATCAACTTTATTTTGTAATAAATTGTTTACACCTGGTTGCATTTAATTGGTCCATAGTGGAATTTTTCTTGGTGGCCCTTAACTTTTGTCCAGTAGTATAGATATTTTTGGACAAGCCGACCGACACACTTGAATAAGTTTATGTAAATTTTATTTATCATTAGAATTTCACCACAACCATAAATTTGAATATCAATCACATATAAATACACATAGGTTAAAGAATTACTAAAAGAATAGACCCATAGGTGTAATCCTTTCCCCATCGGTTGAGCCCACGATCCCGTTAGCAGAAAAGTTAAAGCCCCCCCCCCCCCCTTCAAAGAGTCACAGATGTATACGCTATGGTCTAGGATTTCCCTCTACAGTTAAGAACAGAGTTGATATATTAATCTATTCTAAGAGGAAAACATCATTAGCAACAAACTTGCATAAAGAAAAACACAAAGTGGTTGCATAAATTATACCATAAGGGAATCACTCAGTCCTGCTTTCTCTCTGTTCATTCACCAGTGGCCACTGACATTCTTTCTTACCTACAAACTTGATGTCTTGCACCTTCAGGCGCAAACTTTAGGACACACACACACCGTGAATCCGTGTTCTTTTTGATAAAGAGAACCCCAGCTCTGCAGATACAGGTTTCATCCAATGTTCCAGGGAGCGTTCCCTTTACAACTATATTTTAGGATTACTGTTTATGTAACTTGAATCAGTTCAGGTAAGAAATTTTAAATGGGCTCACAATGTCAGAATCTCGAGGTTTCCAGTACTTAGGAAATGACAGGTTGGTAACTTCTCTCAATATAAAATTATTGGTCACACTACAATTGGTCAAACGTCGGAAATGTTACTGTTTGTAATTTTTCTCGCCACAGGGGCTGAATGTACATGAGATTTAGGGAAGAAATATAATCTGGCTCAATAGGCCCAGTTACATCATTTAGTCTTAAAGTTCTTGAGATGGGTACTCTGTCTCTTTCTGGATGCAAACACAATGCCAGACAGGTTTTAACTAGTAAACCCACGTATTTAAGTACAAAAATGTTTCTTCTAGGTTATTCTCATATATACTGAAACCACTGGTAGATTTTGGGCTTGACCCATATACTGTATAAAAGAAAAAGAAACATACAGAAACTTAATCATAATATTATACACACATCCTATCCTACCCTCGCGTAAAATATAATATTCACTTCGGTTATTTAACTTAAATCAGAAACTGTAAGCTTAGAGCTTGTCTCGTCGTTTAAAACTCCCGTGAAATAAACTCTAGTCATTTAAAAAAATCAATCATCATGAATTAGAAATACGTACATATTCCGTCAATACTCAAATGATGAATCAGTGCATTTACTTAGTTAAATATATTCTCTGACTGGTTACTAGCAATTTAATTAAATTTATTTATAGCTGAATGAGTTTTTAGCTAGAAATTATAATTTATTCTGCTATCCACTGTAACACAGTAACTTAGAGAATTAGAATAACTGGCCTAACTGGAAAAAACACTCTGCACAAAAATCTAGTGAAGATATAATTACCTCACACAGAACTACTTAAGACTATTCTCCAACGCAAACTGAGATTATACTTAATAAAGTAATCTAGAAACGAAGCTAGATATGTCTAGAAAAACTGCGGAGTCTGAATGAATGAAGTCTAAACTGCTGGGGTTTAAATATAGGAAAGAAAGAAATTAGCCCAGACTTAATACATTTAGCACCTACGTCCAGATTTACATATTTCCTGCTCATTCTGCGAATCAAACGAATTCTTCACACTGAAACCGAAACCAGACTCAGGCAAATCGAGCGAACAGTCTCTCTTAGATCTTGTGTAACATGATTTACCAGACCAGGTGAGATTTCTTCGCTCGAGAATTCACACTATTCTGCCTGCAGACTATGGTCATAAACGCAATATGAGCGAGCTCGTCGTTGATCTCAAATCTTTCACCGTGAATAATTAACTTATAGGCGACCAGATCAGGGAAAAGTGATAGACAATGGTCTTCCTTATTATCCCTGTCGAGAACGAATTAACACGATTCGATCTCTCATCAAATAACTTAGCCAACCGCAATAAAATGCGTTGCTAAATTAGAAAGGAAATGACAAAGGTTTGGATTGCTAACAATCTAGCGTATGCGAAAGAAAGGTAAAAGAACGAAAGAAAGGTAAAAGACAAGTGTAGAATAAAGAAAAGATATAAAAAAATCTATTAATCATAATATCTCTGCCACAATGACAACAAGAACCAGACAAGTGCCAGTGGAGCAAGAGATGACAACAAGAACCAGACAAGTGCCAATGGAGCAAGAGATGACAACAAGAACCAGACAAGTGCCAGTGGAGCAAGAGATGACAACAAGAACCAGACAAGTGCCAGTGGAGCAAGAGATGACAACAAGAACCAGACAAGTGCCAGTGGAGCAAGAGATAAGAAGAAGATGCTGGAGACGAATAGGCCACACGTTGAGGAAGCCTCTTGATAGCATTACCAGGCAGTCCTTGTTCTGGAATCCCCGGGAGAAGAGAGGAAAACTTGCAAAGGTTGTACTTAAAAACGCACATAGTTGATCTACTTATTGTTACATGCTTTGCTAGAACAAAGTAGGAAACACATCAAATAATTAATGAACATACAGAAGTAAAAATTAAATTTTATTTTCAGATCAAGTTGGATCATCTGAAATAATGTTCACAGAAGAAATAACAAGAAGGTGAGGTAACACACACGCATGAAAAGAAGTTAAATGTAGTTTTCTTCTTTCTCGTACACCATCAGACGTCTTGCTTGAATATTTAGAAAGAAAGCAGTAGTCAGCTTGAGGCTGTTTGTATCTCCATAGAGTTTTTCCAGGAATGGTAATGGTGACGGCCATATGTGCTTTCTCTGTTGCTCGTAAGTTGAGCATCTTTGTAGCAACTGTTCAGCAGTAATTTTTTTTTTGTGCCACAGTTACATTCATCGGAAGTCTCTACCTTTAGCTTGTTGAATAGATGATATCCCAATCTGTTGTGGCCCGTGCGGAGTCTGAAGATTATCACTTGTTCTCTTCTGCTGAGCTTGTAATACGTATCACTTTGTGTGTCGTGGATGCACTCAGAGCAAATAAAAATAATTAATATGCAGGTTAACGGGATTAAGAACAAGTTAAGCTTTTAAAAACAATTATGACAAACTTAAACACTTTTAAAATCTTCATGAAATCCCAGTGGTCCTAAAGTTACGAATGGCGCATTACAACTTGTGCGATATTAAATTTGAAAGACAACAACTTTATTGACCGGACCTATTTATTTTTCCGAGGCGTTAATTTCTTTGAGTGCGCTAAATCTAATGCAATCGAGTATTTTAAATTCGAAAAGATGACTGATAATATTGACGAGAGTAAAAGTTCTACCTCTGCACTCCTTGCTAGATTTTTTTAAAGCGACTTCTGGATGTCTATGGGCGCGCGTTGTGTTAGCAGATCTCTTTTGTTGACGACAGGTGATGTTGTCAAAGGAAAGCATTATATTTGCACACTCCGATACTTTGTTATAGCATTTATTCATTTATACCACTCGTAACAAGTAACAAATACGTGGAAGGATGCGTGTGGCGAATTACTGGGAGAAACAAGGACAGAAAAAAAAACAGGCAGAGTTAACCAGAAGCAAAATCAGAAGTTTCAAAGCCAAGGCTCGTGAAGTGTACATAGAAGCGAACATAGAGGTACAAAAAAAACATCAAAAGGGACAAGAAGAATGCAGTATATTTATGAGTTGGAAGTGTGGCAGAGGAAACTGATGCCAAAAGGCAATACGAGAGGCCTGTACACACATCAGCACAAAGAAGCTAACTGGGAAATACAAGCATGCAAATGGTAAGAATGAAAAATTGCTTTGTAATATAAAAGAACAAATTAAGAGATGAACAGAACATTTTAAAAATCTTCTCAATAGACCAGCTGCACAAAATCCACCAGACACCCAGCAAGCAGAAGAGGAGCTACATGTTAATTGTGAAAGACTAGTAAAGAAGAAATAAGAAAGCCAAACGCTCCTAAACGAAGGAAAAAAGGGTGCTATCCCAGATGGCATTCCAACAGAGGCCATCAAAGTAGATATCGACACGTCTACAGAGATATAATACTAATCACTTGGTTAAGTTTGGGAGAGCGAAGAAATACCAGCAGAATGAAGGAAAGAAGATTTCTAGTCAAGTTGGATAGGAAGGGAGATTTACAACAGTGCACAAATCACAGAGGAAGAGTGTTACTATCAGTACAAGGAAAAATGTATTAAACATGATCATTCTTGAGAGATTAAAAGAGTACATAGATAGACAACTATGAGACAACAATCAGGTTTCCTACACAACAAATCCTGTACAGATCCGAAAGCCACATTGAGAATAATAACTGAACAAAGTTTAGAACTGAACTGACCTCTTTATATTGGATTTGTGGACAATGAAAAAGCTTTAGACGGTGTTGATAGAGAATTATTTTGGAAACTCATGAGGCATTGCGTGGAGCCCTCTTTAAGATCATTAACTTCCTTTTAAAAAAGCATGTGAAGATATGACATGCAGAACTGTCAGTGATGGACAAATTAGATAACTGTCTCAGATGTGAATTTGAGAGTAACATGGATGTCTCTTGTCATCATTTCTTTTCTTACTGGCTATAGGTTGGATAATGAAAACATCGACATCAGCCAACAGGAATGGAACTGGACTAAATAGCTTGACGATCTAGATATTCTATTCTATAACCGTAACCAAATCCAGATACAAGACAAAATGAAAATACTTCATGGAATGTCACAGAAAGTGGGTTCTGAAAATACTCAGGTACATACAAAGATAATGAGAATGAATGCAGGAAACGACAAACAAGATTGCAGTTAAAGAAACACTCTACAAGATGTAAAATCAAACATACATCTTGGCAGCTAATTAGAGTTGAAGAGGAAGACATTAAAAAGGAATACAGAGGGCATGATGAGCTTTCCTTGCACTTCTTCTTCTTCTTCTTTGTTCACTTTCAGACGTCGACTTTAATATGTTCAGTGGTCAGATTAAGACTATTGGTATCTCCGTAGAGATTTTCCAGGAATGGTACTGGTGATGGCCATCTGTTCCTCTGATACATCTGTTCCTCATATGTTGGGCACTTTTGAAGTAGATGTTCATTTCCTTGCGTTGAGAAATATATGGAAATCAAAAGAAATCTAATCCAACCCAAAAAAAAAGAATTTTCAACTCAACAGTGAAGTCAGTATTATTGTATGGCTCTGAAACATGTAGAACAAACAAAAAAATAAAAAAAAAACAACAATCAAGACGTTCCAGACTGTCATAAATGAATGCTTGCTTAGAATAGAAGGATTGACATCCTACGACAAGGTCACCAGCGTGGAACCAATGACAGGAGCCACACAAATACCAAGGGACAAGAAATGAGAGGAAGGCGCTGTCGATGGATTGGACAAACACTGAGGAGACATGTTGATAGCATTACAAGGTAGTTTTGTTCTGGAATCACCAGGGCATAGAAAGTAGAGGCATACGACAGAGCACGTGGAAAAGTGAACTGGGAACATAAATTAAAATTATGTGGAAGACATGGAAAGACATTGACCCGATGGCACGCGACAGAAAGACATACGTTTTGTTGATGGTTTATGCTCGTTGAGGAAGCTTGATTGCTTGATTCATTATCTTTCCGCTCTTAATAGAGCACATGTCTTCAACAAACTCATGCCAATCCTTCCTGTTCTGTGCCATCCTATCAAAGGCTTTCCATATCTTCTTTATCACTTTTCATGCCTGTCTCAAATTCCCTTTTTCGATCTCCCTTAATTCCTTTTGCTCTGGGGTTTCCAGAACGGCCTTGTAATGACGTCAACTGGTTTTCTAAACATGTGTCCTATTCAATGGATTTCCACATCTTCTTTATAACTTTTATTCCTGTCTCAGATTCCCTTCTCTGTGGGGGTTTTTTGTGTGTGGCCTACCTGAATTCCTCCTGCCCAGCGGGTTTCCAGAATACGAACTGCCTTGTAATGAATGATATTGACTTGTTTCCTAAAGTGATTCTATCAAACGCAACAATGTTTTCATCACATCATATTTCACTGATATTTGATTCTTTCTATAATTTCGAAATTGGTGATCATTGAATACCAATTTATCCCGTCTTTTCAGCGCAAGCAACCATTTATGAAGTCTGTAACTTTAATTTCTATACCACTACCCTATTAATGTTCCGTAGAAAAGCTCGCCCTTAAACAAATCATAAAGGTCATATGTGACGTCGGGGCCAAGTAACCAATAACGTTTTTTTTTTTATCCAACGTTTGATTGACAGCTCCTCAAGGCTTGCTTGTCGGGCGAATGCTATTAAGTCCTACGTGATTCATAATTAGTAACACTTGATGGGGTATTCTACCGTTGGACAATACAGTGTTATGAATTTTATTCTTTTCCCAGCCAAAGACGCAAAATGAAATCAGAGCGCTTCGTCGCATTTCAGCTCGAATTAGCATTTCCAGGGATAGATTTGTCACAAGTCACGGAGCTTTCCATCGGCTCTCCATGTAGGGGGTAGGGCTAAGGACAATAACCCTGTGCCAGACTTAAATAGTTACGGTCAATAACCCTGTGCTGGACTTACATAAACATGCTACAGAAATTGCAACTGGAAGAACTACCAGAATCTTTAACTGGGAGAACCTTCAAATGATGATATTAACCAATCAATTGAAAGCCAAATAGTGGACGTTATTCTACCGACAATTCTTCTATCGACGAAGACAGAATATAATAGCTACGTAGAATCTGAGAACGCTTTGTCTTCCTATTCTTCTTCTTCGTCTTTGTACACTTTTAGACGCCTACTTGAATATTTTCAAAGGAAGCAGTAGTCAGATGGAAGTTATTTATTTCTCCATCGAGTTTTTCCAGGAATGGTTCTGGTGACGGCCTATTGTGCTTTCTCTGTTGCTCATATGTTGGGCATCTTTACAGAAGATGTTCAGCAGTAATTTTATTTATGCCACAGTTACAGTTATCCGTAGTTCCTATCTTTAGCTTGTTGAATAGATGGTATCTCAATCTATTGTGGCCCGTGCGGAGTCTGAAGATTACCATATGAGTAGTAGAGAATGTACCAAACGGTTAGTATTCAGGCGGCGCGCAGGCGGCGCGCCAGGCGGCGCGTGACTTTTATATAAGCGCATTCAGGCGGCGCAAGATGGCGGACTTGAGATAACAAGAAGAGGGGTATATTTTTTTATATAAGGAAAATGTGGCAAAATGGCGGACTTGAGATAACAAGAAGAGGAGGGGCAAGATGGCGGCTTTTTATATAAGGAAAATGTTGCAAGATGGTGGTTTTTTATATAGTAATATATTATTGTTGTTGTTATTAGTTTAGACAACTTAGGTAGTATTCTGGCTGTGTTAGACAAACAAGAAGAGGATAATAGTTAGACTTTTAGATAATAGGATATTTTTAGATAATAGGAAGACTTTTAGACAATAGGAAGACGGTATGTATACGAACAGTTATATTTACGAACAGTTATACAAACAGTTATTTTACAACAGTTATACAAACAGTTAGACGAAATACAACAGACGATATAGGTAACAAAAAGGCGTTTTAGTTAATATAGTTTTTATTTTATATTCAATAGTGTTTTTGTAGTATCAAACAGGAGTATATATGGTAATATATAAGAGTACATATATAGTCTTTTTTAACATAATACATTGTACAGTAATTTTTTAGCAAATGAATGTAAAATAATTATATATGAAAGACAGTTTGTATTTTTTAACATTATCAAACATTGATATTTTCACAAATGAATGTACAATAATACATAGAGGAATTATATAGGAAGGATGTATGTTCAAAATATACAATAAAAAATATCACAGCTACAGGCCAGACCTTGAGGGGAGTCGTCACGTCGTAAGAAATAGAGGTGTGTGTTGTATATACCTGTAGGTATCTGTGTGTACAGACAGTTTAAATGTTGAGGGGTGATGTGGTGACGTTGTCGGGATGCACCTGTCGTTTTATGTAAAAGTAAGATAGGGCGTTGCGGTGTTGTTCGTAGGTGTAGATGGATGCTTTGTGTGCCCGGAACCCGATATTTTTCCCACCCTGTGCCTGTTGTGTGTTGAGGACGTCTAAGAAAGTGTGTTTGTCTACTTTGTTGTGGTGTTTGTTCAAGCCTTTGTTGGTGGTTTTGTTGTCATGGAATATTCTAATCCACATATATAAATTATCAATTAAATATAAAGCCTAATAAATACATATAATAAAGAAAAGAGCAATGGTAAAATGACAGTGCTGTCACAAAGAATGTACTCGAAATCCCCCTTGTTTTCTGCTTCGTCTGCAAATTGTAACGCTTTCACGTTGATAGTAAAAGCTTACTGTATTATTACCCGCCTTCTTCAATGAAACGTGTGCTGTATTTCTTGGAAAAACATTAAGAGGCAGACTGCGTAATGACCTAAATTTTAAATTCCATTCATGTCTTTTTCTACATTACGTTACCAAAACGAACGAACAGATGGACAAAAGGATAGCGAGAAGGGAGAGGCAGAAAGCCGAACATTAAACACGCGTCGCGCGATACACAATTACTACTATCACGCGTGTTAGGCTACAAGCACTAACTTTTTTTTTTTCAGACGGACAGTGATAAAATACACTACCCTTCCCCAGAGTTAGGTTTTAAAATCATAAAAAACGCTTATTAGGAAAGATAACAATAGATGGGTTTACGGTTGAAAACATAACAGTACCCAGACAGCATATCTTCGAAACAGGAGGTAGAAAATACATATTTTGAACGCAGCCACGTAGCTCCTTTAAATTAGTATTTTTGGGTTCCTTAGGGCTTGCTGACAAATAATATGTAAAACGTTACGCCAATAGTCCAGGAATTAATAAATTATACCCAAAATAAAATAGTGAGGCTGCCTGACAGCATGAAATCATTTCTGCTCATAAAATTTTTTATAACGTGTTTGAAAAAAACCTTACGTTACATAAATAGCCTACCATGTAAACTCCAAATTGATTGGAGCGCAACAAATGAAAGCCTAACCACGATTGGTCGGGCTATAAATACTATCTTTCGTTGTTAGGGGAAACGGGAAAAGGTAACATTTTTTCAAACACTTGTCGAAACGTGGCTCATTGGCCAGTCTCGCTGATATACACACTTGGGAGCGTTAGTTCGAGACCACTTGTTTAAATGATCTTGATAAAGCAACAGTGCGTTGAAGCCAGCGCATAATTGTGTTAAATAAAAGCCTGGAACATAGGCAGATGGAAATTTGTGCCAGTTTGTGCCAGAATTCATTGCTAATCAACGTATCTGTGTTTATTCGTATGAATTGTGGTAAGCTTGAACCATTCAATATCTTTTAATGAAAATTGAATGTGAATTGTTGATTTATGCCTGTATATATATATGTGTAGTTCAGTGGCAAATGTGAGGTAAAGCCTGTAATGCTCCAGCCTGAACAGAGGGTGTCGGAGGGTAGTAAAACGGCATGGAATGGCCAAACAGTACACTGACACCTGGATGATTGACTAGAAAGAAATAATGCTGGAAGTGCAGAGGCGTAGTAACCATTAAGAAGGGTAATACTGGAATAAAGTATTTCAAATGAAGCTGACAGTTGGCCTAATGCTCTGAACTCAATGTTTGTGCTGTGTTGTGATCAATGTAACAGGAGAGTTTAAGTTAGTTATGAAGTAGAAGGTACATCCTTCTTGATTTCAGGGACAGTGGTCTTGATGGTACTGAGCAGCACCTAGTCAGAGCTTTGCTGAATCCAGTGTCGGACAGCATACTCCTTGGTCCTTTTAGCTATCAGTGAGGTGTCTCCAGAGCCCAGAGGAGAATTCGAGCAGAGGAGTCCTTTCCTGCCGCCATCACGCCAGATAAGCTAACTTGGCCAGCTGAGCTCAACATTATGTCCCCTCATCTTGAACTGACTTTTTAAAATTAACATTAAGAGGGGAATTTACTGTTGTTATGAACTTTATTCTTTTCCCAGCCAAAGACGCAAAATGAAATCAGAGCGCTTCGTCGCATTTCAGCTCGAATTAGCATTTCCAGGGATAGATTTGTCACAAGTCACGGAGCTTGAAATAACAGGAAATAATCTTCTTTGGAACAAAGTAAGCTACCTTCTGTAGCGTTGCTGTGTCTGTAGTGTTTCAGCGCTAGACCAATGGTTAAGAAAGTATTTTATTAAACTTGTAACAGCGTTCGTAAAGGACAAGCAATTTTTAGATCCATAACTAAGGTAATTTTGAAACTCCTTGCGAAATTATTCACGTTGTTTTCTTCTTTGGCTGGTGTTTGCTCTGGGGTACACGTCAAAGGACGGCGACTCACTAGCGAGTTCTGTTGACATATGCTTATATGTTAGTCTTCTCATTTGTACTAAGCTGCTATTGGCGCATTTACTTTTATTTCAGAGTATGGGCTATGGTTCGGTAGCCATGACTGAGAGGCCCTACAGAATTTGTTCCATCGGCTCTCCATGTAGGGGGTAGGGCTAGGGTCACTAACCCTATGCCAGACTTAAATAGTTAGGGTCAATAACCCTGTGCTGGACTTACATAAACATGCTACAGAAATTGCAACTGGAAGAACTATCAGAATCTTTAATTGGGAGAACCTTCAAAGGATGATATTAACCAATCAATTGAAAGCCAAATAGTGGAAGTTATTCTACCGACAATTCTTGCATCGACGAAGACAGAATATAATAGCTACGTGGAATCTGAGAACGCTTTGTCTTCCTATTCTTCTTCTTCGTCTTTGTACACTTTTAGACGCCTACTTGAATATTTTCAAAGGAAGCAGCAGTCAGATGGAAGCTATTTATTTCTCCATAGAGTTTTTCCAGGAATGGTTCTGGTGACGGCCTATTGTGCTTTCTCTGTTGCTCATATGTTGGGCATCTTTACAGAAGATGTTCAGCAGTAATTTTATTTATGCCAAAGTTACAATTATCCGTAGTTCCTATCTTTAGCTTGTTGAATAGATGGTGTCACGGTGACTGATAATTTATTTTACCATCACGTCCCATTTTTTATTACTCTTTTAATGTTCTGGTTTCCTCGACTTTTTGTATTTTCTCTTCTTTCGGATTCTACTTACGTGACCCATTATTCCTCTCTCAGACCCCACCCCGCGGCTTTGTTTTCGTTCTGGCCTTCATTATAAATTCAACACTGGTCAGTAGCGGTCAGCTTATGATAATATTACCTAAGCTGCACCTGGTGTTTGTCTGACCAGGGAAACGCTGGTAGCGCGTAACAGCGTTGATCTCCAGCGAGCAAGACTTTCTTTGAAGCGAACCGCTAGCCTAAATACAGTGGGTAGCGAGATCAAGGGGAGACAAAACTCTCGTTCGTTCTGAGAGATTTTGTTGCGGCCCCTGACCACTCTCAGAAATATTACGTCTTATATATGAAACTTGCTCGCGGTTGTTGCTTGTGATGTAAATCGTAGAATAATATTTGTCTTATCCATGATTGCGTTATACGCAGTTCATCAGTGGGAACACGCGATGGATAGCGTCTGGGGTAGACTATAAAATGAGATAGATTTACTCAGTCAGCTCACTCGTAAAATTTTCCTACCCGTGATGACCAAATGAGACTAAGGCAGACGTTAACACAGAACTAAATTGTGTTGCCTATTTTCTCGTCATCTCGGGGTAAGTAGACATCTCTTATTATAATATTATTATTTATATATATATATATATATATATATATATATATATATATATATATATATATATATATATATATATATATATATATATATATATATATATATATATATATATATTCATGTTAGCTTTTATATATACCTGATAGGAGTGTGACTTGAATTCATTTAGAGGATTTCTCCCGGTAATTAGTTCAGTGATAATGTAGCGCCGTCACCGCCTTAGTTAAACTGGCGCTAAGCAGTATGTATCTCCCTGTGTTATTGTTTACAATAGGTTAATGGTAAACTTACGATAACAGATACTTACTAGGCAACGAATCAGAGTAGTCCCTTCAGTGCTTACCATTGGGTTAAGAGTAGGCTAAAATAACTTGTCATTACTGTAAGGAAATGTCAGCGGTGTAGGTTATTCACTTAAAAACTGGATGGTGATGTGCGTGCGCTATAACCCTGAATTAACAGAGGTAGTACCTTATTACTTTCTGAGAGTAAAAACTTCTAGTGGTTGGGTATGGAATTTTATATGCCTACTTGTGTAGTTAGACACCAGTTTATAACTTTCACAGAAAGCAGGTACCAGCCATAGATAACATTATATCTTAGGTTTCAGTCACAACCTTTTATTATAGCTACAACATTGCATTTTCCATGTATTACATTTTGGGAGGTTATTATTTTTCCCTTTTTGCGTATCGACCCCAAGGGGTGCATACCATTTATTATGTAATGTCAAATGCTGTATTTTTATGTAAATTCACTTAATGTTGTAAGATGAATAGCATATCCACTCAGCTGTAACTACAGGGTTAGGTTTCCTGTATGTTGAGTTGGAAGAAGACGGAGTAGATTTTGCTGTCAGAACATTTACTGACAGGTACATGTATGTACAAAATATATTAGCCTATGCGGGCGCATGCTGATAATTGATAGAGTGGAAGGAACAGGAGGGCGACTTATATGGATAAAGACAGCCCGAAACTATCATAGCAATGATTAAAATAATTCAAATCCCATAGTGGAGCATAACTGTTTAGTATAACGTTATTGTAATTTTATTGTTTGCTTGATGTAAAGGTCGTCTCTTTTTGGGTCTCAGTTTCAGGATATACTGCATTGCTATCGCAAGATTCCAGTCAGGCGAAGAACGTCACATTCTCTTTGATCTAGCGGTTTCTGAAAGCAACTAGCACCATGAGTTGTCACCCCTACCTGAAATACAACCCTTTGTCAACGCCAATCCCTCTAACGGGAAATAAGCTCACGCATTGTGTAACGAGCCAAAGCAAAATCGGAAATTGAATTTGGCAGTAGTGGTTTCTTACTCGCCTCTTGATCACCAGTCAGAGCATTGTGGCTTCCAACATATCTATCAGCCCAGCGTCTTCAGCAGAATTTAAATCGCCAAACGTTGTGCTTAAACGGAGCACTCAGTCACAAATAAGTGTTCAAGCCAGCCCAACCGGATTTAACACCAAGTACGTAGGCCGAATTTCACGCGCCGGGATAATAGCGCAATGGACCATTTGTCCTAAAGTAACCCCGTCTTGTGGGTGGTTCTGGTCATTTAAAACCCCGCACGTATGAGCGGTCAGCCAAAGATAGACAGAGTCATCTACAGTCTATCTCGTCATTAGGGTGTAACCAACGATAGTGCCTACAGTGAATTTATTTATGTTATTCCATCACCTATGGAGGATATCTACACGTAAAACACTTACCGGAGCTATTGCATTTGGTCCCACGAAAGCGGACGGATTGGAACTCTGTTTATTTATTTCCCGGTGTTCTACAGGTTTTATGTTGGTGGTTTGTGTGTTCGTTGGTATGTAATTGCATATTTGTATACTCAATGTGATTATTGAGGCTTATTATGTTGTTGTGCTGATACACGTATTATTTCCATACATTTTCTTCCTTCAAGAATCTTTTTTTAATAAATTTTACTCATTTTATTAACGCGCTGTTCACGACCCTTTCATCCATAATTAATATTACAAGCTCTCACTATAGTCTTTATTTTTGACAAGAGAAGAGAGAGAGAGAGAGAGAGAGAGAGCGGGTGGTGCTTAGACTATTTAAGTGTGTTGAGGCTTGGAGAGAGAGATAACTTTAATGAATCCTCTTCCAAGTTGGCCTCAAGTTCACCCTATTTACACAATATCTACCGTATGTGTAATCTATAATTTTGCCAGTTCACTCTCATTGTCGATTTCTCTACAATTGTCTAACTCGACAAATACTCTAACACTTTAACTCAACCACGACAGATGGTATCTCAATCTATTGTGGCCCGTGCGGAGTCTGAAGATTACCATATGGTCTCTTCTGCTGAGCTGGTAATATGCGTCATTTGGGTGTGTGTGGCCTGGATGCTGTGCATCCCATTGGTTCTTGTATCTGATTCTGACAAAACTCTTTGCCTCTTCGAAAGTTATGTTTGTAACAGACTGAGGTAGATTTCCACCTTCCTTTGCCAATCTGTCAGCCTTTTCATTGCCAGGGATGTTACAATGAGATGGAATCCATTAGATTACAACTCTTTTGACTCGTTGATATAGTTTGTGGAGTACTACTCTTAGGTCACCCAGGTCTGCATTATTCTGGCACTTCAGCGTTGAAACCACTGACAGTGCATCTTTGCAGAAAGCAACTTGCCTCTATATGCTTCCCTGTCATTAGAACCTCTGCAGCAGTTTTCAAGGTCTCTGTTGCGAAGTTACTTGAGAATTTTCCTGTTGCCAATGACAGCCATTTTTAGTACCAGTGCTTAAGCTTAGAAGAACACATCCACCTCCATCTTCTGTTGAATTTGTTGATGATCCATCTGTGTGTCTGCATGGGTCCGGGTGCTGCTAAGGTAGTGTTTCTTTATGCATTTTCTTCGTTATAGCTTTTCTCTTTGTTGCCGTCTGGTTCTTCTTTCTCTCAGTTCCAGGAATGTTTTCTATTATTTCAATGAATCGATGTTGTTTCCAAACTGGGAGCTTGTGGGTAGTTTAGATGGGTTTGGTTGTTGAATGATCATATATGGGAATTGCTCTCATCTTTGTTGTGGTTGCTTCGACAAAGTTGCTTTGCACTAACATCACTGGAGAATAGGACCAAAACGTGGCTAATGAAATTAATGAATGGAAAACAACATCCCCCCCCCCCTCCCCCCCCCCCCTCCCCCAAAAAAAAAAGACAGAGCTCCAAACTGGTACCAAGCGGGAAAAACTTTCATATCGATGAAAATCCAAACTGCCTTGGCATTACATTTGATCGCCGTTTGACCTCGAAAAACAGGATGAAAAAACGAATGAGGGCAAAGTGTGACGGAATTATTGGGTCGATCTCTTTTCCTCTCCGGAAGTAGTCAGTTACATTTGTTGTGAGTACTGATTACGTGAAATTTTCAGTGGTCAGCACATTTTCTTTTTCTGCTATCAAGCAGATATTAGCTATTTTCTAATTAGCTTACACTCCTTTCAGTAATACTTCGTCTTGTCTGTTTACCTGACCATCCCTGCTGAGAGAGTAGACAGGTGATGCAATATTGACCGACAGCCATGTTGGTAAAATTCTCGTGTACTAAACTTTGGCAGCGCCAGATTAGCATGACGTACGCCCAGCCAGTTTATTTAGTGCTGATATGGCGATTGGGATTCCCTAACTACTGTCGTGAAGAGTCACAGCCCAGATGGTTACACGAGGGTCTGTGTATGCACAAGGACGGAGAGATAAATTACCCGTCTGCGGAAATATTACAGACATACACCTGGAAGACGGAATGAGGTTATAGCACCCGGATAGAAGTATTACAAAGATATTCCTTGAGATAAAAGTAAGAAGTTATTTGAGCTCACTGACGAGAATAGTACGGAAATTTCACTTCCATATTTGGAAGACATGACCTTTGCATTAACGCACAGAAATTCTCTAGTGGAAATAATTACTCCACCGAAACACACAGGTTTTGAAACGATTGGAGGACATTCGAAACATAGGAAGAACAAAATTCCTGAGTGAACCCTACCTAAATCGTAACAAAGTGCTGTGGGGGGGGCGCGGGGGGGGAGGGGGCGGGGGGGGGGCGGGGGGGGGGGGGTGGGGGGGGGGGGGGGGGGGGGGGGGGGGGGGGGGGGGGGGGGGGGGGGGGGAGGAGGGGGGGGGGGGGGGGGGGGGGGGGGGGGTGGGGAAAGCGAAGTGTAATGTAACCTGACACTTTAGTCAGTTTAGAACACTGTGAAAATTCACCTGGCACCAAGAAAACAACCAGGCGTTGCCAGAGTTAAGAATAGCAGCAGATTTCGTTTACCAGACCGGACCTTGTTTGAGCCTCTTGAGAACTTAGCGCCAAGGAAAACTCTACCATTTTAACACGGAAAACCGGAATCTGAGGAAACTGTAACATAAAGTCAGAGTGGGAACTTATTGCTAAAATAATAACATCCCAGACCACATGTAAGAAGCATCGTGAAGCTGCCTTAAACTATTTCTCTGAGCCAGCAGTCTGTGTGCCTAAAGATTGGCGTAAATTGTACATTTCATATTTTGCATTATTAACATGAGAACTAATATGTATATATTGACATGTGAATATTAATATGTGAAAATTGCTAGTGGATGTCCAAGTCATACGAGGCTGGCAACCGCAGCATATAGAATGATGATTTCATGAACCACCACTGCAAGGGTTGGTGACTGCTTTATGCGAGTTTCTTACAGAGAATTAAAAGTAGAGGTAGTCCTAAGTTCTTTATGGATCAGGGAGTGTAATGATGAGAGAATGATGTACATAATCTATATTATTAACATTTTCAACCAGTTTAAATGAATTCTGATTATATTCTTAACTCTGGCAGGTCTGGTTGTTTTTTCGACGAGGTGAATTTTTACAGTGGTTTACCCCAGCAAAAGTGTCAGGTTATTTTACAACTTTCGTCCCACGCACGCTGTTGTTTACTATTAGACCAGGCTCCAATAAGAATTGTTATTATGTTTACATCTCGATTGCCGGACAATAGTTACAATCATGCGTGGTTTGATGGTGTCTATTCAAAAACTTGCCTCATAGGAAAATTCTGCGGGTAATTTAAAAGGTCATTTTCCGTATAAGGAGTTGTTATATCCGTCAATTCGAGGTAATAATTGCGCTACAACTCCCTACATTATCACACATAATGTCCTTGTAACACTTCTGTCTGGAAGCTATTACAACATTCCTTCTGTCAGGTGCATGTCTGTAATATGTTCGCAGACAGGTAATTTATCTCCCCGTCCTTGTGCAAACACCGACCCTCGTGTAACCATCTGGGCTGTGACTCTTCACGACAGTAATTAGTGAATCACTATAGCCATATCAGCGCTAAATAAACTTGCTGGGCGTACGTCGAGTTAATCCGACGTGGCCAAGGTTTGGTACACGAGAATATTTCCAACATTACTGTCGGTCAATATTGCATCACCTGTATACTCTCTCAGCAGGGATGGTCAAGTAAACAGACACGACGAATTATTACGGAGAAGAAGTGCAAACAATGACTTTAAAATAACCATACTGCAGGAGAGGAAAAGAGAGCGAATCCAATTATGTGAGAGGCTCTATCTATGAATAAACACAGAAAATACAGTTTGCTTGTAAACATATTTTTAAACAGCACATTGCGTGTCAGATGGCACCACTCTCCTGGCTGTCACTCGGGGCGGACCGCACCCCCATCGCACCGACTTTGTTTGGAATTAGTTTGGTTTGGTTATAAGAACAATCTTCATTGCACGCGGACAACTCCATCAGTGCTTCGATCGCCTCCCTTAGATCACACAAGGAGGATCTCAGCACAGTGCACGAACTCTGTAGCACCGGCAAAAATTCCGATGTGTCTATAAAGGAATCATACATTCTATAAATATTTCTGTGGGTAGGTTTCTAATTTTTAAATTTTTGCCAGGCAGTGGCCTTATGGCCTACTCTCTGCGATCTCCAAATGCCGTGGGATTTTTAACGTGGGCACACGGGACCTCCTTTCTTTTGCCCTTATCCGAGAAGGCTAAGCCTCCGATCTCACTATCCAGGAGACCAGGGGAGAGCATGACATCATAGGACCACTGGTTCTGAAAAAAAACCTCTAGAATTCGAGTCGGACGCCATACCTCTTCGCCACTCCCCCCCCCCTTTTCCATTTGAAATTAGGAAAATGTGCAGCCTGTAAGTAACTTGAATCTCTATCGGGCGATCTACTTCCTGCAATTCTATCAACAGAGGTGTATAACATTGAGACTAAACTCTACTTTACTGAATGTTAACTATAGATCCAAGAAAACATCACGATCTACTTCCTGCAATTCTATCAACAGAGGTGTATAACATTGAGACAAAACTATACTTTACTGAATGTTAACTTTAGATCCAAGAAAACATCACGATCTACTTCCTGCAATTCTATCAACAGAGGTGTATAACTGTAAAAGTCTGTTTGACTAGAGATGTAAAAGGTTGTTCAGTGTAAATGCCCAGATGTAACGTACTGTTTGGTGTGTTATGAATGTTAGTACTTTGAGCGTGTCGTGTTGTCCTGGACAGTACCAGGTTGAAGCGAGAATTTAGGTCACTAGCGTGAGGTGCCGCCAGGGTATAGTAGACACACACATCATGTCAGTATTCATATAGCTTCAGACGTTTAGTACTTGTATGACAATGTGGTTGATTGTGTAAGTGTGTAGATAACAGTGCTGATAACACGAAGGCCGTATAGGCTTGTGGTGAGTTGGGATTATATAAATATAGTTATAGGGGACTTAGTGTACTGAATGAGATCAGCTGTGAAGGTCTCTTTATCTAATAAGTTTGGTGTATTACAGAGAACCTTGCTTGCTACCACATTTCGACCTCAATCAGACTTATTCTTGAATTGTATGATGACTTCGTTTAATGTCTAGGGTTATGATAGTGATGAAGTGTAAGTTCACAACAACCAACAGACAGATAAACACCTAAGTTAAGATCCACAACAATTTACAACACTATGACAATCACAAACACATAACACTCTAAAGATTTATCTTAAGTAAGTCAAGTGTTAACTTTTTTACAATGTATTAGCTTTTTCAATATATAGATATCCTGATCCTACTACAATGTGCATCAGGAATCACAATCAAATGTAAGCACAATGTTTATATACAAGAATTTATACAAAAGATCTTTGTCCAGACATATAATATTATTGTAATATGAGTGTAGTGTTGTGATGTATTATTATGAGGTAATACTGGCTTTTAGTGCTAGGTTGTTGTTTGTCATCACGACTTCATGTGTTTGTACTGGTGGAAATAATATTGAAGGATTCACAGATTCTGGTTTTTTTAAAATTTCTGTCCCTTTTGTTTTTATAATAAAGTTCAGTTCAGGGTATTTTATTCAAGGTTGAGCTTTTTCGTGCTGACAAGCGCTTATCTCATAATGCAGCTGCAGGAAACCTGTATCATCTGCTCGCTTGCTTCTCAGTTTGATAGTATAATATACAATGGCCGCTATCTTGTGCAAGGGATCTGCTGCCAGCTTTCTGGATCACGCAGTCCTCAGACCGGACGATGCAATATCACCATCTATACCACGGCCCCTGAAATGAGAAGGTTGTGCCTCCTTCTTCATAACTAATATACAATATTATTCCACACTGAAGTACATGACAGTACAAACAAACATAAAGTTCAGCGCTTTATGCCAACTGCTAGCTTTTCATGTGACAATATACACCAGTATTCCTCTCCCTAATGGTTACAACGCCTCTGCAATTCCAGCTGTAATCCCTTCCATACAATAGGATAGGTGTTATGTTACTATATGGCAATCCAATATATATATATGCAGTTATACACCTCTCTGACAATCTTTTACATGGTGGAGCAAGATCTAGGCTTTGCCTCATGTTTGCTACTGAACCACACACATACAGACATAATTTATCATTTCACATTCAATTTTCATATAAAATACAGATTAAAAATGTCTAGCTTACCACAATTCGTAAGGAAATACACACTAAAGATGACTGGCACAGTTCGATCTGCGGTATGTCCAGGCTGTTATTATATATTTAATTTTTGGATAACACTGCCTGCTCTCATCTCTCACAATGTGTAACGATATGGCGTCCCCTCTAAGATTTCTTCTGCCAATATCCAGTATATTGGCCAATCGCTTTGAATATTTTCAAAAGAGTACACAGTCATTCAAATATTTTCATTCACTTTTACTCCGTTTCTAGGCATTTATTTGTTGTTCATAGGTCACCCAATCAAATTTCTTTTAACTTCAAAGTTCAGCCAATGGCCTCCCTCGTACTATC
The DNA here is from genome assembly GCA_024509875.1 of Oreohelix idahoensis. Taxonomy (NCBI): domain Eukaryota; kingdom Metazoa; phylum Mollusca; class Gastropoda; order Stylommatophora; family Oreohelicidae; genus Oreohelix; species Oreohelix idahoensis. The sequence goes on along the minus strand of JAMPIV010020057.1, from coordinate 52,302 downwards.
TTAGACTTTCTGTCACTACTATGTTTCAACAAAATTCAGGGAATTCCATCCCAAGCAGATATGACCAAACCTGACAGTATCTCTGTATGTTTTATTACCAATATCTAATTATCTAATGGACTTTTTAGATAATTTATTACATATTCCTAGTCCACTAGCCTTCCTGTACACGAATATATGATTTTCAAGGGGCTAAGTGGCGTAGTTAAGAATACGATTTTTTTTTCGATGTTAAGTGTTTAATTTCAACTACCACCTGGTTAATTCTTTACGACTGTACTATCAGTATAAAGTCAGGAGCCCTACGTAAAATATCAGGTTTCCTAATAAGAATTTAACCTGTTTTCTAAACCTAACATCGTATCGTTAGTTTTTTTCATCACTGTTTATTTGAAAAAAAATCAGGCCATGCACACTGCGAGTTGGTTTATTTTTAGACACACTGCGAGTGGCTTGCGTTACTGTGTTCCATGGTCCGTCTATCTCTCTCTGCTTTTTTCTTCTAAGCCCGTCTGTCTTTCCAAGGCTAACCTTGTGCGCGATTTTGCACTAATGTTAGTTTTTAAAATCAAGGTCGTCTAGAAGATTTTACTACACATTCTATTTTTAGAACTACGGTTATCGCCGTATCGTTAAGCCTAAGCATTTTATTTAGGAACGAACGAATTAGGACAAGTAGAAATCTTGTGTTAGCCATTACGGCGTTATACAACAAAGGCGTTATCTATACTGGGAAAGCACTGGTCTTTCTCCATTCTTCTTCCTATCGTATTATTTCGTTCGGCTTTACATTTATGTTCTAATTTATATATGGGTATTAGAATTTTTCACCACAAGGCTCTTGGACGTCTTCACATTAAATCACACAACCACAAGTAGAAGTCAGTGAAGTAGGGAATGCTGCTGACATTTACAATATTTATTCATGACGTACGATAATACGATGATGATGGACGAAACAGTCAATAGTATAAGATCGAGTACATAATGTGTGTAGTTACAAAGGTCAGCTTCAGGGATCACAGATCCCAGACATGTAACAATGTCTTGACCAAGGTATACTGTTCATGCAATAGCTCTAATCCGTGACTGAGCCCCGTCAGGTAAGCCCTAGCAAATATCTTGCTTAGTACGGGCGATATCAATTATTTAAACAAAGTCAATGTCATTGTCCTACAATTAGCAAAAGACTTCAGACTGACCTCACATGCCAGATACTTCATTCTGGTGAAGAAGATTGGCCTTAAATATGAACCAATATGATGACAACGAAATCATGCCGCAGGTCGCGGGCCTCGATAATCAGGACACTCTCAGTTTACACAAGCTTCTGAGATTAAATATATTTTCTGCCAAACCATATTCCGCCTGCATTGCGGATCCATAAAGATGATTCCTAGGCTTATGTGTGTAACAGGTCAACTTAGACCTAGTCTTTCAAATATGAAGCAATACTGGGGTACAGTATAATAACTCCTTGTGAGCTTCGCTCACTATGTCGCCATCAGCGATAAATGTACCTGTAAGATCTAAACCAAAACGGGCTGATCACCCGTTTGCCAGTCACTTCGATTACGGAAAAAACAGCAAATGGGTTGATTTGCCGTTGCCCTAAAGACGCCACTAGGCGTGATGGGAAACAATGGCAAAGAAAACCTATCTGCTGTTGCCCTAAGACGCCACTAGGCGTAATGGCCACTGACTGCTTTGACGGTCGGTGGCTAAGGACGGAAGAAGAAGAAGAAGATCTAAACGAGACGAAAAGATCGAATAATGTTTCAGTTACCTTCTCAAAGAATCCTTACACTCTAAGGTAACACAACACAGCCAATAGTGGCATAAAGAAACACTCAGGGACGGAAGAATGACAAAACTGTCATTCCCAGAATTTCCAATCCCTTTCGAAAACTTGGCAGAGAGAAATGTACGGATTGGTACATCCGTTCTAAGCCTCAGGTACACTCTCTCTGAATCAGTCTCCCGGTTTTTGCCGCCAAGACCCGCGCATGCCCAAAGAGCATGGACCAGATCGAGGCAAACCCAGACCAGGCGTTTCCGCCCAAACGGGTGATAAAGATACTCCGTATATGATCCTATAAATAGACTTAAGACATGTCAACTATAAGACATTGCCTGAGACAGGACAACATAAGACAGGAGAAGATAATCACCAGTCAAACCTGTCACAGAAAGATAATAAACATTTATCTCTCTTTGATCACATTAAACCAAACATACATTAGGTTGGCGTTTTTTCCACCGTCCAAAATGACGGCAACAATAACATTGAGACTAAACTCTACTTTACTGAATGTTAACTTTAGATCCAAGAAAACATCACGATCTACTTCCTGCAATTCTATCAACAGAGATGTGTAACATTCACACAAAACTCTACCGAATGTTAACTTTAGTTCCAAGAAAACATCACGACCCAGTTTAATGTAGTCCATCATTACTTGTAATGTGAGTAAGCTGGCTCATGCGTTTTCACTGGGCATGCAGAAAAATTGCATTCAATCTAATAGGCTACTGTTGCAGTGACAGTTTCTATAGCAACCAGTTTTTCATGATTAGGTACCAGCACCATTCACAATCTCATATTAGTTTCTTCTTCAGAACATTTCTGAGAATGTAGTAGTCCTATTCTGTTTCGTGTCTTGTGAGGTATCTGGGGACAACACGAGGTCGAAAAACACGGATGTTTACATTATATTGGAAATTAAATAAGAAGCGAACAAATTAGAAAGCGAAAAAATAAAGCGAAAAAAATAAAGAAGCGAAAAAATAGGAAAGTGAAAAATAGGAAATCGAAAAACTAAGAATATGTAAATAAAAAGAGACAAAAATAAGACAGCACACACAAAAAAACCCCATAAATAGAACGCAAAAGAGCGAAAAAATGAAAGCAAAAAAAAAAAATAATAATAATAATAATAAGAAAGCAAACAAAAAAATGAGAGAGAGAAATAAAATAAGAATGCAAACAAATAAGGACCCAGAAAAATTAGAAAGAAAAATATTACAATGCGAAACAATAGGAAAGCGAATAAATAAGAAAGGAAAACAAACAAAGAAATTGGAATATGCAAGTAAAAAAAAAAAAAAATGATACATGAAGAAGAAACATTAGCATGAAGAGAAGTAACGATCTAGAAGCGTGGAATATTTTAATGAAATTCTAAATAGGAACCAGCCGAGACAACAGATCATCACAAAACTAACTAAATAATTACATATAACCTCTATAGGTACGTCTCTATTTTGGTGGGACGAGGGGGAAGGGTTGATAGGTTTCCTTTTTTTTTTGGTTACTTATTTACTTAGTCGTTCCTCTTCTACCGTGAGGTGTAGAGATTTGAAAAGAGAGCGATATGCTATCTTATCGACTGTCTTCCTCCTGGCCTGGTTCCATTCTAGTCCTCGGTCCTTCAGAGATTGTCTAATGTTGTCCTCCCAGTGGACTCTGGGTTGTCCTGGAGTTCTGGCTCTTAGTTTCCCATTCTTGTCGTGGTAGCCGATCTTCTCCCATTCTGCAGACATGGCGAAACCATCTTAGTTGGGATTGTTCTACTTGGGTCTGCAGGGGTTGGATTTTTAGGCCATGACGTATCGTCTTGTTGCGGACCATGTATCTTCTTATTACTGCAACCACCTTCCTCAGACACCTCATTTCTGAGTTTTTGATCGGGTTTTTATGGGTTGTATGCATTGCCATGACTCGCATCCATACGTCAGGATTGGGACATAGGTGGAGCGGTATATTTGTATTTTTCACAATCGTTGACTTCTTGTTCGACATTTCTTTCGTTTATGAGGTTTCATGACTTCAGTGACAGCAGTCTAGTTTTTTTCTGCGACCCAAAAAGTTCCAAACGTCACATGACACTCCTACAAACCCAGCTGGGACATCCTACGAAGCATAACGGCATAAAGTGTAAGACTGAAATAAAGAAAAATGGGAAATAATTATTATCATCGTAATCGTTAACACCGTCGTTATCAGCAGAATGATCTTCATCATCATATATATCATCTTCCATAGTCAGTAGAGTGTTCGCCATTAGCAGAGCCAATATCGCTAATGTTTCTGCTGTGAAAACTATCGTAGTAATTAGCACCACTAGCATCGCCAATTTGCCACTGTTGTACAGTGTAAATAAATAATAAAGGATACTTGAGTCCTGTGAACTTCTTTTTTCGGGGCGCATTGACCACTGACCATTAATCAAGAAACGTTTGAATAGACCTTATGAAGTTGAAATTTAATGAAAAGGAATTAAATGGCTACAGGAGAATTAGTGGCATCTTCAGGACATGCAGCAGAAAGAGCACACAAATAATTATTTCCCTTCTGCTTTGGCGGGTTACTTGCTCGTAAAGCCTACAACAAAAAACAAAACCAAAAAAAAACCTAAAAAAACGACTGATCTGTTTAGGTCCTATATTTCATTGTTGAGAATAGTGTCATAAAGGTGCCCTCCACTAGAGTTGCACTTTTTTGTGTGGAGTGCTTAGCTGGTCCATTACCAGACAAGCCATGCTCTGGAATCCTCAAAATAAGCGAAATATAGTCACACCGAAGAATACACGGAGAACTGGAGAATTGAAACAAAAATCGATGAGGAATACTTTGAAAGACCTTTAGCTGATACCATGAGACAGGAGGACTTGGTACGTGTTTCTTGATGGCCTATGTCACGTGACAGGAGGACTTGGTATGTGTTTCTTGATGGCCTATGTCACGTGACAGGAGGACTTGGTATGTGTTTCTTGATGGCCTATGCTTCTTGTGGAGCTAAAGTATATTGACAGACTGATTGATTGCATAGCTGACCGGCGTATGGCGTGACACTGGTTACTTAAGCAGGAAGGCGGTGGTGTTTTTTTCGTATTGACCTCGATTGAATCCCAGGAGTGCCCATTACTTCAGTAACTTGTCTGTTATTTTTCTGCAAACTTCTTTCTTTCTTTCTTTCTAACGACTGCCTATACTTACCTATTTTTGTTATTTGTTTATGATTCCCAGGCCTCGGGATTCCCTCTGTTTATTTCTATGTTTATGTCTGTCTACAACGTCGTAACTTAACAACACATATCTGCAACCGGGGCAAACAGCATCTATTGTGGCTACCGTGCGATGTATCATCAACATCTTTGTAATTTAATTTGTCCCTCCCGGACCACCACTGCAGTTGGTTCCTTTGAAAAAAGCCAGAACCACAGTATTCATGTTATCTTGCAGCCATGGCTTCTGCAGCAATCTATTTTACGTGATGAGGTTACCTCCTACATGTTAAACCTCATATTTGTCGACAGCTACGACATGCATGAGGGAGCAGTAGTAATATTATTTAATTATATCCTCTGAATTCCCCCCCCCCCCCTGCCCCTCACGAGAACTACACGAGACATCTATATTCACATCTCTTGCGCCTTCTTATTCTTGACACCGTTGACTGCTGCCACCCTTGCTCCATCGTTTCCCTGAAATGATAAAAAAATATTCCTGGAATTGAGAGAAAGGAGAGGCAGACTGCAACAGAGTGAAAATCCAAGCGACAAAATACATAGAGAAACATTACTCAAGCAATACCTGGACCCATGCATATTCAGATGGATTAGCAACAAATTCAACTGAAAATGAAGGTTGAGATGTCTTTCTGAGCTTAAGCACTAGTGCACAAAAAAGCTGTCCGTGGCAACAGGACACTTTTTAAGTAACTTCTGAGCAGAAGCAGAGGCCTTGAAAACTGCAGCGGAAGTTATAATGACAGAGGAAAGCACAGAGAGACAAGTTGCTTTATTCACCGATGCACTGTCAGTAATTGCAACGCTGAAAGCCAAAAAAATGCAGACATGGATGCTCCATAAACTATGTTACGATTCACAAGAGTTGTGATCCAATGGATTCCATCTCATTCTAACATCCTGTTAAGAGTCAGTTTGTTTTAATGTGCCCTCTTTACACTTCTTTTCATATTTGTGGTCTAAGGGAGATTACCAGTAGTTTTATTTTCTGGTATAAGGTTGATTTAGTGGTTATATCCCCTTGGTCTTACCTGTGTCCAGCTATATGCCCGTATAAGGTTCTGTTCGTAGATTTTCTTGGAACAGTTTCGAGAACATTCCTGTAGCGAGACGAACTCAGGTCGCGCGATTGATTTGCGCATGCGCTAGGATTTGGGCGCAGAGAGATAAGGCTGTTGTTCGAGAGAGTCGGCCGGGCATCTTGGAGCTGAACAGAGGTTCAGCGATTCTTCTCTGACCCTGTGAACATATTACAGTGTCCTTTGTGTGTTTAGAGAAAAGGGTTGAGATTTCCCCTTTGATGTAATTCTGACATTTTTGGAGAGCCTAGGATGGCGTGTGTTTTGTGGTGTTATTCTTGAAGGCAGTCAAGGTAAAGATAACCTTTTGAACTATATATTTTAGCAGTCAAGTACTTTATAATTTAATGCTATCAGCCTAAGTTAGTGGGCTGATGCTAAGGTGACTTTCTCCCAGTGCGGAAGAGAGTTCGGGAGATTATGGGTATCGTTCTATAGATGCACCTACTGTGTTTGGTCAGAGGAAGGACAGAAAAACATTATACGGCATCTGTTATAGCGTCATGGAAGGCGAAAAGAATATTATTAGTGCCTAGGCCCAGAAAAACATTATACGGCATCTGCTAGAGCGCCATGGAATGCGAAAAGAATATTATTAGTGCCTAGGCCCAGAAAAACATTATACGGCATCTGTTATAGCGCCATGGAAGGCGGCAAGATTATTATTAGTGCTTAGACCCAGAAAAACATTATACCGTTTCTGTTATAGCGCCATGGAAGGTGGCAAGATTATTATTAGTGCCTAGGCCCAGAAAAATATTATACGGCATCTGTTATAGCGCCATGGAAGGCGGCAATATTATTATTAGTGCCTAGGGCCAGAAAATTGTATACGACATCTATTGTGTTGCTGGAGAAGAGAAGGTGGAGAATATAGTCATACGATGTGTTTCCTTGTAACTCGTGACAGTGGATTGTTACCATGTACCTGAGCATTGTTTGTCAGGATGTCCTTGTGACTGTATTACGTTATTAAAACAGTGTAGAACGAGAAGATGTTATACCCTTTACTGACGTCTACATGTGTGTTGATGTGTGTGACTAGTATTGACTTTCCCGTGCCTGTTTGATCCTGAACTACACCCATTCGCGTCTCTTGACAACACACACACACCCTGTCGGCCATCTGTGTAAGCCCGACCTAGCTGAATACCTTCATCAGCGTCTGTCTACAAACTGTCCAATTCTATCACTCAAGTTCAACAGTAGAACAGTACTGTTACACCCCTTGTTACAGTGTTTGTTACAGTGATGGCCAGTGTGGCCTATGGTCCAGAAATCTATTGTTACAGTGGTCGCCAGCTTTAAGGGTCTGTTACCCAAACGACATTCGTGCTTGACAAGATCTGCAGAGTATAGACATCAACGCTTGAGTATTTTCCTGAGCCAGTTCCTGTATCATAATTGCTGTTGTATTGAAAGCCGTTCGTCCCTACATTTGTGGAATCTAGTCTTGGCTGGCAGTTTGAAATTCAGTGCAGCATATTATTCAAGTTCAGGGCAGTGTTGCCAGTGCAAGTCCAACATGTCAGAAATCAGAATGATAGAAGATGTCTGTATCCTTACGTCATAGAGTGGCTGTATTCTTTCAGCGGTGGATCGTCTCTTCGCCGAGCGGTGTTTGCTAAGAACATCATTGTTGTTGTTCCAGAGGCCAGGAGTTTTTTCGCCAGTATCAAATAAGTGGCTTTATGTTTGTGAACTGGGCCTTTATGTTGTGTCTGAATTAAGCCTTCCATAAATTTGTATTTTCATATTTCACGTTACATGTATTTTATATGTTATATATGTTTTTGCATTTCTGCGGGTTCGGTTGGGCGGTGACTCCAGTAGGGTACATCCCACTTAACCGAGGGCCTACTGTGAGCGTTCTTTAGGGACTTTTGCAAATTTCCCGCAGTGGAAATCTCCAGCAAACATTTTTGCTGCGTATTAGAGTCCACTGTGTTTGGTTATTTGTGATATTTTTGTTTAGTTGTGACGAGCTGTTCTATGTTGTTTTTGTAATATTTTTCTCTGTTCTTTAGTTTTGATTAATTTGTTTGTATTTGTTTGCCTTCTCTTTCTATCGTTCATTTCTTTACACCTTTTCGTTTATACACTGTTTTGTTAATTGTTCTGTTAGTATATTCGCAGCTTTCTTTGTATATTTTCTTTAGTTCTGCCTTATTCTTTTGTTGAATTCTGCGAACGTTTTCGTTTGTGATTTATATCTTGTCCTTGTTATTTTTGTATGTATAGTTGATTTTGTCAAACACTGTCTATATACATACTAGGTAATGCACTATTAATAGTATAATGCACTTTAGATAGAGGTGATTATTGGTGATATCGTAATCAAGTTATTGTACAAGTTCTTTGATAAAGACTTGTCTCCCACTGAGGTTGAGATTAAGTGAGTTTCTGAGGTAATATATATTATACAAGGTGTTATGGTATATTATTAGACATAATGTCTACCTTAGATTATTTCATTGAGCAAGGGAAAGCCCTTGGTAAGACTGGAGAGAAATTAGAAGAATTTGCTATGGCTGAATATTCCAAGGCGCAGAAGGCTGAAGAAAAGAGACCGAAAATAGAAAGAGAGGCTGAGGAAAGAAAAATTCAGCAGCAAAGAGAAGCAGATGAGAGAAAAAGAGAAGCAGATGAGAGAAAATTCGAAATGGAGATGGAACAAATGAAATTAGAGGCTGAAAATAAAAAATTAGAGGCTGAGGAAAGAAAAATTCAGCAGCAAAGAGAAGCAGATGAGAGAAAAATACACTTGGAAATGGAACAGAAGAAGCTAGAAACTGAAGAAAGAAAACAGAAGCTAGAAGCTGAGGAGAGAAAACAGAAAATGGAACATGATGAAAGAATTTTAGCTTTGGAGTTGGAGAAATTAAAGTTGGTGAATATGGGTAATTCGCAAAATGATTCAAATAATCAAAGAACTTCTAATAAGACAAATGCTGGTTCTTATAAGGTCAAGTTACCTGCCTTCAACTCTACCTGTGACGATAAAACGTTCTATCTAAATAGATTTGAACTTTCATGCGAAACTCATAAGGTAGACACATCGCAATATGTCGCACAACTAATGGAGATACTTAAAGGTGAAGCATTGAATACTATAAGTATGGTAGAAGGCCCTGATAAGTTCAACTATGATGTTGCCAGAGCGGCCTTATTAAAGAAATATCAGCTTAATGAAGACGGTTACCGTCTTCGCTTTAAGACTATGCTACCAGAAACGGGTAGAATTTTCAGATTTTATCTCAAAGATACGTCTAATGTTTTCACGTTGGGTCGAGCTGTCAAAGACTGAACACACATATGAAGCCCTTATGGACTTATTGCTTCGTGACAAAGTCATGTCATCAGTTAATGAGTCTTTTCTTGCCTTTTTACATGAGCGTAAGCCTACAAACTTAAAAGATATGGAACAATATTGTTGCCAATATGTCACGGCACACCCAAATGTAACTGTTAGCAATTCTAAAGTCAAAGAAGGTTTACCGGTGGCTTCAGCAATGCCATATGGTCCTAATTTGCGACGTAGATCTCAAAGTGTTGATCGAAATTTTAATAGGAGAGATAATCGAAATTTTAGACAGAACCAATGGGGTCCATCACATAGTGATTCTCCTTCTTCAGGAAATTAGAGAGATTGAGTTACAGAGAAAGAAATGTCGAAATTGTCCTCCTTTCACACAACATGCCTAAGAAAAATTCACCGAATCTTTTGGCCGAATACCATCACTAACCAAGATCTGCTTACTCGTAGCAAGCAAGAGGACATGCACACCATCATAGCTGGCAGACGCTGGAGCTGGGTTCATCATGTCCTCAGAAGAGACCATGATGCCATCACAAGAACAGCTATGCTTTGAACCCCTGAAGGAAAACGAAAGAGAGGCCGACCAAAAACAACCTGGCGGAGGACTGTGGAGGCTGAGATGCAGGGAATGAACCAGAGTTGGGGCACTGTACGAAGGATGGCCACCGACTGAGCAAAGTGGAATCAATTTGTTGTTGCCCTACAAGACGCCACTAGGCGCGATGGCCACTGACTGCTTTGACGGTCGGCGGCTAAGGATCAAAGAAGAAGAAGAACGGTCCTCAAAATTTCGGTCCAGGTGATTATGGAAATTTTGGAAGAGGAAATTACAATAAAGGTTATCAACCCCAAATAATAACTTTTCTCGTAGACAACAAAACCCATCTAATAACAATTTTGATCAAAGGGGTAATGACAATCGCAACTGGGGTTCTAATCAGAACAATGATTTCAATGGAAGAAATAACTGTAATTCCAATAGAAATAATAGCCGCGGTAGATCACAACAAGATAATAATAGACCTTATCACCAGGCTAACTTGGCTCAACAAGATCCCCAGGGTGTTAATAATCAAGGTAACAATGATAATACTATCCCTAAAGTTACTGCTTGCTCTGCTTTCGATTTCAATAGAGCATCTCAATGCCAGCAATGCACAACTTTGTTCCAACCTACAGCTTTATCTACCTTGAGCTGCGGTCATCCTCTACCCGCTCTTCCTGCCTTAGCGGCGCACGACGGAAGAGGGTCTCTTACTCTACATAAGGGTTTTGTGAACAACAATCCAGTCTCAGTTCTCTTTGATTCTGGATGCGCAACTGTTGGAATTAGACAGTCTCTAGTTCATCCATCCTGTGCAACTGGTAATATGGTGAAATGTGTGACATTCGGTGGGACAGTTGAGACTTTTCCGACTGCCATAGTCCACATTACCACACCATTTTTCACTGGTTATATACACGCATGTTTGCTCAGAGCACCTATCGCCGACCTTACTGTCGGACAGATACACGGTGTAAAGGTTTGTACACCGGTACAAATTGCTGCTTGGGAACAGCAGCATCACCTTACTGCTTCTACCTTAGGGACCATGCAAAAATCGTCTCACGTTATACATTCTACTAATTTGGTGAAATCTTGCAGTATTGATGATACAACTGTTCATCATACTAATGGTAGAGCTTCTTTTAGCCCAGTTCGACATACTTCAGTGCGTGGTCGCTCTAACTTTGACTCTTCTTTAGCTACAATTGTAGAAGAAGATCTTTCGATTTTATCTGATACACACACTGACTTTGTGACTGTGACGGAATTCACATCCAGTCACGAGGAGGATCCTTCGATTTTGTCGGACACACATACTAATTTTATCGCCACGACTGAATCTACATCCAGTCATGTTGATTGTAACTTCTTTACTGCAATTACTGGCGTTTCCTTTGCCACATGTACAAACTTAATAGTTAGTACATACCTATACCTTATGAGCTTCTTGAATTTTCTTACTGGGCCGGTCAGCTCAGTATCTTCGTCCTTTACGACTTTGTGTTTTCTTTTAAACTTCGACGTATGTCCAAGTTTACGGCTATCTGGTTTTGCATCTTTATTGTATGCTTCTTACTTTTTTCTTTGCCAAGTACACAGGCTATAACTGCAGTTCAGCCTTTAAGATGTACGCCTTTGTCTACTGCATTTCCTTTGTCTTACGCAAGATCTCATATTGTCAACCATCATGACGCTCTTAGTCATCATTATCATCTTCTAGATTTACCTTTTGACGTGGGTATTATGGGTATACTCACGACTATGATCTACATCGGAATGCTATTAACATTAAGTGTGTACAATTGCTTGATCCTATTTAATTCATGATTATAAATTGATACATTTACTTTCTCTGTTACCGTCTTTAGTGTAACGGAGGAAGGTTTGATTAGCACTATATAAAGGCCGGTAGTTTACATGGCCACATTTAATAAGTAGGAATTGCAATTAAGTGTTATATATTGTAGTATCCTACAGTTGTCAAACACGTGTTTCATTTATATTTTCTCACAGCGAGTCAATGCTGCTAGACGGAGAATCTCTACAGTTTACAAGTATCCCTTCATGTGATGTCCCTGTTTACCTTTAGGAATAGACGCTTCCACACAGTGTTCTGGGACTCTGCATATCATCGCTTAGTTGTATTTGTAATGGATAGTTAGTAATGTTGTAAACTAGTATTCGATATTATGTTAAAGATATGATGCTATGTTTGATATATCCTTTAGTAGATATATGTTGGTGTCTCTATATTACTGTACATCTCAATGTTAAAGTATAAGACGTTAATGACACCTCTAATTTGGTAATTTATTATTAGACATGGCGATACTGTATTTTTTTCCGTTGGTATATGAAGACATACCTATATAAATTTGTTTCTGGTATTGTTATGTTGCCAGCACTTTAGTGTGCTATGGTGGCAACTTCTTTGTATAATTATGTTAGTACTATGAGAAAATATTTTCTCTAACTTGGTGGGATATAATTTTCCTTCTCTCTCAATGCTCTATCGTGCGCCAGTATAACACGGTATTATGGCATTGTAATTGTTTACGCCCTTCGTCAGCGCATTATTTATGCCTGGTGTCTGTGTCATCATGCTCATTATTTTTTGTTAAGGTGTGTTTGGGAATTTATGTTATTCACTCTATAGTGTTACTATGTTATTTATTTATGCATTGTATTGATTACCTTGTGTTATATTTATATCTAGATAGTTGTATGCTACCGCCCAATTTGTTTGTATATTTGTTTTTAAAAAAATGATGTTATCATTTCTTTTTTCCCCGGGTGGTGCGGTAGACTGTTAAGAGTCAGTTTGTTTTTATGTGCCCTCTTTACACTTCTTTTAATATTTGTGGTCTAAGGGAGATTACCAGTAGTTTTATTTTCTGGTATAAGGTTGTGTTACGCAAAAGAATTTTGCTATGGTATCTGTGTACTCAATTTTTCTAATGCAAGGTATATAACTCTTGGAATTGAAGTTACTTTTTACTTTAAGTGGTTACCTGTTCTTATGCCCTTCGGTTGTGGTTTGACCGATCTTGGGTCGTGTCCATTTATGGACCGCTCAGGCCCACTTTTCTTGTAAACGTTTGGCAACCTGCGTCGATAGTTATTTCCTATCCTTATAAGGCTCGATTTTAAGTGTCTCAGGAATGCCAATCCTCGCTGGATAAGATCAAAACTATGTTTTCAACACCACCTATTCTAGTGTTACCTACTAAAGATAAGACATATGGTTGTTAAATAGGATTATATTGATTGTATTTTCTCAGCATGTCATTGATGATCTGAAAAGTTACCTTACTGTTGTCAAGCATGAAGAGTTGTGAAGTGTATGCTTACCGTTGGAACGACAGAAGATGTGTCCTTTTGTCATTGACCTGGATCTTCATGTATCGTCAACGTATTTCATTATGTATTGCATTATAATATTATTACATGTTTAGGTAATGTAATATTTACTATCACATGTGAACATCATTTTGAAGCGGTGCTAGGATTATGACACCGCTATTTTGATAATGATTATTATTACACTTGCATACAAGATATGTATATTATGTTTACATGCTAACGTGACCAGCAATGTGATGTGTGGTTGGTGGCACCTCCCCGATATATGTATATATTTTGAGACAGATTTTCTCTGCTGAGATATATTCTCACCTGTCTCTCTATGTGTCGATTTAGCCTCATGTTAGGCAGTTTGTCTATTTTTCCGCGAATAATTCGTGCGTTTGAGCCGCTTTTAGCTTGCTCGTGGATGTTTTAAAAAAAAAGTTTCTTTTTTTTTATCGGGAGGTTGCGGTAATATGTTACGCATAAGAATTTTGCTATGGTATCTGTGTATTCAATTTTTCTAATGCAAGGTATATAACTCTTGGAATTGAAGTTACTTTTTACTTTAAGTGGTTACCTGTTCTTATGCCCTTTGGTTGTGGTTTTACCGATCTTGGGTCGTGTCCATTTATGGAGCGCTCAGGCCCACTTTTTTTGTAAACGTTTGGCAACCTGCGTCGATAGTTATTTCCTATCCTTATAAGGCTCGATTTTAAGTGTCGTTCTTAGAATATGCCCATAGCTTCGGGGTTGTGTGAATTGTATTCAAATCGAACGTTTCTGCGCATGTCTGTTTTTGGTTGTGGGTTTTGTACAAGCTTCCGCCCGAGAGTGTCACAGATTTTGTCGAGAGAGATAGACGCGTTTTCAGCGTCTGTGAATATCATATTGTTCGGGGAATGGAAGTCCTCTATAGTGTTGGTTCATCTCAGATGATATTCCCCTTTGTGATTCAAAGCGCCTGGAGGCGAGTGAGTTGTGTATTTATTCTTGTAGAGAAGGTAATTGCTCTACTTGATTATCATTGTCGCTAACTTTCATGATTGACATTTTGTGCCTATTTGCCAACTTTCCCTGGGCGGGAAAGAGTCTACGTTATGAGAAGTTTTCAACTCACGAATCACCATGTTGTTATGCATTGGGTTGATGCATGTCCTAAAGGCTATCTACTTGTTGGACTTTGCTGCTCTGGCGGTTCCACGTCAGTTTAGGTTTGATACCGTTGTTATTAAAGGAAATTAGAGGACATTACTTGATACTCCAGAAGTCATGCCTGTCTTGCTGGAGGTCAGAAAAGGAGAAGGGATTTAATCTCCTACATTTATATATATCGGCTGTTATAGAAAAGGATGATGATTTCCACACCTGAATACATTTACAGTCGTTTACAATGCATTAACGCCAGTTACATTATTCTCCATTAACATGCTGTGATGTCTACAAGTGTTGTCAGTGACTATGCCATGTCGATGTCGTCGTTGTGTCGTTAATAAATATTGAGAAAACGTCAATAGCTGTTCAATACCTTTATGACTTTCCTCTTCGTGAGTCAGTGATGTACTATGTACTACGTACTGTGGACAATGTTGCCTCTGTACATTAATACTACTGGACCGTAAGGAGGGATACCAACAATATATACTTACAATATCATGCTACATCCCAGAAGGACAAATTCCTTCATCTCTAAAGATTGGTACCCATCCTCAACGGTGTAACGATATACATACATACTTCAAGTTAAAACAACACACCGTTACATGTTGATTTAGTGGTTATATCCCCTTGGTCTTACCTGTGTCCAGCTATATGCCCGTATAAGGTTCTGTTCGTAGATTTTCTTGGAACAGTTTCGAGAACATTCCTGTAGTGAGACGAACTCAGGTCGCGCGATTGATTTGCGCATGCGCTAGGGTTTGGGCGCAGAGAGATAAGGCTGTTGTTCGAGAGAGTTGGCCGGGCATCTTGGAGCTGAACAGAGGTTCAGCGAATTTTCTCTGACCTTGTGAACATATTACAGTGTCCTTTGTGTGTTTAGAGAAAAGGGTTGAGATTTCCCCTTTGATGTAATTCTGACATTTTTGGAGAGCCTAGGATGGCGTGTGTTTTGTGGTGTTATTCTTGAAGGCACTCAAGGTAAAGATACCCTTTTGAACTATATATTTTAGCAGTCAAGTACTTTATAATTTAATGCTATCAGCCTAAGTTAGTGGGCTGATGCTAAGGTGACTTTCTCCCAGTGCGGAAGAGAGTTCGGGAGATTATGGGTATCGTTCTATAGATGCACCTACTGTGTTTGGTCAGAGGAAGGACAGAAAAACATTATACGGCATATGTTATAGCGCCATGGAAGGCGTAAAGAATATTATTAGTGCCTAGGCCCAGAAAAACATTATACGGCATCTGCTAGAGCGCCATGGAAGGCGAAAAGAATATTATTAGTGCCTAGGCCCAGAAAAACATTATACGGCATCTGTTATAGCGCCATGGAAGGCGAAAAGAATATTATTAGTGCCTAGGCCCAGAAAAACATTATACGGCATCTGTTATAGCGCCATGGAAGGCGGCAAGATTATTATTAGTGCCTAGGCCCAGAAAAACATTATACGGCATCTGTTATAGCGCCATGGAAGGCGGCAAGATTATTATTAGTGCCTAGGGCCAGAAAATTGTATACGACATCTATTGTGTCGCTGGAGAAGAGAAGGTGGAGAATATAGTCATACGATGTGTTTCCTTGTAACTCGTGACAGTGGATTGTTACCATGTACCTGAGCATTGTTTGTCAGGATGTCCTTGTGACTGTATTATGCTATTAAAACAGTGTAGAACGAGAAGAAGTTATACCGTTTACTGACTTCTACATGTGTGTTGATGTGTGTGACTAGTATTGACTTTCCCGTGCCTGTCTGATCCTGAACTACACGCATTCGCGTCTCTTGACAACACACACACACACCCTGTCGGCCATCTGTGTAATCCCGACCTAGCTGAATGCCATCATCAGCGTCTATCTACAAACTGTCCAATTCTATCCCTCAAGTTCAACAGTAGAACAGTACTGTTACACCCCTTGTTACAGTATTTGTTACACATCCCCGACAATGAAAAGGCTGACAGATTGGCAAAGAAACGTAGAAAGCTACCTCAGCCTGTTACAAGCAAAACTGTCGAAGAGGCAAAGAGTTTTATTAGAATCAGATTACAAGAACAAATGGAATTCAGAACATCCATGTCACACACAAAAATGATCTACCAGCTCAACAGAAGAGAATAGTGGTAATCTACAGACTCCGCACGGGCCACAAAAGATTGGGATACCATTTACTCAACAAGTTAAAGATAGGAACTACCGATGAATGTAACTGTGCCATAAAAAAAACGACTGCTGCAAAAATGCCCAACATATGAGCAACAGAGAAAGTACATATGGCCTACACCAGTAACATTCCTGGAAAAACTCTACGGAGATACGAATAAGTTCAAGCTGAATGTTACGATATTGGTGAGTGTTCTTTTACATTTTTTCTTTCTCTCCTACATTATCCATTAATTTATTCATTTTTCGAACATGAATTCATACCATTCACACTCCCTAAATTGCTATACCCTTTCTCGCACTACAATAGTGTTATTTCACGGGTGATTGACTATCTTGAGAATTAACTGTAATCGCTTAAGGGGTCGCGCCAGCATGAATGCAGACGGTAAACGTGAAAGTAATGGTTGACTTTGAAGTAACTCATTTCCGACCCAGACAGAGCAGGATAGTGACCACCTGTGTTTCGCGGTTGGTCATTGCGCCTCCCGACACCTCGGCGGGAGGGGACAAAGGAAGCCATATTGTCTGTCTGGGGTAGCCGGCTGTGGTCCGCGTACGTCAAGGATTATCTGTCGGGCAGAAGATCTGAGTACGCGTGATAATCACTTTATCATTTTTGTTCAGACATTATCGGCGTCTTTATTACCGATAAAACATGTCTGAGCAAGGTAATCATTAGGGATGAGATCACAGATGTGTTGGCAATGCTGTGTAATAACAATGGAAGTAATCATGCCATATTTGGAAGATAGGTCATGGATTTAAATTTTAACGTGATAAGTTTAAACACGTGGGGAAGAATTAAAATGAACACCCCGGCCCCCTAGTTCTAAGAGCAGGATTGTTTCAATCGAGAGCAGGAAATAAACAATATCTCTGATTGGCAAATTTGTCGAAGCTTGGGGGATGAAAAGAGAATATATCCTAGCAAATTCGGAGACTAAGACATACTGCATTACAACGTCAAAAGAGCAACTCCCGGAGTCAAAGAAAAATAGGACAGAATTCCAAATTAAATAAGACAGGACCGAAGTATTTGGGCATCTTTGAAACTTAAAAGAAAACCCGAATTTTTAAATACCTACACTGTATACCTAGGAATCAAAGCACCCGTCATAAGAGGGATTATAAATTTACACCAGACCAAGTGTTCGAAGCATCTAATATAAGTTGCTGTGTCCATTCATCTGTGCCAGGAAATCGGGTGAGTTGCACGTATTTTTTTTACAATGGGAATTTGACATGTTTTTCTTGCTAAGTGGTTATACAAGTCATTCGATACTGGCAACCTCAACATATGAAAACAGTATATTCATAAACCACTACAGCAAGCGCTAATGATTGCGTCATGCTAGTTCGTACAGAAAACCAAAAGCAGAAGTAACCCCAGACTCCGAATGGAGCAGTGAGGAGTGGTGATAACATCACATGTGCATAGTGTTTATATTTTCATTTTTGAGTTATATGTAAACCTCAGGCACAAGCCACTCGCGCTGTCCAGACACATTTTTCCCACTAAATTAACAAGAAGAATAACGGTGATTTCTAATCACATTCCCTGAGTTATGCTTTATATGCTCAGGGAGAATAAAATCTCAGAGAGGCAAAACTGGTGGGATGACAGCGTGAAAAGCCTCCTGTTTAATCTTCCGACCAGAATGTACTTAGCAGAGGCATTTATTCTTGTATTTTCTGTAAAGTTCGTGGTACGAGACCAGTTGGTAGTAAGAGTTTCTACATCACTAGTTTGTAATTCAAGTGCCGGGATTCGACACTAACAACCTACTTTGGACGAGTTGTTTAGAGAAGTGCCCTCATCACAAAAGACTGACGAAACACCTACGGCAGTACTCAATCATTTGAAGAGCTAAGTGCTTATTAAAAGGCGAACGCACCGACGTTTATAATTCCCCTGTCAAGTCTCTGTGAAGACACATTTTATCTAAATTTTACATATCATTCATATTTATTTTAAACTGTTAAAGAATAATTGATTATTAAATTTGTTACGTGTTATTTTACAAATTCATAGTTGATTCAATTATTATAGTTATGAGAGCGTACAAATGTATCAGACTCTTTAAATTTACATCTATAGAGCCAATAAATAATAATTAGGGATTTTGCTGAATTAACTCAGCTGTGGGCTTGAACGTGCTAATTATTGCACAACCCATCTTCACGAAAAACGGCGGGTCAGATACTAAAGTTAACATTGCTGTGCCTCATGCAGCATTGTTCTTGACATCTGAAATATCATGTGAATACTCCCTTGAGGTAGAAGCATCATTATCCTTCTACCAACTCTGCCAAGAGAAATCTTGTGTGTGAAGGTAGACACCTTTGAAGACCCACATCAGATACTCTAAGTTTTGGCCACTGTTGGACCACTACTGCAGAGCAAAGGGGAGGCAACCCGTGACTCTGACCACTCTTTTCTTTGAAAATATTCAAGTAGACGTCTGAGAGTGTACGAAGAAGAAGAAATAGTTTCTTCCCGCGCTACAGTTGTCCTTTCTTGTTGATTCTGGGACGAGCTATTACAGTATAGTACCCTCCTTCAGTCATAACAAACTGTGAGGTGATACTCCCTTTAGTGGACAACCCTCAACTGCGTTTGTCTGGTTTTCATTTCGACGTGTCATTTTCACTTCTGCTTGTAGTAGAGCCTCTTTTAGCCGAATCTGAGGCGACGCCGAACGGAGCATCCCAACTTGGTGCGATCAGCAGCTTCGTTCGTCTACGATGCTGGATTAGTGTCCAATGCCTTCATGTCCTTCTTTGAATCTCAGCTGCGGACGCTCGACTGTTTTTGTTTTGCCATCTACCAGTTCTCTGTGTAAAATATATTTAGGGATGCAACCATGTTCCATGTGGCGAACATGGCCAAGCCAGCTATTAACGAGCAAAGAATAAGCTCGTTGCGCTCTGCCCAGCTCGTCATTAAAGGCAACTAAGGAAGGTCTTGCATGAGTCATCATGTAATATACATTTTAGCAGAAATCCCAACTACAAGAGCAGATGAAGTGCTTTGCCGCAGGCTTCTTGCAAAAGGTCTTCTGCTGTCGTGTGTCCATGCTCAAAATAGGAGCACAAGACGGGACATAAATAATCACCATCTGCCGCATGGTGATGAAACATTGCTACCATTGCAAGACTCCCAAGATCATGCGCACACAAAGTCATAACTATACCCTTCACTAAAAGCACATTTATTAAGTGATAAAAGTGATTACGTTCATAATGCGCCAGACAACAGAGGGCAGTCCAAGAGGAATAAGATGGACTACATTTCTACATTGGAAGATCTGGAATATGCAGATGACATTGCACTGCTAGCACATTCACATCAACACATCCAGGGAAAAACGGATAGACTTAATAAGTTTAGCCAGCAGGTGGGCTTGAACATCAATTTAAAGAAGTCAGAGGTCATGACGCTCAATGTGAGCAACCCTGAGCCCATATCAGTAAGGAATCAGCAACTGGTACAGACAGACACCTTCACATACCTAGGATGCATAGTAACACCAGACGGCGGGGCAGGCAAAGACATCAACATCAGAATGAATAAGGCAAGAACAGCCTTTTTTTAGCCTAAACTACATCTGGAAGTCCTCTCAATACAGCACAAGCACAAAATAAAGATTATATCAGTGCTGTCTGCTTTCTGTGCTTCTCTATGGTGCGGAATGCTGGAGAGTTACAGAGAAGGAAATGTCGAAATTGTCCTCTTTTCACACAACATGCCTAAGAAAAATTCACCGAATCTTTTGGCCGAATACCATCACCAACCAAGATCTGCTTACTCGGAGCAAGCAAGAGGACATGCACACCATCATAGCTGGCAGACGCTGAAGCTGGGTTGGCCATGTCCTCAGAAGTGACCCCGATGCCATCACAAGAACAGCTATGCTTTGGACCCCTGAAGGAAAACGAAAGAGAGGCTGACCAAAAACAACCTGGCGGAGGACTGTGGAGGCTGAGATGCAAAGAATGAACCAGAGTTGGGGTACTGTACGAAGGATGGCCACCGACCGAGCAGGGTGGAATCAATTTGTTGTTGCATTACAAGACGCCACTAGGCGTGATGGCCACTGACTGCTTTGACGGTCGGCGGCTAAGGATCAAAGAAGAAGAAGAAGACGTTCATAATTATGTGAATGTCAAAGGTCAAACTGTACTCTGACATAGAACCATGATCACCAGCATGATTATTCAACCTGTAAACTTGTTAAATATGTCAAGCCATTCTTATTGTATTGCTCTGAAGCATGTAGAACATAAAAAACAACAAATAAGAAGTTTCAGACTTTCATGAATGGTTGCTTGCATACATTAGAAGACTAATGTGGAACTAATGACAAGAACCAGACAGGTGCCGATTTAACAAGAGATGAGAATAGGATGCTGGCGATGGGTAGGACACAACCTGTTGATATAGCATTACGAGACAGTCCTTGTCTGGTTTCCCCAAAGTAAGAGAGGAAGATGGATACCGAAACATTCAGAGAAGAGAACCGGAAACAAAAATGAAAGAGATAAAGCGAGATATAGAAAGACATTGAGTGAATGTCACTGAACATCAGGTCTTGACTTGTACTTGTTGAAAACCTGTGTTATTCCAGGAAATAATGAGTAATGAATGATAACCGTGGAATCGTCCAAGGCCAAATTATTGTAGACTCAATCATTATCGTCAACATCACCATTATCATTAGCGTTCACAACTTTTGTGAAACTGTTTATCGAAACCCAACCATCACCATCGTCATCTTAATTATACCAGCCATTATCATTGTGCTGTATTATCAGACGAGAAATTCCCATCTCATCATCTGTATTTGTCGTTGTATCATTTTCTGCTATTCCATTTTACACCCGCCTACTCGATATCTAGTCAAGGACATCTGGAAGAGGGAATATGACGAAATAACAATGTAACTCTTCCCTAACAATTATCACCGCGTTTCCTTCGCAATTATGCCAGCAGCAGTTGAGAGTAAAAGAGTTTTTTCCCCCCACTTCAGAGAAGGTTGGCCAATTTTGTATAATTTGATCATTTCTTGCACACACAAAAATCAGGTCATTTTTATTAATGGTCGTATGCTGCCCTTACAGGCGAAGAGGTGCTTTGTTTGAACATCTGGAAATAGTTAAGACTGATTCACGTCACATGTATTCGTATAAAGCAGCGTTTCTTAACATATGGTCCATGAATACCTTGGGGTCCTATGGGGTTCTTGTACGTAACGTAAATATGTGAATTTAATTTTCACCAAAACCTTTACTCGGAAAATTATCATAAATTTTGGCATTTTAAGAAATACTCGTATATGCAAGCTTAACGATTCTCCTGTGTCATAAAATGTATTATTTGTATGTAAATATTTTAATTATGCGTCTGGTGGTCTGGTGGTTAGAGCATTGGTTTCTCTTGGCACAGGTACCGTGTTTGAATCACGGTATCGTCACGCTCCACTCTCCCCAGCTGTAAATGGGTACGTGACTCTAGTCTTGAGTTAAGGAAGGCAATGGCAGCGAGGAAAAGAACTGGGCACCCCACCTCTCGATGCTTGACCTAGTATGGGAAGTCTCTAACACTGCACTCCCTTTACCTCCGGTACATTTTTTTCTAAGAAGAGGCCCATAACCCTTCACTAGACAATCATAGGGGGACTGGGCCTTTACTGGACAATCATAGGGGTACTGAGCCTTCACCAGACAATCATAGGGGTACTGGGCCTTCACCAGACAATCATAGAGGTACTGAGCCTTCACCAGACATTCATAGGGGTACTGGGCCTTCACTGGACAATCATAGGGTACTAGGCCTTTACTAGACAATCATAGGGGTACAGAGCCTTCCCTGGACAATCAAAGGGGTACTGGGCCTTTACTAGACAATCAAAGCGGTACTGGGCCTTCACTGGACAATCATAGGGGTACTGGGACTTCACTGTACAATCATAGCGTAGGGGTACGGAGCCTTCACTAGACAATCATAGCGTAGGGGTACGGAGCCTTCACTGGACAATCATAGGGGTACGTGGCCTTCACAGGACAATCATAGGGGTACGTGGCCTTCACTGGACAATCAAAGGGGCACGTGGCCTTCACTGGACAATCAAGTGGGTCCATGGCACAAACAAAGGTTAAGAACACCTGTTAGAAAGCAAGGAAAAATTGCAAACTGTTGTTGCTAAATTTAGAAAAAGTTAATAAATTCGGACAATTATTCGTGAAGATGACGTGTAAATTGCTGTTCGTGTAATACTGTGATGAGGAGATAACAAGCTATAATTAAGTTAAAAGATAATTTCGTAATAAAATATTATCTTTGACGTCATCGCCACCTTCCATTCATGTGATCTTGTAGCGGTGGTTCCTGTAGCAATGTGTTTGACTTGACAAGGGTGCCAGCTCCCTGCACAATTTTATATTAGTCGACGTCTGTCGACTTGTCTGAGATGAAAAGTGGTCCTATTCTAAGTTTAGAAACAGTTTGCAATTGGTCATCATTATTTGTGGTGCGTAAATTGCTGTTTATATATTACTGTATGAATCAATCAATCGGTCAATCAATAAGTCAATCGATCGATCAATCAATCAGTCAATCGATCAATCAATCAATCAATCGGCCAATCAATCAGTCAATCTGTCAATCAATAAACCGATCGATCGATCAATCAGTCAGTCAATCAATCAATCAATCGGTCAATCAATCGATCGATCAGTCAATCAATCGATCAACCAATCAATCAATCGATCGATCAATCTGTCAATCAATAAGTCAATCGATCGATCAATCAGTCAATCAATCAATCGATCGATCAATCAATCAACCAATTGATCAGTCGATCAATCAGTTCGCTTCAGCTCACCAAGAAGCACAGACCTTCAACAAACACATACCAAGTCCTCCTGTCACGTGCCATCAGCTTAAGTTCTTTTCATGCCTTCCTCAACATTTTCACTTGTGTCTCCAGTTCTCGTCTCCATGTATGTTTTGGTTTACCTCTGCCTCTATCGCTGTGGGAATTCCAGAACAAGGACTACCTTATGCTATCAACAGGTTTCCCCAAAGTGTGCCTTGTCTGTCGCCAGCATTTTTATTCCTATCTCTTCTTCCACTGGCACTTGTCTGGTTCTTGTCATGAGTTTCACATTTGTGACCTTTTTGCACAATTTAAATCCTTCTATTCTACGCAAGTACCCAATTATGAACGTCCATAGCTCTTTGGTTGCTTGTGTTGTTCTTCCTGTTCCAGAGCTGTTCAATAAGACTGACTTGATATTTGAGCTGACGATTCTTATTTTTGTGTTGGACTTAATTTAATAGGTCAGCTATTACTGTATCGAAGAGGTAAAATGCCATAACTAGATTAAAAAAGAAAATTTCGCTATGATATTTTCCTGTGATTTGTCTTTCATCACGTCACGTTATAAGACTTTCTTGTGATTATCCTTAAGTTATTGGTTGTGTGCGTGTGTATGTCTGTGTGTTTGCGCACGCGCTGTGATTGCAATTTCTGTACCAATTTTATTTTTTTTAAATCGAGGTTAGGGGTATTGGCTCTTTCTCATGACCTCTTCGGCTTAGTTGAACCTTCCAGGAGCACAAGGCTGCCCACGATATAGCTCATGGGATTAGCAAGGTAGAAAGCCGTTCTACCATCTCGGGCAAAGTGGAATTAGTGAGACACACGTGAAAGGATAAATGTTCAATGTTGTTTTTTTTTATAGGCCGTGCATAGGAAACTGGTGTTCCCAGTGTACGGAATACCCAGTTCAACCTCACGTGGGTTATAATTTGGTTATATAGTGTTCTTTCTTCTACAACGCACAATATATGTGTTCCTTCTTCCACGTTGCCATTTATGATGTGTTATACTACGGAGTTCCATAATTGTTATAGTGTGCTTGAAAATCTCTACTCCGTGTAAAAATAAATATTACACACATAAAGGTATGATTCAGACACTGGTGAGAAATAAAGAAGAATAAAACTAGACAGCAGAAGTGAAAAGGTTACCGGAGAATCTTTATTTATGTGTGTAATATTTATTTATTTACCCGTTTACAGGTCTCGTGTTTCCCCTCTGCTCCATGGTGTTTTACTATATTTATTGTTTTTCCTGGAAAAAAAGGGGGGGGGGGTGTCACGTAGGTTTTATATTCATTTAATTTCCTACATCTTTTTCCTATTCTTTCTCTCGAACTCTCTCTTTTATTATCTCTGTATTTCTTTTTTTTTTTCCTGTATATTTTTTCATCCATTCGTTTTGCGAATATTATTTTCATATAATTCGCAAACTTTACCTGTTTTCCTTTCTCTTAAACTGAGAATCGCGCTAGGACGATATTACGTAGATGTCAGGGCTGCAGGGCGTCAGAAGGCGTGATAAGTCGGTTCGCTGAACATAGGACGTAGCAAATCGTCTACATTCTCACCGAGCGCGCGAGCTCCTTCTCGGCATTAGTCCCGGTGAGGTGTGATACTTTACATCTGCACCGGTCAGTATCCAGACATTTGTCTGGAAAATCCCAAACTGACACGGCGCTCACTTGGGCCATGGTCAGCTGTAGTGTGAAAACTGCCCTGAAATGGAGTCAGGCTGTCTGGGATTTGAAACTGACACGCGTACATCGTGGTCAGTAGGTGACAGTTACGACACGCGTTAAGCGGACGTAAATGTTGGGAGTAGGGGAGATAATTTCGCTTGGCGAAATAAGTTTGGGCCCTTTGTCTGATTTTAAGATATTGGCCAAGTTTGAAACTTTAATTTCATTCTCGCTCATAGACTCCACAGTAGATAGGTCGCTCGAAAACAGAATAGCTGTTAGCGAAGATCTCAGTTTGTTTCGGCAATTTGTCGAACTTCTAGACTTCCAGAAATATTTTCAGCATTTTTATTCTTAAGTTGTGCGACTACCTGTAATTCTGTGGTTGAGGTAATTAATATGATAGATATATAGATTTTGTGAGTGTTAAAGTGTTAAATCGCTTAATTCATTTTAATCTATTTCTTTAGCGCAGAAGAGAAATAAAGTGGTAGGCTATTATATTTTCTAGGGAAGCATTCAGTGGAAAGCTGAATAAAATTAAAATTTCTAGCTTATAACGGCAATTGTAGCTATTTATAAATTTAATTTAACTGCTAATACTCAGTCGAGTGTATTTTTTAAACTAACGTATAAACTCTAGAATCCAGCCTCATGAATGGTGACGGAATACGCACGTGTTCTTAATTTATGAGGATTGCTGATTTTTAAATATAACTTACGTCACGGGAAGTTTAAATGATAAGCAAAGCTCTCTGCTTGCAAGTTTAAATGTAAGTTTTAACCAGTACAGATTCTGTTTATTATATTATATGTGTTATTTTTCCTCCACACAGTGAAAGTTTTGGGGTGACCCTAACTTTACCAGCACCTAGTAGTAGTTTCCATACTTGTGAAGAAATAGACAGTCCTTATTTTGAACCACGTGGGTTTTCTCAAGTAACACTGATCTGACGGTGCAAGTTAGACAGAAATACTAATATCCCTATAACGGGTTTTCAAAGACTGTAATGATAAATACTGGACCTTGGAGCCAGCACTTAATTTCTTCTAGAAACTCTATATAATTTGCTGCCTGGTGGCGTGAATATTAACAATCATTTCCCGACTAGATTATATCTTGTGGACAAATCTGTGGTGTGACTAAAGTGAATCCTATACTGAGGGAAGGCACCGACCGGACATTCATCATTTTTTAGAAACCTACGCTATTGACACTGTGCTCTGCTAACTCCCGCGCCTGGAATAATTGTTAGGTGACTTAATCAGACATTTGAACAAATTTGCATACCCAAGTAGTCGTTCCCGGAGACTCCAAGTTAAATACGTCTTTTGGAACTGGGGACTTCTTGGCAGAAGACTGCATTTTTTGAGTCCGTGTGAAAATCTAAAATCAATGTGTTCCAAGAGGCAGCAAGCAAAGTCGTGAGTACAAGTATGATAAGCCATGGCGGAATGAATGAGTGTACGCTGGTTTGAGTGATATTTTTCACTATTTTATCTTTGACACCCTGTTGCTGTCCTAATTTTTTTTCAATCGGCATAATTTGTTGCTAAGGCTAGAGTTCTTGTGTTTTTGTCTTAGGTTAAATCAGATTTTTTTCAAACTCTGTGCATATAATTACGAGATAAAACATAGAAAAACTCTTAGACTCAAACCCTATGTATCTGTGACTCGGGCGCCATCCTCTGTTCTCTTAACGGGGCCGGGCTAAACCTAGAGTTAACACTATAACGGGGCTATCATCCTTGCAACATTTCCTTGATTTTTTATGACTATGTGTATATGTATTTTCCTTGATGTACTTTCTTTGATGTTGTGAGCCGATTTTTTCCTGATAATAAAATCGCTCTTGAACTTAATAATCGTGTTTGGTCAGCTCGTTCTAGATATATATATAGCATTGTTATAGTTTTTCCCACGTCTGTGTGTTTACCTGTCGTCACGTGTATGTGCGTGCCTGTGATTGATAGAAATATACGTAATATGTATATTGGTGTAGTCTGTCTGACGCTGTAACAACTGTTGTAGAAGATAGGTGAGAGAGAGAAGAATGCTTTTCGCTTTCAGAGACAGCCACTATATCAAATCTATCATCTCACGTGGGTGTGGAAATTCTATTACCTTTCACTAACTCTCACTGAGTCTATCACCTATTCAAACCTATTCAGAAGGGACCAAACCTAGTCTTAATTCTCCTATCGGAAATCTACGACAGGGGGGGGGGGGAAGAGAGACTTTTGGGCTTCAGTAACTTGCTTTAGTTGTGGTACTACACATTTTTTTCTTTCCTTTATTCTAATTAAAATTATATCAGTTTTATGTTTATTGATTATTTGCTTATTATGGTGTTTTATCCTGTCCTGCACTTCTTAGCTCACTCACAGCTTTTATATATTTATTCTTGTTTTGATGAATGTTCAAGAAATTTAGTGGGAGTAGAGGAACAAAAGGGACGTAATGTTATGATGCTGTTTTATGCTGAAAGTAACTGTGTGAAATATAATTCTTGTATTACTACAAAGTATACCCGTCAAAACAGTGACGGGAGAAGAATTAAAACCAACATGTTAAACTTTCAGCATCTGCAGCACATTTAGAAGACTGGGAAGTGGCAATAGCTAAATAGAGTGTAGTTTGACTCATCACTTAACAGCTTTTTAATCATAAGATTTTGTGTGTGTAAATAACACGGTTATCTTCATCTTCAAAATGTTTGCCTCGATAGTCTGTGCCCTGACTATATACTTTAAGATAGTCTGTGTCCTGACTAAATACTTTAAGATAGCCTGTGTCCTGACTATATACTTTAAGATAGCCTGTGTTCTGACCATATACCTTAAGATAGCCTGTGTCCCGACTATATACTTTAAGATAGCATGTGTCCTGATTCTATAATTTAAGATATCCTTGTGTTCTGACTATATACTTTAAGATAGTCTGTGTCCTGACTATATACTTTAAGATAGTCTGTATCCTGTCTATATACTTTAAGATAGCCTGTGTCCTAACTATATACTTTAAGATAGCATGTGTTCTGATTCTATAATTTAAAATATCCTTGTGTTCTGACTATATACTTTAAGATAGTCTGTATCCTGACTCTATACTTTAAGATAGTCTGTGTCCTGACTATATACTTTAAGATAGTCTGTGTCCTGACTATATACTTTAAGATAGCCTGTGTCCTGACTATATACTTTAAGATAGCCTGTGTCCTGACTATATACTTTAAGATAGCCTGTGTCCTGACTATATACTTTAAGATAGTCTGTATCCTGACTCTATACTTTAAGATAGTCTGTGTCCTGACTATATACTTTAAGATAGCCTGTGTCCTGACTATATACTTTAAGAAAGTCTGTGTCCTGACTATCCTGACTGTGTCCTGACTATATACTTTAAGATAGCCTCCTGACTATATACTTTAAGATAGTCTGTGTCCTGACTATATACTTTCCTGACTCTATACTTTAAGATAGTCTGTGTCCTGACTATATACTTTAAGATAGCCTGTGTCCTGACAACATACTTTAAGATAGCCTGTGTCCTGACTATATACTTTAAGATAGCCTTTGTCCTGACTATATACCTTAAGATAGCCTGTGTCATGATTATATACTTTAAGATAGCCTGTGTCCTGACTATATACTTTAAGATAGTCTGTGTCCTGACTATATACTTTAAGATAGCCTGTGTCCTGACTATATACTTTAAGATAGCCTGTGTCCTTTTCTCACATGAACGCTACATACACTTGACCTAGAGCAACGACTGTTTCTGATAAGTGCACACCTAAATGACTAAATGACTGCCCCTGCGTTTTGTTGATAGTTATGGCAAAAGTTAATTTCCCAGAAAACTGACAACGTTTCAAGATGACATGAAAGCTGGAATGGCATGGCTCTAAATTGTTGCCTGGAACAAAATCTAGTGCACTTTAATAACTGCCGTATTTCACCAAGATCTGGTGCGCATGTTTCTAGTTTGGTTTGGTTTGGTTATAAGGACCATTTTCATTGCACACGCACTACTCCATCAGTGCTCCGATTTCCTCCCTTAGATCACACAAGGAGGATCTCCGAACAGTGCACGAACTCCGTAGCACCGGTGAGAATCCCAGTGTGTGTATATAGGAAACACACATTCTATAAATATGTTTGTGGTGGGAAGGTTTCTAAATTTTTTTCCTTCAAATTTTGCCAGGGCAGCGGCCCTATGACCTACTCTTCACGATTTCCAACAGCCGTGGGATTTATAACGTGTGCAATTTGTTTCTAACAATTGATCAACGAACAATGGAGGGATTGAAAGGTATGCGTGTTCTTTTAATTAAGTGGTACGAACGTATGGAGCAAACTCTTATGGGAACGATTACGTAGATTTCAAATGAGCAATATATTTTTATGAATGAGAAGTGATTAGAGAATGTAAGAGATGTGAATTAAACATCACATAAATTCTTGAGGAGCTTACAAATGCCATTGATTATTCCTGCGATACTTGATAATGAGCGGAAAGGATATTTTAGAAAAAAAGATCGTGTATGTCCATACGCCGGGGGAACTTATGCTAATCTTATTGCCATGTGAAGGCTTCAAACTATAAGACTTTTCTTATGTAGGCTTACTTATATTCATGTTTTAGGATCTATGGGAATAAATTCTTCTGTTACTTCCATCTTGATGGAAATAATCATTTCATACTTTACAAGAAAGGTTTAATAAGTGCCTCCGCTAACAAAGGCGCTATTTCTTGTTAATGAGCGGCACGGGCGTGTTCCGGAAACATTCCTTATGGGAATGTGTGAGCAGTCTTTGCGACTCTTAACGACCGCGAGATGGACTCCTGGGGACTCAGATGAGAGTCAGATCAATGTCCAATCTGTTGGGTAGAATTTGCAGTTCCTTCTAGCCTGAATGCCTTGTACACTGTTCCGGGATCTCTACGGAAAGTAAGAAAGAATAGGACATTTGCTCCCTCACGTAGACGTAAGCAGAGATTAATATTTTTGAGCGTAATACATCTATCTCATAAAACCATATTTTTACGGATCTTGAATTACCCCGATTTATTTAAATCTGATGTTTTTTAAAGAGCAGTAAATCAAATATAGACGTAATAATTCGTTTGTTTTTATTTTTATTTTTGGAAATTTTCATTTCACTGTTCTTTGCACACTTCTAAATTGGGTTGAGCTTAAAGGCCATTTTGTTTGACGAATATCATTATCTTGCAGATCCCAGAGGAGAAATTCAATCAATCAATACCCTTTAGCTCCCCAAGGAGCATAGGCCTTTAACAAACACTTGCCAAGTCTTCCTGTCCTGTGCCATCCGCTGAAGTTCTTTCCATGTTTTCCTCATCATTTTCACCTCTGTATCCAGTTCTCTTCTCCATGTGTTTTTTGGTCTACTTCTGCCTCTCTTTCTCTGTGGATTCCAGAACAAGGACTGCCTTGTAATGCTATCAACAGGTCTCCTCAATGTGTGTCCTATCCATCGCCAGCGTCTTCTTCTCAACTCTTGTTCCACTGGCACTTGTCTGGTTCTTGTCATCAATTCCACATTTGTCATACCATTTCAGTATAGGAGAAATTGGCCGTCCAAATAATTCAAGCCAAGCCTTCATGACAATTCAACGTATATCCATATCTCATATATCCATTGTTATCAGCTTGTATCATGTTGTATTATCCATGTGCGTATCCATTGTGTGCATCTACTTCCTTTACCCAGAGATTCCAGAAAAAGGACTGCCTTGTAATGATATCAATAAGTTTTCTCATTGTGATGAAAATGCTGCTAATGTTTTTGATCTCTTCCGTTTGTTTTAAGTTTCATTTTTACCAACTTCACGGTTTCTTTCTCGTGGACCAACTTCGATTTTTCTATCTCTGTGACCAATATCGATGTTTCTATCTCTTGGACTATCTATGATATTTCTATCTCTGTGACCAATTTCGATGTTTCTATCTTTGGACCAACTTCCAATTTTTCTATTTTTGTGACCAGCTCCGATGTTTCTATCTCCTTGGACGCACTTCGATGTTTCTGTCTCTTGAACCAGCTTCGGTGTTTCTATCTCTTGAACCAGCTTCGATGTTTCTATCTCTTGGGCCAATGTCGATGATTCTATCTCTTGGACCAATTTCTGTGTTTCTATTTCTTGGACCAATTTCTAAGTTTCTATCTCTTTGACAAATTTCTATGTTTCTATCTCTTGGACAAATTTCGAAGTTTCTATCTCTTGGACCAATTTCTATGTTTCTATCTCTTGGACCAATTTCTATGTTTCTATCTCTTGGACCAATGTCTATGTTTCTATCTCTTGAACCAACATCGATATTTCTATCTCTTGGACTAACTTCGACATTTCTATCTCTTGAATCAAATTCGATGTTTCTATCTCTTGAATCAACATCGGTTTGTCAACCTCCCGGACCAACTTCGATGTGTCTTTCTCTTGGACTAACTTCGATGTGTCTATCTCTTGGACCAGCTTCGATGTTTCTATCTCTTGCACCAATTTCTATGTATCTATCTCTTGGACCAATGTCGATGTTTCTCTTGGACCAGATTCGATGTTTCTATCCCTTGAACCACCATCGATTTTTCTATCTGTTTCAGTACCTTCAGTGTTTCCCACTCTTGAACCAACGTCGATATTACTGTCTCTTTAACTAACTTCGATGTTTCCCACACTTGGACCAACTTCGATGTTTCCCACACTTGGACCAACTTCGATGTTTCCCACACTTGGACCAACTTCGATGTTTCTATCTCCTAGTGTTTTACTTCTTCTTCTTTTGATCCGTTATGTTAATCTTCATGTGACGGTCAAGGTAGCTTGTGTTAAGATTTAATACGTTTGTAGATGTGCGCTGTTTCAATAAAATGTACGCTGGTTATCAGCAACGGGAACTTCATTTAGATTGCATGCTTTGTTTTGTTCACACGATTTTTATTTTGCACCTTATTTACATATAGATGATGAACAGTGGTAGCCATATTACAGATGTCTAGATCTTGACTATTGCCTCAAATCACCAGACATAAAGTAACGAAGGAAGTCCGAGTCATTTGAGTGGTCAATAAATAAACGAATATAAACAAACAGCAGTCGCTCGATAGGTAGAAAGAGCGATAATACTACACAACAGAAAAATAACAGAAGATCATTGTCACAGGATGGATTGGGGCGACCTCTTCTCGATCTCTTCTCAACTACGACAGTACTCATTTTCAATTGAAGTGAGGACTGATTCCCTGAAATTTCCTGGTCGCCACCTTTTTCATTCTCTGCTATGTAGTAGATATTTTGTATTTTCAACATTCTTAAACTCCTGTCAGCGATAAGTCGTCACGTCTGTTTGGTTACCCGTCTCTCCCTGCTGAGGAAGGAAAGGATGAGATAATATTAATCGACAACAATGTTGGTTAATCTAGGGTGTGGCCGACTGTTGCAAGTGGAACTTATGGAAGGGGAAGTAATCTTTAGAATGTTTTGAACATATTAAATTTCGAGTTGCAACGCTTGATTAAGCGGATACTTGTTTGACTTTAGGATAGAATTATCTTTTCCTATTTTTCGGGTGACAGAGTACAGATAAGCGTGTGAACGCTGTTTAATGTATTTATTCTGTACTGTTTTGAGCAATGTGAATAGCTCGCTAGTCTGCATGTGTTATCGAGAGCGGTGTTCAAGACAACCGAATCTCGTGACGGGTTTTTTGGCGGGACTAGTGTGTGATTTGGGAGTTGTGTTTTTGGGCGTGGACCGTGTAGGTCGAGTCCCAGTGTTTTTGGATAATGTATGCCTACGTAGGATTTGAGAAAATGTCGACTTATATATTTCGCTGTGTGTACAGTCTATGTGATACACTGCAGTGAAGATTTGTTTAGGCCATATGAACCTTATTATAGCTGCCGTGTGATGCAGGCTTTGCTATGTATTGAAGTACTTTTGTAGGCCATATTGTGAAGATTAATGAAGCTGCCGGGTGATGCAGGCTTCGCTGTGTATTAAGGTACTTTTGTAGGCCATATTTTGAAGATTATTGAAGCTGCCGTGTGATGCAGGCTTTGCTATGTATTGAAGTACTTTTGTAGGCCATATTGTGAAGATTAATGAAGCTGCCGGGTGATGCAGGCTTCGCTATGTATTGAAGTACTTTTGTAGGCCATATTGTGAAGATTAATGAAGCTGCCGGATGATGCAGGCTTTAGTGCGTGTTGAAGTACTGTTTAGGCCAGGATGTGAACAGGCCGTATTATATATATTTAATGCAATGTGGAAATTATATGATTCGTGTTTTGCTGTCGAATGTGTGTCATTTATGTCATCGTGTCTGTGTTGTACGGAATAAACAGTATCGAACTGTTCTAGACGTTTGCAACCCTTTTTGACTCCTGCATGTACTCTATGTACGTACCGTGGTGTGCGAACATATCAACACACACCCAGGTCAACATTCCAGACACAGTGACAGGACAGCAGCACACATATATTGAATTAGCCTGTGTGGCGATGATATAGACCAAACCACTACACTCGCAACAGTGGGTGCAAACAGACTATTTAACATGGAGAAATAGCACCGGTATCAGTTGGTGGTTTTCAGTTAACAGGATCTGACATCTACGACTATTCGCGTCGATAGCCTAAGTGGCGTAGTTTTCGTATCATTGGATATGATTTAAGATGTGCCTGAGTGGCGTATACGATTAAGAAATTGTTACCTCTACAGTGATATGTACTTGAAGTAAGAGGGTAAAGTAAATCAAATTTTGTCCACCAGACCATAACATATCTAGAGGATCAGTCACTACAAGTTGGAAATAATACATATGGCTTTCACGTGACAAGAGTGTAGAACACTTGACTGTGTTATAATTAGCCTTATGTAGGCGTGGCTTGAATCTCCTGTACTTCAGAACTGTGACCTAGTTATTGTCTGCGTGGGTGGCGCATTTGAGAAACAACACACGCTTTATTTGGTAGAAGGCAACTTTACACCAGTAGCAATTGACGTCCTATTTCGTGCCTATAGACTACAACAACGTCTGCAGTGGTCAAGGAAGTTCAATTAGACTTGGACAGTATTTGTACCAGCATTTGTACGGGTTGTCACAGATTTCTGCAATATTCGAGTTACCTGTGCCAGTTATCACCATCACAAGTTCGAGATGTTATGATACACGGAGTTGCCGTGTACATTTCAGACTACAGAACAGTCAAGAGTTGCAGTGTGAGCTGTATTATGGTTCCTGTCAACTTGTGCATTGTTAAGCACATATCATATTGACGAAATTACCTGAAGAGAAACGAATCAAGTTGCAGTGCTTTCCCGCAGTGGAGGTTTTAGCAGTCTATGTGATATCTAGTGTCGTGTCGGAAAAGAAGCGGGATCATTGACGGATAAGTGATTGTGTCTTGTGTAAATTGTGTCACTTCATATATGTCGCTGGGCCTCCCTAATTGCTCATTTTGTTATTATTGTTGTTTATGTCTAATTTGACATATGATTAAGATTT
Organism: Oreohelix idahoensis; assembly: GCA_024509875.1. Taxonomy (NCBI): domain Eukaryota; kingdom Metazoa; phylum Mollusca; class Gastropoda; order Stylommatophora; family Oreohelicidae; genus Oreohelix; species Oreohelix idahoensis. The sequence continues at coordinate 17,554 of JAMPIV010020057.1, read as the reverse complement.
GATGCATAGGTGTTAATGGCTGTTGACATATGTCGATTTTCCTGATAATGATGTGACTTGATAAAGGTGCTATAAAAAGGAATTGGTGATACAGAATTGAGGAATAAGCTCATTTCTTGACAGATACTTAACTTTGTGAGCTGGAAGGGTGATTGTCCCAACTTTTGTAGACAGTAATTTGTCATAACTATAAGTGATTACTAGATATATTGGATTAAGTAAGTGAATCACTATGGATGATGATGAGATAGATCCTGAGGATATGAGGCCTATATTGGCTTATTTGTGGGAAGAAGGTAGAGATTATCAACAATTAAAAGGCCCACAGCTTGAGGAACATGTGATAGACAGATTTTTGGTCAATGCGTCAAGAGCGCTCAAATATTCTGCTGAGGAGAATTTTCAGCCTCATCCTCATTTAATGATGGCTAAAGAGTTAGCGGATTTGCTACTTTGGGAATTTCGCGGATTTCTGTACAACTATATTAATGTTAAACACGATCACATAAGGAGGGGAATACACAAGATGATTCAATACGGCATTTCTGATGGTCAAAAGAAGGAGTTAGAAGATGAGGAGCAAATAAGAAGGAACAAACGGAGTGCCCTACAGGAAAGGGAAAACTTCTTAGAGAGTACCGCTGAAGTGAGTAAAGTACATGAAACAGTGTCTAGACTTACGGGTGAATTGCAAAAGTCAAACTCAGAACTTGCTAGTGTGCAGGCAAGTTTGGATTTAGCATTGTTGAAGATAAGGCAATTGGAAGTCCAGATGAAAAATAAGCAAATTGAGGTAGAAAATATTACACAGGAGGTCCAACAAAATAAACAGATTTATGAGAATTTGAAAGTTGAGACCGATAAACGTGATAGAGATTATACAGAGTCACTTCTTGATTTAATGGATGATATTGCGAATCTTGGTCTCCAGCAGGAAGAAAAGAATGAGATGATTCCAGAAAAGATTGATGAGCTTAATAATAGTAATGATTATATTAAGATTCAGTCACTACAACTAGAGTTGACTCAGCTGAGAGCAAATAAAGAACAGTTAGAGAAAGAGACATTAGTGGAGTTGACGGCTGAGAAAGAGAAGGTCGCTAAAATTGAAAATTTACTAGCAGAAGAAAGCGACAAGGTTTTGGCTGTTAAGGAGTTAAATAAAAGGTTAAGTGAAACGATTTCACTTAAAGATAATGAAATTGCGGAAGCAAGGGAAAGAATATTTGGCTTACTAGATATGGTTTTGAAAAACAAAAGGTGCTCTTCTGTCAATGTTGACAATGATAGACAGAAAGTAGCTCAGAGAGATGTCATACATAGTAAATATAGATCTTATCGTGGGAAATACAACTTTCCTAGTTCTAATATTACTGATAGTTCCAGTGATAATTCTTGGCGTCAGAACAACAAAGATTCTTGTGTAACAACCAGTTCTGTTGGTCAGGAAAAGAAAAGTGATAAATTTCAGGTCAAGACTCATAAAAGCAAATATTTCTCGACTATTGGAAATACTCAGAAATTAATAGCGGGTGTTGAGACTATTACTACTTGTTCCAAAGATGAAACCCATATGCGGAACAATAGAGATACTATTGTTTCTGGCAGTTGTCAAACTCAGCATAGTCATTTTGAAACAATTGGTAAATATATTCCCATAAGGGAGAAGAAAAACAGTTCTAGAAAGAGAGATAACCCCAAGATTAAACAGTACCAAGGGAGATCAGTAAATAATAATTTTCCTTCTCCTAGATACTGTAGACAATTTAACAAATCTCAAAGTTTTGATTGTAAGAATGTTGGAAAGTATGATAGAGATAATAGCTTTTCAAATGTTGCTTTACATCACCAGAATAATGTTCCTCAACAAAAGACTAAAGTGATTATTTGTAAACAAGGCAACGGTAATAATAAGTATTTTGATCATAGATCAAATAATAATAAGCGCAATTGTGCTAATTTTGTTCAACATGAGCCCAGAGTCATTTATAATCAAAGTAAACAGAGTAAAAATAACAGTGGATGCTTGAATACTATTGCTTGCTCTACTTGTTGTTGTGAATGTGAGACTTTGTTTCAGCGTAAGGCAGCGGCGACATTCAAGGTCGGTCATGTTGTCCCCAAGAATTCTATGATATCTACATGTGATAGAGAGAGCTAGTGACATCGTGAAGAGACCGGGTTTTTACACAAGCCGGTGTTGGGTAATTGTAAATGTGATTTCTACGTTTTTTTCATTAAATTTCACTATTGAGTAAAATGGAAATTTTCATTTGTATTTGTTGACAGAAGCTACGTTGCGATAAGGGTCAAGGCTTCTGTGACATATTGACGGTCAGAAATGTGAGTCAACTTTCCGCTCGAGTAGTCAACCGAAACCTGTCAGCGTCAAACTAAATCTGAGGTGTTGCTTTCTGAAGGTCAAGCATGTTTACAAGAGAGTGGGAGACTTCGCGTCTGATTTATTTTTTTTTTAATGTGAAGATGATAATTTTTTGTATTCTATATTAGTACATGACATGTTGTTGTTTTGAGATAACATATAATTTTGTTGTAATGATTATTTCTTTGCATCTTTTGATTGCCATAATTTTTTATTGTTGTTATTTTTATGTCAGTAGTTTGATGTCATGGTTAATTAATATATAGAACATACAGAGAAGATGTGTATTATCTGGTATGTTGTGAAATGTAATTTTGAAAATAGCTTGCATGTATCATACATGATCTTGTATTTGGATTTGTTAACTTTTTGTGAAACTTCGATTTTTCCAAAACTTGATTTCTTGCCAGTCAGGTATGCAGATTATTTTCCTAGCAGATTATTTAAAAAAAAAAAAAAAAACTTATTTTTTGTAGATATTTTTATGGAACCTTTTTTATATTTCATATTAGCAGCAAAGTATAGATTTATTGATAAAGTTATAGCTAAATAGCATTTTACTGAGCTGAACGTAATTGTCAGCAGAAAGAACTTAAAGAATAAATTAAATTTACATGTGTTGATTTAAAGGTTTCTTCGAGATAGGATTTTTGTTTTATATTTCACTCATTTTGTTAAAATATTGATTTCATTATTAGGTTTTACTTAAAGAATTACTGAATTACTTAAAGATTAAATAATGTTTTTATGTAATTTATCGTAAAAAAAAATGTTTGTACGGTACTGTTGAAAAAAATGATTTTTTTTTTTGGCATTGTAATTTTTTGTTGGGTGTGCCCAGCATTTGACTTCGTGATATCATTGATATGTAGTTTGATTAGTTCTTGTAAAAAGTTGTTTTTTATTATGATGTATTTTTTATTTTTAGCGCTTGATTGTGCGTTGGTAGTATTAGTTATAGCAATGCTATTACTTATTGGTTCGATGCCTATAATTTATTTATTTTAGTTTTGTATAACTCTTGTAACTTGGGTAAATTACTTATTAGCTTTTGTTTAGTTATAAATTATTTTTTGATGGTGTTAGTATAGATATACTTTGATATTTTGTGTTGTGTCTTTCGTTCATGTTTATATATATATTTTTGAATAGGTCATCTGATCAAAACAGTTATTAGTATGTACTGTTATTGACTTTCTTTGCGTTCGTGCCTTTGCTTTCTATCTGTCTTTGGTAACTATTCTTCATTTCATTCCTCCTTTTCTGTTGTCTTTTCGGTATGGATTTCATATCTTGTTTATAATTTCGTACCTCATCTTCGTTTTACTTGATTCTATTTGTATACTTTGTCTTCTTTCAACACTTATACCTCTATTCTTTGTACTGTTGGAGTGGTTATATGACTTGATATAACATATCTACTTATGATAGTTGTATTTATTTTACATGTAATTGTCCAACTTAATTATGAGTATATGGTATTGTTGAGTTCTTACTTTCCTTTTTTTTTTACAGATCATTCTTCTTTTGATTGATCTTGTGTTTTCTCTTTCGATCGGTTGTTGTCGGTTTGGTTTGTACTAAATATACGTATACTTGAATTAATTTTGGAACTGATCATATTTGTATATTTAACTAATTACTTTTTATACTTAGCTGGTTATGCTGTATGCTTTTATTGCTACTTTACACTTTAATGCTCATGTTTGTTATAGATATAATTTTGATTTAAAATAAGATATTTTTGTAGGCATACGTTAGAGCTTAATTGTCTTCTAAATTTTTCGTTTTTGGGAGTTAATTTTTTTCAAAAAAAATGATAGAATCATTTTTTTCCCGGAGCGGGTGGTAACTGTTGCAAGTGGAACTTATGGAAGGGGAAGTAATCTTTAGAATGTTTTGAACATATTAAATTTCGAGTTGCAACGCTTGATTAAGCGGATACTTGTTTGACTTTAGGATAGAATTATCTTTTCCTATTTTTCGGGTGACAGAGTACAGATAAGCGTGTGAACGCTGTTTAATGTATTTATTCTGTACTGTTTTGAGCAATGTGAATAGCTCGCTAGTCTGCATGTGTTATCGAGAGCGGTGTTCAAGACAACCGAATCTCGTGACGGGTTTTTTGGCGGGACTAGTGTGTGATTTGGGGAGTTGTGTTTTGGGCGTGGACCGTGTAGGTCGAGTCCCAGTGTTTTTGGATAATGTATGCCTACGTAGGATTTGAGAAAATGTCGACTTATATATTTCGCTGTGTGTACAATCTATGTGATACACTGCAGTGAAGATTTGTTTAGGCCATATGAACCTTATTATAGCTGCCGTGTGATGCAGGCTTTGCTATGTATTGAAGTACTTTTGTAGGCCATATTGTGAAGATTAATGAAGCTGCCGGGTGATGCAGGCTTCGCTGTGTATTAAGGTACTTTTGTAGGCCATATTTTGAAGATTATTGAAGCTGCCGTGTGATGCAGGCTTTGCTATGTATTGAAGTACTTTTGTAGGCCATATTGTGAAGATTAATGAAGCTGCCGGGTGCAGGCTTCGCTGTGTATTAAGGTACTTTTGTAGGCCATATTTTGAAGATTATTGAAGCTGCCGTGTGATGCAGGCTTTGCTATGTATTGAAGTACTTTTGTAGGCCATATTGTGAAGATTAATGAAGCTGCCGGGTGATGCAGGCTTCGCTATGTATTGAAGTACTTTTGTAGGCCATATTGTGAAGATTAATGAAGCTGCCGGATGATGCAGGCTTTAGTGCGTGTTGAAGTACTGTTTAGGCCAGGATGTGGACAGGCCGTATTATATATATTTAATGCAATGTGGAAATTATATGATTCGTGTTTTGCTGTCGAATGTGTGTCATTTATGTCATCGTGTCTGTGTTGTACGGAATAAACAGTATCGAACTGTTCTAGACGTTTGCAACCCTTTTTGACTCCTGCATGTACTCTTATGTACGTACCGTGGTGTGCGAACATATCAACACACACCCAGGTCAACATTCCAGACACAGTGACAGGACAGCAGCACACATATATTGAATTAGCCTGTGTGGCGATGATATAGACCAAACCACTACACTCGCAACAGTGGGTGCAAACAGACTATTTAACATGGAGAAATAGCACCGGTATCACCGACATCAGACTACAGAGTAGCATTAAAATCGTCCAGCGTATTTGCTTAATCGTGCGTTCTTCGCCAAGATGGTAATACGCTGAAAGTTTGGTAGCCACTACGGGGAGATAACTTATCTGTCAGCGCACAGGAATTACATAATCATTTTCTGTCCACCTGTTTCAGAGGAAAGTAAGATGTTACATCTGAGATACATTGACGAATGAGTTTACAGATGTGTGTGTGTGAGTTTGCATAGAAGGCAATCGGACATTTTATTTCCATATATGGGAGAGGTGACCTCTGCATTACGCGCAGGATTTTTCCTACGTGGAAATTTTTTGAAATTACTCCACCTAAATACGCATGTTTGAAACGATTGGAGCCCTGCTTAGCATCGTTACAAACAGATGCAAGGGAAGGCAGTGAATATAATCTGACGCTTTTTGCAAGTCTTGTTCACTGTCAGAATCGCTTGCCAAGACGACCACCAGACTGCCTGAGTTAAGACTAGAATCAATTCCATATATCAGATTGGATTTTGTTTGAGCAATTTTGAGAACTTCAGAGCCCAGAATAAACTCTACCATTTAACAAGGACACCGGTAATCTGAGAAATCTAAAGCACAGAGTCAAAGTGGGAATTTATTGTTAAAATAACGACCCTTTAGAACACGTGTAAGTGGCCTATTCCAGTGCCTTTATTCCTCTGAACAAACAGTCTGTGAGCCAAGACTGGCGTAAGTTGTGCATTTTAAATTCTATTTTTTTTTTCATTACTAACATGTGAACTAATATGTATATTTGCCATGTGAATATTAATATGTGAAAATTGCTAGTGGATGTCCAAGTCATTTGAGGCTGGAAACCTCAGCGTATAGAATTATGATTTCATGAACAACCACTGCAAGGGCTGGTGACTGCTTTATCGCTAGATTCTTAATGAGAACTAAAAGCATATGTAGTACCAAGTTCCACATGGAGCAGGTAGGGAAAGATGAAAGACATGATGTACATTCTAATTATAATATTTACATTTATAAACCAGTTTAAATGTCTATGTAAACATAGTCACTTTAAAATTAATGAAAGTTTTCAAGCTTTTCAACCAGTGTAGATGTAAATGAAAATACATTCAATCTATATTGTGAACATTTTCCAACCAGTGGAGACGTAAATGTTAACATATTCTATCTAAACTATTAACCTTTTCATGTGAATGTAAAGTAAATATATAGCTATTCAATTAAATGTAGAGAAAGTTTTCTCTCGAGGGATTAAGCTTAATTCTAATCGAGGGTAAATTCTGAGGTAGATGGGATGGTGGAATTGGACGATGGGACACATAAGTGTGTGTCGGGAAACCGAATACTCAAGAGAGCGTTTTGTTTCTATTCTTTTACCAAACTAGTTGGTGGCACCAGTTGAGGGTACTAATCTCTTAAACAAAGTGAGGGTAAAAGTGGACTGACGTCGAGCTAGACACCATCATCAGAGGGTCTTAGTGACGCGGGACCAGCTTTACAGTTACTCCCTGATCTTACTTGGAACGTGCTACGCTTTTAATCTTGACCAGAGACACGAGAACTCCAGTGACCTGTCTGCACAGAACCCAAAAACTCAGTGGGAGAAGAAATTACCATTTGCAACTAAGTCAAACCTAAAAGCCGCCAAGTGACTTTCTTTCATAAAACACTACCATCGCACGACGATGAGTATTTTCTGTTAAAGATTATTCAATTTTTTAAACTGTTAAAATTTATTTGATTATTAAATTTGTTATTTGTAAATATACAAATTTAACGTCGATTTAATCAATTTGAATGTACTGCATGTTTGTCTCAGTCAATTTACTATATACCTCTAAACAGAGCTATTTCAGAATAATAAGAATTCCACTGAGTAAATCAGGGTTAGGTGCTTGAACGAGCTGAAATTAATCATTACTTAATTCTTCATAAAAGGCGGCGTATCAGATATAAGTTAACAATTGCCCTGCCAAATGCAGCATTGTTCTTGACTTCTGAAGTATCGTATGACACTCTCTTGAGATAGAAGCATCATTATCCTTCTATCTACAACTCTGCAAAGAGTAATCTTATGTCAAAGTAGACACATTTGAAGACCCATATTATATACTCTTGAGTTTTGGCCACTGTTGGACCACTACTGCAAAGCAGGGGAGGCTATTCTGTGACAATCATCTGAACCGCGCCAAAGCCTTGGAGTCGAGACAGAATAAATAGCCAACTAAGGTACCCCAACTAATGTGTCCCATTGGCCGTGGCCATTTTTTTCCACACTATAAGCTACTATCGGATACAAGACTTGAATACGACCCAGACATTTATCGACCAAATCAGCTAATTAACTTTCCAATGAATAACTATGAGCCAAAAAACAGATACTTCTGTCTTGTAGATCGCAGAGAAAGATAACAAACAGAAATGGCATTGGTTGGCATAAATGATTGATTGGTGAATATAAATAAATAATTATGGAAACCCGAAGTCTGTGAGTAGTAAATAAATAGTGATATTATTGATCTTTAGATCTTGACTGATATCAGCAATCTCCAGACAAAGTAACAGAACTGTTTAAATAAAAAAACGTAACAGGACCTTGTTCAATTCCCAAGTGAACTTATCACTTGTGTTACTTTTCTGTTGTTTAGTGTCCTTCTCCTCTTTGTCTTATTAGGGTCCGCTATTTGCCTACATTCGTTTATTTATCAGCAAATTCCAGCAAAACAAAGACAAAGTACAAGATGTCGTGAACATAATGAAGTGCTAAGAGTACGCAAATAAAATAGGAAAGGAGACCTCGTATATCAAAAGGGGGCAAGTTATAGTTATTTATTTATTATGCTTTTCTTTCTTTCTGTCTGTCTGTCTTTTACTTATTTTTTAAACAATATCTAGCAAAGCGAAGTTTTCGTTTTCTGTTGCAGTTTGTTTTGTAGTGTGACGAGGGGATTTATTTTTCTCTTCTTCTCAATTCCTCCATTTTATTTCTTTAAATGGGTAGGCATGGTATTTCTAATCTTACCTTAACTGTCCCTTCTGTCACATAGCGACTTCGCACTAACCGGTCTCAAGACCACCTACACTCATAATTGCTTAGAGTACTAAATTTCACATCCGCTCGGACCTCTTGTCCGTATGAATAGAACAGGTGTGTTCATTAAATAAATATATAAATTAAAAAATAATATGGCATGAAATCAGTTTTACAAGGAAACGGTACACATGAGACAAGGGACGTATCGGGTTTTACCCTTCGTCAGCCACAGTTACGAACAGGTGACAAGGACAAGAACTACATACAGGTACTACAAAGGTCTATGATGATGAGGAAAACGTCAAATGAGCGATACAAGCATATGAAACCACGGTGATGAGCGAAACGATAACAGTAATAATGCAAGAAAATCGTGAAACCAGAAAGACATGTCAAAACAAGAAAGTAAATAATCAACAAAACGAAGACAGAAATGAACAACAATATTAAAATGCGTAAAAAATCACTTAGCTGGATCGAAGAACGGAACATTCAAAATGGCTAAAAAATAAGGCGTCATGCGGAAGTGACGTAGGAGCTAGTGACGGCTAAGAACAGATAATTGAGGAAACGAAACGAACCAAAGCAAAAACAAGGATAGATAGGAAAATAACGACAGAAGCCACCAGAATTATGCAAAATGATGCTGGACATTCATCCCAGCAGGAGCTAAAACGCCTATTTGAAAAATGAGACGATTCTCCAACGAAACGCGAGTTCGGTCGTCGCCGATACATGAACGGAGGGCAGTGACATGAATGTCAGAGTTACCTGAATGGTCAGGGCTGTTGAAGTGAAGGGCCACCGGTAAATGTTTGCCATGATGGATGTCATTCAAGTGCTGCCGAAACCTGTCTGCCAAACGTCTGCCAGTTTCACCAATATAGGTCATGCCACACTTCTTGCAGATGATAGCATAAATCAGGTTTCTGGATTCGCACGTGAAAGACTCCCCAATGGCAAATTTACCATTCGGAAAGGAGACTGACTGCGTTTGGAGTACAAAAGGACCGGTCTTACATATGCGGCGTTGGCACGGTTTAGTACCAAAGTGAGAAGGACTAGTTTGTCTCAAGCGACTATGCACAAGAATATCCCTAAAATTCTTATCCTTACGATATGCCAACAAAGCGGTATCACGAAACAACTCTCTGGTATCAGGATCGGAGTGGAGAATAGGCAGATGAGGGAACAGAATTTTTTTCACCGCCAAACAGTAAGGGTGGAAAGTTAAGACAAGTTTTAGTCTGTCAGATGTAGTAGTAGGTTTAGCAGTAAGTGCAACCTGACGAGTGACGGGACTAATGCGATTAAGGGCATCAGATAAGACTTTTTCAGGATAGTGACGTCAGCGAAAAAACTCGAGCATTTCTTGAGCTCGTTCACGGAAATCATCTTCATCGTGACATATCCGACGTAAGCGTAGAAGTTGAGAGTAGGGAATGGAATTTTTACAGCTGGGAGGGTGAGAAGAGGTGTAAAGAAGGAAACCATGAGCATCAGTAGGTTTATAAAAGACAGAGGTAGTAAGGCCAGTAGGAGTAATATTGACAGTGAGGTCAAGGAAGTTAACTGAAGTGGTAGAAATCTTCCCTGCACACACATTCCAGTGCTGTCACCTGAAAATTGGATGATAGTATCAATTTCACTCACCTGTGCAGATCGGTTGCCTAGAGCAGGTTGCTGGCGACCTTCAGTCCTTAATGGGCGTAAATGATATGGTAACTTTCTTCGCGGTGGTAGCGAATGTAATGAGTTCTTTTTCTTCACGGGAAAGTAATATACTACTCGTCAAAAGTCAAGGGCCACTTAGAAAAACCTTGGCTGAAACCATAAAACAAATCTGATACAAACGTAATTGGTATCAGCCAAAACGGCATTTATTGAATACCAAATTGACATGTCACGTAAAGAAATGGAAACACACATTCAAACGCAATGAAGCTGTGAAGTGTCACCCACCTTTTCAAAAGTCACACAATAGATATTGGACAAATAGACATTTCAAAATCGGGTATGACCACCGTTTGCAGCAAGGCATTCAAGACAGCGTAGACGCATCAAGTCCACAAGGGTCCGAAGAGTATCCTGAGGAACAGCTTGCCATTCCTGAAGCAGAAATGCAGTCAGCTGTGCAACATCCATTGGCAGGGGGTGATTTGTTGACAATCTTCGACCAAGGACATCCCAGAGGTGCTCAATCGGAGAAAGGTCAGGTGAATTAGCTTGCCACGCCATCCTGATGATCCCATGTTGCTGAATAAACTCATTCACCACACGAGCTCGATGGGGTCGAGCGTTATCATTTTGGAGGATGGCATTACCACCTATGGCCTTCAGAGCAGTCTAAACAATTGGTCTCAAGATTTCGTTCTGGTATCTTGGGCCGGTCAAGTTGCCTTAGATGATGTAGAGTGGGGTCCTGCCGTGTCAGTAGAAGCCTACCCAGCCCATGACAGAACCCCTACCATAACGATCCACCTCTCGAATTGTGTCATCAGTAAATCGCTCTCCTGGTCGTCTCCAAACTCGAATCCTGCCATCATTGAATGACACATTGAAGCGAGATTCATCAGTGAAGAGAACTTGACTCCATTGTTGCCTTGTCCATTGGATGTGCTCGCGACACCAAGCCACACAAGCTCTGCGATGAGCAGGAGTAAGAGGGATTCTGAATGCACGACGTCGAGCAGCCAGTCCAAATTCATGTAAATATCTGCGAATGGTGCTTTGACTGACATTAACGTTTACAGTTTGTCTCAGCTGACATCTTAGAGTGGAACAAGTCATTGTTCGATGGCGCAGGGCTGACAACAAGAGGTACCGGTCATCATGTCTATTGGTGCATCTTGGTCGACCTGGCCGGTGGCGATCCTCCACACTTCCTGTGGCCTGAAATCTCTCCAAAATTCTTTGGATAGTAGAGTGTGACACTGCAAGCCGTCTAGCAACCTCACGGACAGATAAACCACTTTTAACCCACGCTATAGCCCTCATTCTTTGTAAGGTGTCAAGACTTCTTCTCGGTGGCATGGTTTTTGCAAGTGATGAAACTGCCCTAAGTCTGCTAATTGTAAAACAAATTAAGAGTGAACTCTGTTCACGAAAAGTCGCCATTACACGTGAAATGTCAATCGGCACGATTACTTCACCTGTTTGGTTGTACGGAAGTTTGAAAAAACAGATTAAAAATGTTAATTTATGGTCAGCGAACCAAATTGCACGTGATCACCAGGGTTGTCGGTGAGTTGTTTTTATGCTTATCGTGCATAGAGGACTGTCAGAGGAAGATATTACACCCATTTTTACTAAAAACTTCCTTCATTTAATCATTCTATGCGCTTATATAAAAGTATATTGAAAATAATAGGGTTGCCCTTGACTTTTGACGAGTAGTATATATATATATCCCCAGGACAGAATTCAGATGCAGGGTCGTCATAACAGCATTTTAAGCCCTGGGCAAAGCAATGCACTGGGTCCCTACCAGCCCTACCCACCCACGGGAATAAAAATGTAAACGGTAAATAAAATTAAACCTATAGATTTATAATTTAATGGTACTTTCAACAAAAATTGTGTTACAAAATCAATGTTTAAACATAAACAAACATGCTGTATGTAAAGCGAGGATTAATCAACACAACCTATAACAATATAACATAAGCCTTGAAAAACACAAACATATAAACATATAAACGATAATTAATTGGTACACCGTACAGACGGAGATGGCACAGTATGAATTATTTATTATTAATCAACACAATCGTTAGCGAAATTTCTTTGCAGAGAATTGATTTATAATTGGATTGAAGTCAATGGTCTACAGGATGTCATTTTCCATGCACATGAGTGAAAGACAGTTCATACGCTGCTGTCCCATTGTACTGCGAAGCTGATTCTTTGTAAGTTTCAATCTTGAAAATGAACGTTCTCCTGTACAGTAGGGCACCATCATGCACATGAACACTCTGAGTGCAATTTCAACATTGAGAAACACAGATTTCAAGTTGTCCGAACACAATTTTCATCAAGAACCATATAGTGCTTGAGATGCTTGCATTCATTTAGAAGGTCACCATAATCAAGGTCTTTGTGAACACATTAGCCAGATGTTCTCACTTTTTGTTTAGCTCATCAGAACAAATTGTTTTCAATTGACTGAAGAAGGAAAATAGATTTCCAATCCATGAATAAGCTTCTGCACGTTTTGTCAGGTCAGAGTTCAGAGAGTCCAGAACAGGGAGGAATATTTCCACCTTAAACTTTTGACTTTTGTGAAGAAGTATCTCTTCTTCTGGTCCATCATATCCAGTAAGACGTACACTTCGCTTTCGTTCCCGTTTCTTCACATCGCTATCATCCGAATCTGGACACCTACTCCTGGCCTTCAGTTCATATTCACTAATTGTCTCTAATTTCTTGAAGATACGTTTTCAGAGACTCAAGAAGATTTATGGCTGCAAGTATGTCCTCACCTTTTGACTGCAGGACCTTACTTGTTTTGTTCCCTCTTTCGAGAATGCCGTTCCAAAGAATTGTCCGAAAGATCGTTTCCAGGTTCTCCATTTTCTTCTTCAACCCTTCTGCCTCTTGCCTTGTGTTCACTTCCTGGTCAGTGTCAGCTGATAGAGAATCCAGTGCATGTTTAATTTTCTCGAAACCTCCATGCAGAGCTTGGACAACATCAAAATGTGACGACCATTTCGTGTCAGACAGACGCTTGACCACAACATGATCTTTTCCTAAAGATGATGCCAGAACATTCTATCGATGTGTAGAAGCTGAGAAAAAGGAATATAGACGCTGAACAAAGTCAAAGAATTTTACAATCTGTAGACAACACTCTGCCGCTTTTACTCCCACCAAGTTCAGGCTGTGTCCAGCACAGGGGCATAGACGGCGAACTCATTCAGTTGACGGATCCGTGCTTGCAATCCAGTATAGCGTCCAGACATATTTGAGGCATTGTCATACGACTGACCACGGCAGTTTGTTAGCGGAATTTTGTTCTCATTCAGGAAATCCACAACAGTGTCTGCTAGATTCTTTGCTTTATGAGAAAAGATAGGAATGAACTTGATGAAACGCTCCACAGACTCACATCCTCGAATGTACCGGACGGTAAATGTCAGTTGATCAATGTGTCAGATGTCTGGAGTGGAATCCACACTTATTGAATAATACTTTGACTCTTTTATTTCTTCCACCATAGCACGAAGAACATGTTTTCCCATTATTTCAATAAATTCCTCACAAATGTTTGCCGATAGATACGTTGGGTTACCCTGTCCAGCATTTCCATACAGTTTGAGATGCTCTTCCAAAAAAGGGTCTAATTCACTCAACAGCTATAGAATACCTAACAAGTTTCCATTTTTTCCTGACCCAATAGTTTGATTATCTCCACGAAATTCCACACCTCTGGAGGCAAGAAAGCGAATGACAGAAACCACACGTCTAAACACTTTATGCCAGTACTCCTGCTCAGAGCGATGATGTTTGATTAATAAAGAATCTACACATCCAGTTTCTTTATGCCGAATCAAATATGTCGTCATACACTTGCGATGTTCTTGTTCATTTTCATGTTCTACAATAAGATTGCTGTGTTTCCAGTCATTGAATCCTGATGTAGCAAAGGGAGATTCTTTCTTGGACAATAGGCAAAGCAGTGCAAACAACTTTGAGATGGTGAATAGAGTAGCCATTCGCGTTTTACACTCTCGCCATTCCGCAGTTCACGTTTGAACACATTCTTTGATAAATACCTTGTCTGAGTTCCCTCTTCTCCGGCTCCGTCGTACACTCTACGTGAGTTTGAAAAGATGCAGTCATAATTCTGACATGGTGTCGGCCCACTACGAATCCAGTAATCGACTGTATTAGTATCCTTAATATTCCATAGTCCGGGATCTGTGACGTGAATCGCACACTCCTTTGCCGTTACAGATTTGTGTATTTCCTCTTCTGGAATTTCCCCATCAGCAGCAGAAACAGGTAATGGTATGTCTTGAACTGGATGATTGGATGCAGGAGTGGATGTAGATGGCGATGATGTATTTTGAGGAGCAGTACTAGTAGCTGACATTGCATCTGGATTGAACCACGATGTTAATGTTACTACTAAGGTATTGTTACTAGCGAGGTCTGATTACTAGGTAGGTAAAATTCCATTATTATTGTTAATAATGAAGATCACTGTTACTAATGCGTCTTGTTACTAATGAGGATTAGTGCTACTACATACCACTGCTACACACGATATACTGTTATTGATACAACCTGTTTGTTGATATATATTTCGCCACACAGGCTATTTATGGTCATGCGTTACTACCGTCACGCCTACTGTTCTCCTACCGTGTTAAATGTTGCAGTGAGTGTGCGTGGGTACAATCACACACTACAGGTACGCACGTACGAGTCGTAGAACTACAGGTGACCTTTTACAATGGTTTATTGTCACAATACGTTAATATGAAATACACATAGTCAAACATAGCTCACAACAAGAAAATACTCCCCTACTCAGAATCATCCAGATACTCCTCTCCTTAGCGCTACAATAATCAATACTGAATCCTCTCAGCAAACGGTTGGCATCACCGTGCTAATATAATAAATATGCCTCATCAAAGATGCTCTCAACATCATATAAATAGTTAATGCATCCCTTCAGCAACGGCCGACATCACCGTGCTTATATAATAATAATGCCTCATCAAAGATGCTCTCAACATCATCTAAATAGTTAATGGATCCCTTCAGCAACGGTCGGCATCACCGTGCTTATATAATAATAATACCAGTCAATAATGGATCCTCTCAGCAAACGGTCGGCATCACCGTGCTTATATAATCAATATGATGAATACTACCAGCAATTTCTCGCAAGACTGCACTCCCTGGCAGTTTGCAGTAATCTCGCCTTCACTCATCTCAGCGCGATTATATGACAATATAAGTCATGGATCCTTACTTCTCAAAATACTCACAAAAACACAATTCTTCAATAATCTCAGGAATTACTGGCCTACACAAATAATGGCCTCTTATCTTTTGCACTGCGCAGGCTTACCATCCAAAACACACACTGTGGGGCCGACCTCTCCAGTCGATGCCCAAAACAGACTCCCCTTAGCTCACACACTAGTCCCGCCAAAAAACAGACACGAGACTCGGCTGTTTAAAAACACAACTCAGTCTCAATACTTGCATGGGCTAGCCACACGAGCTAACTCATAGCTCAAGACAGTTCAGAGAAAACACATCTCCGCAATTTGAACTGACCAGTGTTTGCCACGCTTACCGACTTGGTAACTTCTCGATCATACGAGGGAATTCCCCTAACACAATTTTAACTTAACATCAGCTTAATCAGGCAACGTAACCCGCAATCGAATCTGTTCACTTAACATTTTCAAGATCACTTCCCCTTTATCAGCTTTACTCTTATCAGTTGCCACACTGCCCGGGAAAAAAATGATTTATCATTTTGTTTTGTTTTGTTGTTGTTGTTGAAAATTTAAGTCCCACAAATTTAGAAGTAAATCAAATTATATCATATGGCCACAAAAAATGTACCTATAACAAATGAAAATAGTACATCTTATCAGCAATAAATGTAATATTACAACCAAAGCATCAAACATAATCATCCAAGCATACCAAAATTAATCTTAATACGACACCAAGCTAAGTACACTTAGTACAAAAAACAACCAATAAAAAGTGAAAGAACAAGATCAAGCAACAGAAGAATGATCTATAGTAAAGGAAAGTAAGAAATCGGAAAATGAGAAACAATCAACAATACCACATAATAACCAATAAGTAAAACGATTTCATGAAAAATAAATACAAATTTACCAAAATACTAGTTACATTATATTAAGTTATATAATTAACTCAAGAATACAACGAATGAAAGTATAAGTATCGAAAGAAGAAGAAGTATACAAGTAGAATGAAGAGAAACGAAGATGTGATACGGAAATATAAACAAGATATGAACACATATCGGAAAGACAACAAAAGATACAATGAAATGAAGGATAGTCAACAAAGACGAATGGAAAGCAAAGGTATGAACGCATAGAAAGTCAATAACAATACATACTAATAAATGTTTAGATCAGACAATATCTTTCAAAAATTAAATACAAACATGATTACAAGGCACAAAACAAAATGTCAAAGTATATCCATACTAACACCACAAAAAGAATAATTCATAACTAAACAAAGCCTAATAAGTAATTTAACTAAGTTACCAAAGTTATACTTAACTGAAAATAAATTATAAACCTTACACAAACAAATAATAGCATTTGCGATAACTAAGTTTTGACCTAACGCACAATCAACCGCTAAATAATAAAAATACATCAAAATATAAAAAAAGACAAGTTCCAAAAGAAGTAATATCCCTTACAATCATAGGACACACAAAAAAAAATTACAATGCAAAAAAAACCCATTTTTTTTTCAAAAGTACCATACAAAATATTTCAGAACGATAAGTTATCAAAAAATAAAATTATTATATAAATAATTCTAAGACATAACTAATAAACTAACAATGAAATTAACTTTTAACAAAATGAGAGAAGCATAAAATATCTTATCTCTAGACAAACACTTAAATCAAAACATGTAAGTTTTTCTTTTTTTTTCAAAAAATACATCACCAAAAAAAAAAAACACCTAAGAAAAATACGATGTCATCTGTATATCAACTTTCCAACATACAAACATAACATAATGTATATAGAGCATGTATTATAACAATCCGTCTATATTCTTCAAACAAACAATAGAATAGATGTGTCTATCAATTTTACAAAAAAGTTCAATTTAATTTATAAGTTAATTCTGATTGACAATAGCGTTGAGCTTCAGTGTTATTTAACTGTAAATTTATATCTTACTCAGCCTAGTATGATATATACTATAAATAAATCTAAAATTTAATGGTACAATAAG